>JARQOC010000002.1:506450757-507023063 GCA_033576535.1 Allobates femoralis
TGATGACGCTTCATTTGAGAATCGCAGTGCATGCTCCGATACTCCGAGTCATCAGAGCAGGGGGCAGAGGCTGCAATCACTACTCCCTCCCTGTATTGAATCATCATCTGTAACGCTTCTCTTAGGGACTGTGCCCATCCCTGTTGGGTCTCTCCCTGCTCGCGGTGCAATCTACACAGTGACAGCGTCTGTACTGATCAGTAATAATCTGCTGGCAATGGTAGGGAAATTTAAATACAAGTATATTTGAAATTAGTTTAGATTATGACACTAGGTAGAGATTTAGAATAAATTTAGTTTAATCTTGGATCACTCCTTTTAAGTGTTGTATATGCAATGCAAATGCTTAACTATTCAATTTTGCAATGCAGTGTCTGATCCATCAGAGCCTGAGGTACAAAACCTCCCTAAAAGATGAAACAAATTCACCCATCCATAGTTTCTATTTTTGGGTCTCATTCATATAGACCGTCATGAAAACGCAGGTCTTGATGAAGGGACGTAGTGGAGTCAGACGCTCATTTAAAAGGTTCTTAATGAATGAGGAAAGTCTGACAAGTGGCCACAATTCTCTCTTGGGGACTGGGGTCTGATATCTGATGCAAGGCATGAAACAGCATGTCATGAATTAGATAATCTGTGACGTCATATCCTGTTTTAGACCTGCTCATTTTGGTGAAACTTGTGAAAACGCCACTGGTCACAATATTATCGTGTAATTTTACACTGAGCAAGAAAAAAATGTTGTTCCTTTTCTAAGCAATTACTACATAATTCAGGTTTAATTGCTTTGATGAATTGGCTCCTTAGAGTGTAGACACTTATGCCTACTGATGTACATCATGGCAGACACATGCTGCACCATTACCGCTGTGCGCCTATGCTATTCACCTGGTACAGCGTCCATACTGTTATTATTAGGCCCGGGTTAGACGGCCATATAACACAGGCAATGCTTACATTGTAAAGCATGGAGGGAATGGCGGCTCCACTGACCTGAGCGTGACAGCTTATTGAATTACTGTTTTCAAGTGAGGGGCGATGCCGACCTCTCCATGCATTACAATGTGAGCGTCGTCTGTGTTATATGGCCGTCTGACCCCGGCCTTAATATGGCTGTTCTACATTCTGTATAAAGCTTTGCATAGAGCCTGCTGTTAGACTACATGTGTATTTTATCATTGGTTGGTGGGGTGACACCATGAAGATAAGATCCTGCATGTGGTTAACGGCCACAAAACTGAGCGCTGTGCAAGTACCAAAGAGTATTGTCAAACTAGCTTCACACATCCTTTTTTCTCCTTCGCCTCATTGGGGGGCACAGGAGCATGGGTGTTATGCTGCTGTCCACTAGGAGGTGACACTATGCAGAATCTGTAAAAGATTAACAGTGGCTCCTCCTGTGCAGTGCAGCAGTATACAGCCCTGGGCAGGCACTTAAATTATTATTTTTCTTAAAATTTGGGGTTTTTTGGATTTTTTTAGTTTTTTTTTCGCTCGAAATGAAGAAAAGTGGGTCTCTGGCAAGACTCCCGGCATGCTCCTTCCTCAGCCTCCCACTTTTAGGGGCCCCTGGCTGAAGTTGAGAGGTCGATCCACATGCCACTCCTTCCTCGGCATCCCACTGTTAGGGTGCTGGGCTGAAGTTGAGACAATGGGTCTCCCTTCCCGGATCCCCACTGTTGGGGTCTCTGGGTTGAGGTCGAGGCGATGTAAGAGCCCTCGAACGGTGGACGGCAGCATGCCCTCCTAATCACCTCACAGATGTACATTAGTTGAGGCACCCCAGGTAGGAGCCAGGGACGCTGCGGTTGGGGCACCAATACAGCAGCAGCTCCAGGGGTGAGCAGCCATACAGCCCACAGCAGCAGCATCAGGACACACAGTGTGCTGTGTGTTCCTGAGGGGGCTGAGGAGGCAGCAGACAATCTAGCCACATACAGGGGTACCACACACCACCTGCGGGCTATGGGCCACAGTTTGAGGCGTCCGGCGCTATTAGGCGATGACGCGCCGTACCTCCACGCCGGCCTGGAGCGATTTCCGGCCGCAATTTCTATTTTAGGCTGCGGCTTCGGCCTAGTCTGAAGCCGCCGCATTTGGCCCCAGCCCACCCCCCGGATGAAGCTGCCAGCATCATACAAGGGGCGGAGAGTGACTGCAGAACACAGTTGCGGATGTGGCAACCCATTGTTCTGCAAGCTCCGCCCCCACAATCCACCCAATTAGGCCGCACCTAAGGAGCTTCCTGCTGCCATTACACACTACAGCTGCAGCTGGGGAGCCAAGAGGAAGAAAGGGAAGAGCCGCCAGGGGCCATTAGTCTCTGAGGGGCACAGGACGCTGCACACCGAGAGGGCACACGTTGGGCAAGACAAAAACAGTGGTTTTCCCTCTGCGGTGGCCCTTTAGTCAGACGCCAGTATTAAGTGGGTTAACTATGCCAGGCTTCAGCTCAAAGAGGACCAGGGCATATAGCTGTTATTATGCCGCATGCACAGCTTGCAGGGCTGCGCTCCCCAGCGGATCCACATCCCCACACGGCCACGACTGCACTCATGCCAGTGAGTCAGAGTCCCCAATAGCCACAGCGATTACGGATATGTCTGTTACTTTGCCGGAATGGGCCATAGTGATGTCACAGACATTCATTCTCACAATCCATGTCACAGTCCATAGACAAGCTGTCCTCCACATTGCTCCAGGCTCTGCAAGGTCGGTCCGTGTCCAGAGCAGCTGAGACTCAAGGGCAAGAGGACCACGCTGAACGAGACTCTGCTGAACCAGGTCCGTCAGCGGTCAGAGCAGGGCGCAAGCGAACTCATAAGTCGCTATCCCCAGCGTCCTCTCACAGTTCCAGGGCGTCCCCAATCAGGGATGGGCAGAATTTCCCTCAGGGCTCTGAGGGCATCTGTGATTCCGGTTCAGAGCTGGATCAGGAGACGTCCATAGATCTAGACGCTCCAGACACCACAACACTAGTTGAGGATGTAATCACGTATATCAATCAGGTGCTAAACATATCAGCCTCTACTCCTGATGCGCCAGAGCACACAACTGCTTTTCAAAGGGTAAGAAAACCACATAAGTGTTTTTCTAATCATCCCGAGTTCGAAGCAATTACGGTATACAAAAACATCGATTACATCCAGAAAAGAAATTCGGCAATCGCATGTCACTAGAGGCTTATTACCTGTTTTTACAGGACGTCACCAAAAACTGGGCTGACGCATCTGAAGTAGACCCACCTGTGTCTAGACTAGCAGCACAGACGCTGCTGTCACTACCAGACAGTTAATCTATGAGAGATGCAGCGGATCGTCAGGTAGACCAGATGGCGCGTTCAATTTTTGAAGCAACAGGGGCTATGTTAGCATCGGCATTCGCATCAGTCTGGGCAGCCAAGGCCATCAAGACCTGAGCGACCCAATTGCATACCGCCCTCCAATCAGCAGATGTAGAACTGGCGGAGCAGGCGCTACAGATGTCGGTAGTAGGAGATTATTTCATGCATGCGGCGCTAGACTCTGCGAATTGTGCGGCCGTAGCGGCTTCAAACACTATCATAATCGGGCATGCCCTTTGGTTAAGAGAATGGAAAGCTGATGCAGTTTCCAAAAAGTCGCTTACACATCTGCCATATCTCAGTGGACGGCTGTTCGGTGAGAAATTGGATACGATGATTTCAAATGCCACAGGGGGTAAGAGTATGTCTCTTCCCCAACAGAAAGCAAAACATAGTTTTAATAGTCGTCAGCAGATTTGATTTCGTTCCTTTCGGAATTCGTCCGGATAGACCGCGTCGAGATCACAGCAGACATGGAACCAATCACCGCGTAGAGACACCTCACGGCAGCCAAAGGCACAGCAGTCAAAACCTAAGGGCTTTAAGCCCAATAAGTCTGCTTCAGCGTGACTCGCTAGTATCAAAAGACGCCTCTCAGATAGGCTGCAGAGTTTTTTACGCTTTCAGCGAATTTGGCTGCCCATTATAGAAGACAAATGGGTAAAAGAGCTGGCTTCCTCAGGCTACAAAATAGAGTTTACGTCCCTACCGCCCAAGCATTTTTTCCGATCAGTTCCACCAAAACCGCAAGACAAGTCTCTAGCATTTTTTCAGGTAGTCGACTCGCTGTTACAAACAAAAGTCATTGTACCAGTGCCAGCAGCAGAACGGTTTCAGGGGTTCTACTCCAACCTGTTCATAGTACCCAAAAAAGGAGACAGGGTAAGACCCGTGCTGGACTTGAAACAGCTGAACAAATTTGTTTGCATTCGACTATTCCACATGGAGTCTCTCCGGTCCATAATAGCATCCATGGAACGAGGAAAGTTCCTCGCTTCCATAGACATACAAGATGCACACCTGCATATCCCGATCGCGTCTGTACATCAAAGATTTCTGCGCTTCGCTATAGGTCAGGATCACTACCAGGTCGTGGCTCTGCCTTTTGGCGTGGCCACGGCGCCCAGAGTATTCACCAAGGTCATGGCAGTGGTTATGACCATTCTACATTTCGAAGGGATAGTTGTTCTTCCATACATGGACGATCTACTCGTCAAGGCTCGTACCTTCAAGACTTGCAAGCGCAGCGTCGCTGTCATGGTAAACACGTTACGAACATTCGGCTGGTTAGTCAACCTACAAAAGTCATCTCCAATCCCAAGTCAATCACTAGTTTTACTAGACTTGCAGTTCAACACTGCCAAGGGGCTGGTGATACTTCCATTAGAAAATCACGTCTGCCGATCAGCATCCTAGAGATGCGAACCATCTACCTAGCATTACAAGCATTTCACCCGGTACCTGACGGGAGCGCACATCAGAATTCAAACAGACAGTGCCACGGCCGTGGCATATGTCAATCACCAGGGAGGAGCCTGCAGTCTCAAGGCAGTGGAGGAAGTGCGACACATCCTTCACTGGGCGGAATCGACGGATCAGTCCTGTCAGCAGTACACATTCCAGGAGTAGACATTTGGGAAACAGACTACCTAAGTCGCCAGGGCGTGGATCAGGAGAGTGGTCCCTGCATCCCAACGTGTTTCAACAAATTTGCCAGCGCTGGGGGAATCCGGATATAGAACTCATTGCATCACGGCTCAACACGAAAGTCCCCAATTTCATGGCCAGGTCTCAAGATCCACAGTTGATGGGGCGGATGCTCTAGTGCAGGATTGGACACAGTTCCAACTCCCGTACATATTTCCACCTCTGCCGCTGATACCCAGAGTGGTGCGGAAAATCAGAAAAGAAGGTGTGCCAGTCATCCTCGTCGCACCAGACTGGCCAGACGCGCTTGGTACCCAGACATCGTCCAGCTCACGGCAGGTGTGCCGTGGCAACTGCCAGATCGTCCAGATCTTCTGTCGCAAGGCCCGTTCTTCCACCAGAATTCAATAGCGCTAAATTTGACGGCGTGGCCCTTGAAACCTGGATATTGAATAACACAGGTTTCTCACAAGAGGTCACTCGGACCATGATCAGAGCGCGAAAGCCGGCTTCAGCAAAAAATTATTCTCGCACCTGGAAAGCTTTCTTTTCCTGGTGCGCATCACGAAATCAGGAGCCCCTACCATTTTCACTACCTAGGGTGCTTGGTTTCTTGCAGTCGGGCCTGGATAACAGATTCCCTCTAGGTTCGCTAAAGCGGCAAGTTTCAGCGCGCTCAGTGCTTTTTCAGCAGCGCATAGCAGAAAAACCGAAGACCAAGATGTTTCTTCAAAGGGTCACCCAGTTGATTCCACCATACCGAAGACCGCTAGATAAGTGGGATCTCAACTTAGTGTTGTCAGTGTTGCAGAACCCACTTTTTGAGCCCATTAGGGAGATTGAGCTCAAACTTCTATCTCACAAAGTAGTTTTTCTGGTCGTAATCACATCTCTCCGCAGAGTGTCAGAACTGTCAGCACTCTCTTGTAGAGCACCTTTCCTGGTATTTCACCAGGATAAGGGTGTACTACGTGCAGTACCATCTTTTCTTCCAAAGGTAGTGTCCGCTTTCCATATGAATGAAGACATTACTCTGCCATCACTGTGTCCAGCGCCGGTGCATCGGATTGAAAAAGCGCTGCATACGCTAGACCTTGTCTGGGCACTGCTTATCTATGTGTCTAGGACAGCCCCATTTCGAAAGTTGGATTCTCTTTTCATTCTGACAGAAGGCAGCCGCAGAGACATGCCAGCTGCAAAGCTACTCTAGCTAATTGGATCAAATCCACTATTCAACAGGCCTACCAGCTCAAACATGTACCTATTCCGGACAGTATCAAGGCACATTCCACCCGTGTGGTAGGGGCGTCCTGGGAGATTAGACACCAGGCATCGGCTCAACAAGTGTGTAAGGCGGCCACTTGGACTAGCCTACACACATTTACAAAACACTACAGTGTCCATACCCAGTCATCAGCAGATGCAAGTCTGGGTAGAAGGGTCCTGCAAGCGGCAGTAGCCCAAATGTAGGGGCCTGGATAACCAAGGGTCGTTCCGTTGCTATTCCCACCCTAGGAACTGCTTTAGGACATCACATGGTCCTTTGTCACCCAATGAGGCGAAGGAGAAAAGAAGAATTTTGTGTACTCACCATAAATTCCTTTTCTCTTAGCCTCTAATTGGGGGACACAGTGCCCACCCTGTTGCCCGTTTTGGGCCGTGTGTCAGTTCTCAGAATGTTCTTGAGTTTGTACATAGTTACCTCATTGCAAACAGGTTGGTATATAGTTGCCTTACTACAGGCATTGTTACACAGTTGTCTATGCTAAGTTTCTCCTACTGCTTTAGCACAAAACTGGTTAAGGCAGTGCCTGACCAGGGCTGTATACTGCAGAGGAGGAGCCACTGTTGATCTTTTTCAGATTATGCATAGTGTCGCCTCCTAGTGGACAGCAGCATAACACCCATGGTCCTGTGTCCCCCAATTAGAGGCTAAGAGAAAAGGAATTAACGGTGAGTACACAAAATTCTTCTTTTTTCACCCCCGGCCTTGTGCCGGACTCCATTTTGGTCCATGGTAAAACCCTTAAAGTGCTTGTTTGGCATACATGAAAACAAAACAAAAATGTGCTGCTTTCATCCAGTCCACAGTAGAGCACAGTTATTCTGTGCCATCATTTTGTAATGGGGCCATTAACTTGCAATGACAAGTTTGATACGCAACACCGATCAAAGTAGATTGTGTCTGGGTTTTGTTTTTTGAGGGGGGGTAAGGGTTGCAGACAATTGGTCTCCTAAAAAAAAAAAAAATTAATTGTAGTGGGCCCACAATCTACCCACAAAAATAATGGATGGCTCATGCACAAGAAGCTTATGTTGCCTGTATTCTATTGCATAAAATACAGACACCTTCGGGGCAAATGACAAATGGATCCCTCAGTTAGACGTGGGACTCCGTGTGTCTCATTATGCTCAAAGCGTCTGTCTTGGTTTCCATCCAAATCCCTTTTTTTCTGGACGGAAGGTCCGGATGAGCACAGCCAAGACGTCTGAAATGTATGGGAAACAAGACTTCATGCTGCACACTTTTCTTTCACTTTTCTAGTTATAAACTTATAAATATTGCACCGATCTGAGCTCTTGACATTAAATTCTAGTATCAGTAATGTAAACCTAACTTCTTTATAACCCCTGTTGCATTGCAGTGTTAGATTTTCTATGTCTTTCCGTCTGGGGCAGTCATCCTGTGTAAGCTAGAATTCAGTAGAACGTCCAATTTGTAGACCGCACATGAAATTGAGCACGTTCCAGGTCTGCAGTGTATACGACTATATTAACAAATGCTAAGTATTTGCTGCAAGAAATCACTGTGCTCCTGCCAGCAGGCGTAAAGAATTGGTGCATTGCAGCCGCCTGGAGGGAGCTGGACATCTCGAGATGTATTTCTAAAGAAAAAGTGCTAATAATGTGGATGAAAAGGAAACTCCAATGTAGTGTTGAGCCCAGTTGTGTACTCTTGTGCTTGTTTATGAGAAGCTGATCTGTGCCCATAGCTGGCTGTCAGGTCTCTCCGCTCCTTTTCACACATGCGGTGGAGTAATGAAAGCTCTTTTCAGAGTAATAGCCTGGGTTGGTTAATAACAAGCGACTCACAAACTATGAAATGATTTCTCCTCTCTTCCTCTCTAGGTGTGCTTCTTGGAATTGCAATACGGACTGGAAGCCCTTTAAGTCTTAATCTGGCTGAACCAGTGTGGAAGCAGCTGGCGGGCATGAATCTGACAATTGCTGACCTCAGTGAGGTAAGGGCGGCTTTAGACATATAATATATGTAAATGTCAGGAGAAGAGTTCTCCTAATACCCCTCATTGTGGAGGAATAAAGATTCTCGCTAAGCCCATAATTCAAGATTATCCTTGACTGGCCGGGTCCTAACAGGGAAAATGAACTCTGCATACAACATTTGCCTTTTAATCCTTAGCCTTCATTTTTTTTTTATTTAACAGGTGGATAAAGACTTCATTCCTGGGCTCATGTATATCCGAGACAATGAGGCAACATCAGAGGAATTTGAAGCAATGATTCTTCCGTTCACTGTGCCCAGTGCGAGCGGCCAGGACATCCAGCTGAGCTCCAAGCACACACACATAACCCTGGACAATCGAGCAGAGTATGTCAGGCTAGCCATCGGCTACAGGTGGGCAGAACCGCAGTAGTATCGCTTGTCAACTTGATACTGTTCTGTATCGCTCTTCTCCTTGGCCTCAGCTGGTTGGCTACAATTAATCTCAGCTGCTGCTAGTAGTTAGTTAGATGGAGCTATAAAGGCTGTTGTGGCATGTTGGGAGTTGTGGTTTCATCACAGCCGGACGGATAGCTGCTTTAGGCTAAGTTCACATGATGCAATCAAAATTGCTCCGCCATTCAAATTGTGAAGATTTCTAGCTTACAACAGCTAAAAACATTTTGGGCCACAGTACAACTTGTATGTCAATCAGCCTGTGGAAGCTGCCACCTAATCTGAGAGCAGCACAATTTAGAAACAGAAACCCTGATTTAATTTACTGGGCTATGTGCTATAGTTTAGAGAAAATCACAGTTTTATCAGCAGGAGATTATCACAAAGGACTAGTAAACCTACTTTGCTTCCAGGTAATCTTTCATATTCTTGTGTCTGTATCATCCCCTCTACCACCGAGTCGCACCTTTCTGCCTATGCACAGTGTACACAGCTGTCAATGAGTGGTGTGGGTGGGGTTATACAGAGCTCAGCATTCAGAGAACTGCTAGATCTGCAGCAGATAAAACAGTGATTTTGTTAAAATCACAGCACACTGCCCCAGCAAGTGATAAAGCGCTGGAAGCCGTGTTTCATCCCCTACATCATGCTGTTCTCAGAGAAGCAGAAATTTGCTGACATTCCCTTTAAAGTGGCTTGGCTATTTGTTAATGAATGAGCTTTCATTCTGCAGCCTTCTCGCACGTAGACACATTGACGTTTGCAATGGGGAGGAAGCTGGTGCAGGAGCTGTGACCGCAGTCTGCCTTTAGGGAGAACTAGAGGATCCGGCATATGAATTATTGTAGGAGAGATTTATAGGCCCTTCATACACATTTGTTGGGTATGTTTGGCTGACTTTTGTAGGAACCTGTCACCTCCAACAACACTTCTTACCTGCAGATCTAGTAGTAACATGCAGGGAAATAACGCTTTAATCATGTTACAGCGGGGAGAAAACTATCCTCCTTCATCCCCAGTGCAGGGGCAGTTAGTCACTACTAACTGCACATTGATTGACAGATTACTCTGCATACACATTCTGCACACACATGCGAGATGTCTGTCAATCAACAGGTGGGGGACTGATTACAGCTGTCCTAGACTGCCCTGCCAACTGGGAGTGTGTGGCTACAGGGGGAAATAACGTTTTTCTCTCTCTAGCTGTACTGTCAGTAAAGCTGTCTAACATGATTTAAAGGGAACCTGTCATTTGGAATAATAGATATGAGGTTAATGTGCAGGCTAATAGCAATCTGAACCTGCCTGGTGCCTGCACTTTAAACCCCGCTGCAGACAGGTAATGAACTGTAATCCTCTTTGCAGTGTTATGGCTTCAGTCATTAAGGAGGCTCCTGTGCAGGTTCACTCACCACTCTGTGCATGGAGAGCGGCGGCTGTAATCACCCCACCCCCCCTTTCCCACTGACTGACTATCAGTCAGTGGAGGGAGCATAATTACAGTGTGTAGAGTGAAGTCGCTGCTCCGCCGCCCCATGACTAAAGCCGGCATGCTGCAGGGAGAATTAAAGTTCATTTCCTTCTGGCAGCGGCGTTTGCTGTGCAGGCATCAGGCAGCTTCTGAAAGCTATTACCTGCAGATAGACCCCATATCTGCAGCTTTATAGCTTTTTGATGTGACCGGCTCACTTTAAATGCTCTATACCTCAGATTATCAATATGTCTGTGGGTAAATGGTGTATTGGGAGGTGACTGGTTTCCTAAAAAGTGAAGAGAACCTATAGCATTGTTCACAGTTTTACTCCATTATATAGTGCTGTTAATTCCACGGTGCTTTATAGGTCATCACTGTCCCCATTGGGACTCACAATCCACATTCCCTATTGATATGTCTTTGGAGTGTGGGGGAAAACCAGAGAACCTGGAGGCAACCTGGGAAAGAATGGGGAGAACATACAAACTCCTTGCAGATGTGGTTCTTAGTGGGGTTTGAACCCAGGACTCCAGCACTGCAAGACTGCATGCTAATAATCCACAAGAATGTATTTTTGTTCATCTTTATTTGTATTTTGATGTCCCAAGTTATTTATCCAGAAAATAACATTATAGTGCTGTTACTGCAAATAAAGAAGACCGATTAACTTGTGCTGAGACATGTATGAACTATGGATGTTGCTGCAATTTAACATGTGTTGTTGTAATATTCCAGGCTGCAGCCAGGGGGCAGTGTGTACTGAGAATACAAATTTCAGATAGATTGCTACATAATACTAGCTGGATTGAATGATTAAAAGAGGCAGTGATATCATCTCTCATTCACTAAATATAACAGCGATTATTGAGTTTATATCCATCATACAACAATAAGCAAGGACAAGAGCGCAGCACGTAGTGCGATTCTTCCTGTCAAAATGATGGACACTGCTGTGGAATTCTATCAGACCCTGGTATAAGGTAATGGAGTCCTTCAGGCACGATTGCTATCTGCTGTTCAATGAAGTTCTAACCAGAAGTCGGAACACAGATGTGAACAAAGCCTAAGTCTATGTACCGAAGCTTGAACCAAATGGCATGGTTGCCAGCAACTAGAGCAAGGCAAGTATTGTGCCTCCTACCCAGTGACCATGTCATCTTACAACAGATAATGCCCACTGAATACCTCCTAATTGAGTACAGCATATTGATATTCTGATATCACCGTGAAAAGTAATGATTCCTCCTCCAAAAGTGTTAATGACATCTTTGTGCACTCATTGCATGCCTGTGCCAGGATGCTGACATCTTATGGGCAAAAGTGTACAGACGGAGGATGGGGGGGGTGCAGGATTCCCCGGATCTCAGGGTGATCACCACTTTGATCAGGGATCCCTGCCAGAAGTCCAGGACAGTGCACTCAGACGTTGGCACTGCCACTTTTATTTTTGTCCATTTTTAAATGTTCCATCCAGGGCATTTGTCCCTGTGCCCTTGCCCACTCTATGCTTCCATCATTCATATTCTCTATATCAATGTAATGAGCAGATCCTGATCCTTTTTGCTCTTATCATTGTTATGTATCATACATACCGTTCATGTTGTGTATGTATGTATATATGGTATGTTACGCGTATACACATGTATTTCTTGAAAACCTATTATCACAAGTAAATATTTCATACAGTAATGTTAATTTTGCAGGCTGCTGGCGCTCTGCGGTTCTCTCTCATGTACAGGCCTATAATACTATGCCAGGCCTAGACAGTTGGCATGAACATGTATGTGATCTGTACCATTCGATAATGAAAGATGTCTTTCTTGCTGTGCTCCTATTTTAGTAATGATAGGCTGAAATCTGCTCTGCTAGAGACATTTACTGGAAAATGCAGCAATTTTTTATTTATTTTATTGCCTACCTTGTGAAAATAACAGAGACCGGCCTTTATCAGAAGACCGAGCCCCGGGATTTTCCTGATGTGAAAAATGAGAAATGCTTTATATAAAACTACATGAGGTCTGATCAGCGCTCTGCAATGCGAGCAATGGGATTTAGGAATCCGATTCATGTCTTTCCAAGTATCGCCTTATGTAAACCAGAATACCAGTCACACAGGGCCTTGAGCTACGAAAATGAAACACTACAAGGATAAAAGCTCCATTGATTGCTATCAGAGCAATATTGGTAGGAACATTTAGAAATCATTTGTTTCAGTCTTAGGACATTTTTGTTCCAACGGAATAAAAAAAATTGTCATGTTCTGTATATAAGATCCTGGACTTAGACATGGTATAGATTATTTCTAATTTATCTTTGTGCCCTATATTATTCTCTCCAGTAAATCACTGCAGTCTTTGCTCTGCACCTCTCCTGCCTTTTTGGTTACTGGGATAGGAAAAAGCTGTCTGGTATAGACCATCGTCAACCATATTTGTGATTAAGCAAGAGCAGAGACGAGAGAGCTGCTGCAACCACAGTTACTCACGGACTCCCAGGCCTACGGTGTGGTGGATGGCTTCCACCCAATAGCATGAATGTAGACGCAAATCCCGGTGCCACGTCTCAATTCATGTAGTCCTTTATTTGTAAGATCACATAGTTAAAAACATCCGGATAAAATCCCACGCAGGGGAATACTACACCAGATACATTTCGAGGGGAACCCTCTTCATCTTTGGCCAACATGAATCATGATGACATGAATTGACATGATTGAGATGTCACTGGGATTTCCTTCTACAACCACATTGACTTCCATAGGACGACCTTGTCAGTCTCTCTTCCCCAGTTCCTCTGGCAGTTACTCACACTGAAGAGACCCTTCCCATCTTTTATGTGAAATGTGCTGATATTAAAGTGTAACTGCCGTTTCAGTTTTTATTTAATATAATTTTAGAGCAAGTTGTTATAATAAACGTTCAAATATGCTTCATAAGTGAAACCTGGAAGAAAACCTTTCAAAAACCTTCCAGAAGATGTCCCTGCTAGGACTGTTTCTAAACCTGACATATGCTTCTTGTCAGGGAGAACCGTCTTCAGCCTCCCACACTGAATACGGCCATATAAGGGGGGGGGGGTTCTACACAGTGTACCACAGCTGATCAGTGTATCTGCAGTTTACCTAGTCAGGCTGTCCGCACACAGCTACTGTGAGCTTTCTGACTCTTGTCCATTCACATCAACTCTGGCTCCATGTTATCAGCTGATGGTTGATCAGCTCCACACAGCTCCTCAGCTGATTGCACAGAGCAGAGCCTATGTGAATGGAGAGGAGTCAGATAAGATAACAGGAGCTGTGTGCTGACAGCCTGATGAGGTAAACTGCAGAATTACTGATCAGCTATACTGTGAACACTGTAGGCTTCCCCCTAGTGGGACATCTTCTGGAAGGTTTTTCAAAGGTTTTCTATTGGATTTTACTTACGAAGTATATTTGAAAATGTATTCTAATCACTTACTCTACATTATTATTAAAAAAAATTTAAATGGTTACATTTTAAATTCTATTCTACAATCTTTTGACAGTATCCACAGGGCTTTTTTTTTTTTTTTTTAACTACTGGGATCAATGATGGATTGCCAAAAGGCCTCCATCTTGGATCCATATGAACCATAAAGCTGCTTTATTGCTGTGCATAGTAAACTTATTTCTCCTTTCTTTATACAGGTTGCATGAGTTTGATGAGCAAGTCGCTGCAGTACGTGAGGGGATGGCACGAGTGGTCCCCGTGCCCCTCCTGTCTCTATTTACTGGTTATGAACTTGAAACAATGGTATGTCTCCATTCTATGTATGTTTGTTTTATCTCTGTTCTTCATTTTGGAATAGTTGGTTAATTCGAATAGTTTTCTGCAGCACGTGGTTAGGATTTTTACCAACCCAATTCAGGTATGAGACGTATTTCTGAAGAAAGTGTCTTGCCGTAATGTTATTTGAGAAACCTCTGCTTGGCATCAAAAGAGCAGGAATTTAAAAGGGTTGTCTGGGCATTTAATATTGATGACCTCTCCTTTGGGAATCATTACTATAAAATAAGTGGAGGCTGATGCTGGATCAGCTGTTATTGACTATGAGAACTACACATCAGTCAGTGCCTGTTCCTTGGATAGGAGCTGTTCTGCAGTATCCAGCTATGGCTGCTACACATTAAATTGAGCTGTGGTGTTCACCGCTCACTTACGGCCGACACTTTAGATAATTACACCTTATCTGTTGGTGCAAATGTTGTCAGATGCCTGAACAACTCCATTAAGGCTTGTTTATATCTATTTTTCATAGGTTTGCATTACCTTTTTACAGTATACCCCTCAGTGATACATAAAGACTAGTTTGGGAGCCATGCACATTTTTCTAATGAGAGCAGACTACTACCTTGCTCCACATAGACCTAATGTAGACCCCAATTTATAGTAGTGTTTAGTTTCTTTAGTTTTTTCACACTTCAGGAAATTAGATTTTTTTTACTACCACCCTTTGCTTATTTAAATCTATCAAGCAGGAGGCATTTTATCAGATAATTGTAGAGAATACATTTTACTAATAGCGGAAGTCTTACTATCAAAGTCCATCTCTCAGTCAATAAAAGGGCTAATTGATTTTTGCTGTATGCAACACATTTATTATAGATATTCCTTTCCGCACATTACATCCCAGCACATTCTTGCCATTTGTAGGTCTCCAGCCTGAGTTGCCTCCTTGAGAAATCCAATTAATTGAGTTGAGTCCCTATGGAGTGCGATATGAGTATTTTCTTTAATGTCATAGTGCTTTACTGCACACATTTTCATATCTTCTTCCAGTTAATTTTAATAGACTTGATGAACTGTATCAAATATTGTCGGTTAGATTAAAATGAATCAGACTAATATCATACTGTACTTTGATGAGACTGTAGCATTTCCATTGAACCTTCCTGTAATTTGCCTTTCTATGGTTAATTTCTCCATAATGTGCTTTTTATTTCAGGTCTGTGGCAGCCCTGATATCCCTCTTCATCTTTTGAAGTCTGTTGCCACGTATAAAGGGATTGAGCCCACAGCTTCTCTCATTCAGTGGTTTTGGGACGTGATGGAATCCTTCTCCAACACTGAACGTTCCTTATTTCTAAGATTTGTGTGGGGCCGGACCAGACTTCCTCGAACAATAGCAGACTTCAGAGGCAGAGACTTTGTCATTCAGGTAAAAATATCATTGCTATGATTTGTATACCCAGAACTATGTCTTTTTTTTTTTTTTTTATTGTTTTTGCTCACATCTACTGGGTTTGTAGGGTTTCATTATGGTTTCTTGTTTTGCCTGGAAAAATAGCTTTGTCAAGATATTTTCTTTTTCGCTCCATTGGGAGACCCAGACATTGGGGTGTATAGCTTCCGCCTCCGGAGGACACACAAAGTATTACACTTGAATAAAAAGTGTAACTCCTCCCCTACTGCCTATACACCCCCTCTAGGAGAGATCCCATCAGTTCTTAGCTTTGTGTTGAAGGAGGCACACTCTGCACTCATTCACTCTCACTTAGTCTTATTCACTCTCTCTGAGAGTGTCGGATGGAAGAAAAGTGGATCCTTAGGGATCCCCAGCATGTCTCCTTCCTTGCCCTCGGGCAGAGGCGGTTGAGGTACCCTTGGGGTACAACGGGCTGGAGCCCTCATGCTGTATTTTTCCTTCTCCATCCCTTTGGGGCTCTGGAGAAGTGGGATCTAATCATGGACTTCCATATCAGCTGGAGCTCAGACTCCATCCACAGTCCCCATTGGGAATCGGCTGGCCGGAGTTGCGGACCCCCAGGGATCAGCCCCTGCACCTATTAAGGTACTCTGGGGCTTGTGCTGCTGCTGCAGCCCGGTCTGGCTGTGTGGGGTGATCATTGGGTCTCCCCTGGGCTAGTGGGGTCCAGTACCTGCAGCGCCGCGGGGTTTGCGGTGTTTCCGGGAGGCACCGCGCTCTCCCGCTCCCGAGCGCCGGCCGGCAGTGGAAATTTAGTCTCCGGCTTCATTGCGGCCTAGTTTTTCGGCTGGAGCCTGGGCTCCATAGGAGGCGGGTTCGGCCGCCTCTGTGGGCGGGCTTAGAGATCGGGTGGTGTCCGCCTCTGGGGGCGGTTTTGGTGCTCCGGCCGCTCCCATCTCTGGATGGCTGCGGCTGGGGGGCAGTCTTGGGGCTTTGGCCACCCCCATCCGGGTGGCCGCCCCCTCTGTCAGTCAGGGTCTGCTGTGCCCTCCGGATTCCTGCGCCATGTTGTCACGCCCCCTTGGCCGCGCCCCTTTTCTTAGCTCCGGCGGCCATCTTTGGTGGGTCTGAGACTGTGCTCAGCTTCTCTCCTTCTCCTGCGGCTGGTAGGAGGGCGCGCTGCTTCCGAAGGGCACACAACCTCTCTGTCGGCTGGTAAGTCACCCCAGACTCTCTGGTGGTGTCTCCCTTTCCTTGGGCCCCCCCTCTAGAGCTCCCCTTCTTGGAGGTCCCTGCTTGGAGGCGACATGTCTTCAACCAGGAGCAAAGCCCCTAAGGTGCAGACATTTTATGCATCTTGCACTGCTTGCAAGGTCTCGCTGCCTGCTGGGTCGGTATTCCCTCATTGCTCTGCCTGCATTTCTCATGAGCCTGAGGTGGACCACAGGGCTCCCCCCAGCTCTGCTGCATCAGAGCCTTCCCCTAGCCAGGGAGACCAGGCTCTGCCACCAGCTTGTACTGTAGCCTTTACTAAGTCCTTTTCAGACACTTTTGCCCAGTCTATGACGGTTCTAACCAAAGTCCTGCAGGAGTCTTTACAGGCTAGTCACCGGGACAGTGCTCCCGGTCCCTCTGCCTCACGCCGCAGGCACTACAGCGAGTCGTCCCCTTCTAGGGGTCTGGATTCTGGAGACAATACAGGGGTCTCTGACTTGGCTCCCTCTCCTCGGCCCCCTAAACGGATATCTCCCCTGCTTCCTCTCTTCACACGGAGTCTCATGCTGAGGGTTCCCAGATGGATGGGGAAGATTGACGGGATTCTGTGAGGCCTTCGGACAAGACCTCAGAGGAAGATTCCTTAGTGGATGACTTGGTGTCCTCCATTAATTCCGTTCTGGGACCTATCTGTTCCCCCCCCCCTTCCCCCTTCATGGCGGAGACTTCTCTCTCGTAGGAACTGTATCAGTTCCTTCCTCCGTCCAGGTCTCGGGTTCATTCTTCGATCATTCCAATTTCTGATCGACTGTTCAGGCGCCCAGGGCTTGCCCTGATAAACGCTTTTCCAGGAGGCAGAAGGATACTCGATATCCTTTTCCTCCTGATGTTGTAAAGGGTTGGTCGCTCTCTCCTAAGGTGGACCCTCCAGTCTCTAGGCTGTCGGCCAATACTGTCATGTCAGTCGCGGATGGCTCCTCTTTGAAGGATCCCACTGACCGTCAAATTGAGCTTCTGCAGAAGTCCATCTACGAAGCCACGGGGGCTTACTTTGCCCCAGCTTTTGCTGCAGTTTTGGCTCTGCAGGCTGTTTCTGCCTGCTTGGCGGAACTGTATGTTGTAGCTAAGGATATTCCCGAGGTGTCTACTCTTACATCTCAAGCCTCGGCATTTACCGACTACGCTAGGTCGGCAATCATGGAGGCTGCCAGTCGTACCTCTGTAGCTTCGGCTAACTCGCTCGCAGCCCGCAGAATTTTGTGGCTGCGGGATTGGAAGACTGACGCCACTTCCAAGAAGTTCCTCCAGGGTCTCCCGTTTGCGGGGAACAGGCTTTTTAGAGAACAATTGGACACATCATCAAGGAGTCCACAGGCGGCAAGTCAACTTCGTTGCCTCAGTCTAAGGTTCAGAAGTCTGGCCAGCGTCAGATGCAAGCCAAGTTTCGGTCCTTTCGTCCCTCCTCAAAGTCCTCTTCCTCCTCCTCCTCCTCTTGTTCAGACAAGGATCAGAAGTCAGGCCGGACGTGGAGGTCTAAGGCTCAACAGAAGAAGCCAGCTGGTGTCTCAGCCTCCAATCCCGCTTCTTCATGACTCTCCGCCTCTCCCAGCAGCATCCTCAGTCGGTGGCAGGCTCTCCCAATTTGGAGACGTTTGGCGCAGTCTTATCCAGGACCGATGGGTAGTGGATGTCATCTCCCACAGATACAGGATAGAGTTGTCCTCGCGTCCTCCGACTCGTTTATCTCTCCTCGCCCCCGCCGGCAAGGGCCTTGGCCTTTCGTCAGGCGCTGGATGCTTTGAGACAGAACGGGGTCGTGATCCAGGTTCCCTCCGTGGAGCGTTTCCAGGGGTTCTATTCAAACCTCTTCACGGTACCCAAGAAGGACGGGTCGGTAAGACCGCTTTTGGATCTCAAGCTTCTCAACCGCTATGTGAAGGTCAGATCATTCCGAATGGAGTCTCTGAGGTCTGTGATAGCGTCTCTATCTCAGGGGGATTTCCTAGCCTCGGTGGATGTCAAGGATGCCTACCTACACGTTCCCATCGCTCCTGCACATCAACGCTGGCTGCGGTTCGCAGTAGGAGAAGAGCACTTTCAGTTTGTGGCTCTGCCTTCGCCTTGCATCGGCTCCGAGGGTTTTCACCAAGGTGATGGCAGCGATGGTGGCGGTTCTGCATTCCCAGGGCCACGCAGTAACTCCGTATTTGGACGATCTGTTGGTCAGAGCCCCCTCGCGGAGAAGTGTCAACTGAGTCTCTCAGTTACTCTTCTCACCCTGCAGCAATTCGGGTGGTTGGTCAACGTACCGAAGTCCGTTCTCCTTCCTACTCAAACGATAACTTATCTGGGCATGAAGTTTCATACTGCTCCGGCTCTGATCATTCTCCCGGGCAACAAGCAAGCGTCTATCCGGGAGGAGGTCCAGTTTCTCTTGCGTTCAGACTCTGTGTCTATCAGGCGTCTGATGCACGTTCTGGGGAAGATGGTGGTTACCATAGAAGCAGTACCCTTTGCGCAATTTCACCTTCGTCCGCTGCAATTGCAGATCCTGCGCGGATGGAACAAGAGTCCCTCCTCTCTCGACCAGCACATCCCTCTGTCGTCATCGACGAAGGAATCTCTTCACTGGTGGCTGCTTCCCACGTCTCTGTCTCGAGGCAGGTGCTTTCTGCCCCCCTCTTGGTTGGTAGTGACCATGGACGCCAGCCTCTTGGGCTGGGGCGCCGTGTTTCTTCACCACAGGGCTCAGGGCTGTGGACGGAACAGGAGTCCTCTCGGCAGATCAACGTTCTGGAGATTCGGGCCATTTATTTGGCTCTTCTGGCTTTTCAGAGTTGCCTGGCAGGAAATCAAATTCGGATACAGTCCGACAATGCAACCGCGGTCGCTTACATAAACCACCAGGGAGGCAAGCGCAGCTCTCAAGCCTTCGAGGAGGTCCAGCGTATCCTACATTGGGTCGAGGACACCGGCTCGTCCATCTCGGCAGTTTTCATTCCCGGGGTGGACAATTGGGAGGCAGACTATCTCAGTCGGCAAGGCATGGACGAGGGCGAATGGGCTCTCCACCCGGACGTGTTTGAGCACATCTGTAACAGATGGGGAACTCCGGACGTGGACCTGATGGCTTCCAGGCTGAACCACAAGGTCCCGGTCTTCATGTCTCGCTCCCGAGACAGCAATGCCCTGGCAGCGGACGCTCTGGTCCAGGACTGGTCCCAGTTTCGTCTTCCCTACGTGTTTCCTCCTCTTCCTATGCTGCCCAGGGTTCTGCGGAAACTCAGGGCAGAATGTCGACAGGCTCTGATCATAGCCCCAGACTGGCCCAGGAGGGCCTGGTATCCGGACCTGTTACGGCTTTCGGCGGGGGATTCGTGGAGACTCCCATCACGGCCAGTCCTCCTGTCACAAGGTTCTTTCTTCCACCACAATTCCTCGGCCCTCAGCCTGACTTTGTGGCACTTGAAGACTGGTTGTTGACGTCTTGCGGCTTTTCTTCTGAAGTCGCCTCAACCATGAAACAAGCCAGGAAACCTGCGTCGTCGAAGACATACCGCAGAGTTTGGAAAATCTTCTTTTCCTGGTGCCGTCTCAACGGAAATTCTCCTTGGCCTTTCTCACCTCCAACCCTTCTTGGCTTCTTGCAATCAGGTTTAGATAAGGGTTTGGCGCTCAGTTCCCTCAAAGGGCAGATTTCAGCACTGTCAGTGCTGTTTAACAAACGCCTAGCTAGCCTTTCTCAGGTTAGGACGTTTCTGCAGGGGGCGAATCACATTGTTCCCCATACAAACGTCCTTTGGACCCCTGGGATCTTAATCTGGTCCTGGCGGCCTTACAGAAGCCGCCTTTCGAGCCTCTAGAGAAAGTGTCTCTCTCTAGGCTCTCTCAGAAAGTTGCCTTTCTTGTAGCTATTACCTCCTTTCGGAGGGTTTCTGAGTTGGCAGCCTTGTCTTGCAAGTCTTTTTTTCTGGTGGTTCACCAAGATAAAGTGGTGCTCCGCCTGTGGCGGAGTTCTTACCTAAGGTGATGTCTCCGTTTCACCTGAATCAAGACATTGTTCTGCGTCCTTTTGCCCTAATCCTGTGCATCAGTATGAGAAGTCTTTGCATACTTTGGACCTAGTTAGGGCTGTCAGGATTTATGTGTCCCGCACGGCTTCTTTTCGCCGTAGGATGCCCTGTTCGTTCTCACGACAGGCGAGAAAAAAGGAGCCTCCAAGTCTTCCTTGGCTCGGTGGATCAAGGCTTCTATTCAGGAAGCCTATCTTCTCTCTGGTACGCCTTTACCTGCAGGGATTAGGGCGCATTCCACAAGAGCTGTGGGTGCCTCGTGGGCCTTACGTCATCAGGCCACGGCACAGCAGGTGTGTCAGGCGGCCACTTGGTCCAGCCTACACACCTTTACAAAACATTATCAGGTTCATGCGTATGCTTCGGCAGACGCTAATGTGGGCAGACGGGTCCTTCAGGCAGCGGTAGCTCACCTTTGAGGTTACTGCCACTCTTGGGTCTTTTCCCGCCCAGGGATAGCTTTTGGACATCCCAATGTCTGGGTCTCCCAATGGAGCGAAAAAGAAAAAGAGAATTTTATTTACTTACCGTAAATTCTTTTTCTTCTAGCTCCTAATTGGGAGACCCAGCACCCTCCCTGTTGCCGTTTGGGCTTTGTTTTTTTCTGTTTAAGTGACTGGTGTTGTACATGTCGCTTTTACGGCCCTGTGGGCCGAGAATTCTTACCGGACCTTTTGGTCTTGGTGTGGGACCCCGGACAAGGTCAGATCACGTGCCACATCCGCAGTCGCGGTGAGAAAGAGGCCTCACAGAAACGTATCGCCCATTTTTCTCCCAAGGCTTTCATGCTTCTCCCAATCGACATTCGGGACCATGCTCTACCCTTTTGGACAAGCTCCAGGAAGGTGACTCTGAAGCAAACCTAAACGACTCGTTCAACATGGGTTTCTCAGATGATCAGGCATCAATTGGTACCCTAATATCAGCAGTCAATCACACACTAAAGGGTGATGACGTCCCGCCCACAACACCAGACCATGCAGTGTACTTTAAAAGGGCCATTTTATCAAAACAAAGGGAGAAACCGGATAAGTGCTTTGGTGGTCGCAAACCCATCTAAACACGATATCCTTTTGCCTCAGCATTCTCAAAAGATTGGGCGGATTCCCCACCAGTCGCTCCCCCAGTCTCCTGCCTCGCAGCAAAGACCTTACTGTCCCTGCCGGATGGATCTTCCATCAAGGACCTGACCGACAGGCATGTTGAACAACTCACACGCTCGGCCTTTGTGCCTGCGGGCTCATCCCTTTCGCCCTCCTTTGCATCGGTATGGGTGGCCAAGGCACTCATGGTTTGGGTTGAGACCCTTCAAAAATCATTGCAGGATACTCTAGAGGGTTGAGAATGCGCACATAGGGTCTTATCCTTTATAGGCAGGTAAATGTGAAAAATCAGATTTTCTCACCTGGTCAGGTTGTGTAGCACACAACCAGCGTAATCGCTCGAACAATGCAGCTGCTGCAGGGACTGTACTTCCACGAGGTGCGGTGCTGTGATCAGGTATTTTGGACGAAGTACCTTAATGTCCGCGCTGCTGCCAGAGAGGAACATACACCAACGACACTGGGACGTCTGAGTACTGGTAGTAGAGGTTTATTTCCCTGAGGAAGGAGCTCGGTACGTGGCTCCGAAACGCGTTGGAAATAAACCTCTACTACCAGTACTCAGACGTCCCAGTGTCGTTGGTGTATGTTCCTCTCTGGCAGCAGCGCGGACATTAAGGTACTTCGTCCAAAATACCTGATTGCAGGATACTGACCTTCCTCAACAGTTCACAGACCTAACCACTCAAATAGTAACGGCAGGAGACTATCTCATCCAGGCTTCCCTAGATTCTGCCACCTGTGCAGCATTCGCTGTCTCTAACACCATCGCTATTCGCAGAGCCCTTTGGCTCAGACAATGGCGTGCAGTCTCTGCCTCAAAAAAGTCTCAAACCGGTCTCCCTTACCATACCGGTCGACTCTTTGGCGAACAACTCGACAAACCTATCTTGGACGCCACGGGGGGAAAAAAGCATACCGCTCTCCCAACACAAACCAAGATGTCCATTTATCAGAAAGCAACACACTTCCTTTTTTTCTTTTCGCAACTCCTGCGGATGGGCTTTGTCTCAAGCGCCTAACTCTGCTGCCCAACCTTCCCGTAGAGACAGAGACACACAATCGTCCTACAAGATCAACTTTTCCTGGCAATCAAGACCTAGACAGTCTAGACCCACGGAGTCCCGATCTCATCGGTTCTCCTCTTCATGACTCCCACCTTTTCCCGGAAGACTCTCCCATTGTAGGCGGCCGTCTACGCTTTTTCAGTCATGTCTGGCTATCCGCCACGGACTACAGATGGGTAAAAGATCTACTGTCTTCTGGTTACTACATAGAATTTACGTCCTGCCCGCCAAACCGCTTCTCTCCCTCCAACCCTCCAAAGTCACCCAAAGAGAATCGTTCCTTCTTACACGCAATCTCTTCACTCCAACAGGTGGGGGTCATCGTTCCCGTCCCGTTCCGAACATTTCAGTGGTTTCTATTCCGACCTTTTCGTAGTCCCCAAAAAGGATGGTTCGGTGCATTCCATCCTGGACCTCAAACATCTGAACAAATATGTTCGCATTCGTCGTTTCAGGATGGAGTCCCTGCGCTCCATCATTGCTTCTATGGAGGAAGGGGAATTCCTCATGTGCCTATTGCTCACTCGCCAACAGTTTCTGTGGTTTGCGATCCGCGATCAACACTTCCAGTTTGTTGCCTTGCCCTTTTGACAAAGGTCATGGCAGCCGCCATGACTATCCTTCACTCCAGAGGAGTCGTCGTCTTGCCTTGTCTGGACATCTTCCTAATCAAAGCTCCCTCCTTCCTGGCCTGCACAAAAAATGTCCAGATAACCGTAGACACTCTGTTGCGGTTGGGTTGACTGGTGAACCTGACAAAGTCTTTGCCGATCATATACAAAGAAATGATGGCACTCACCGGTGAAGTTTTGCTGTGATGTTTATTATGAGTTCAGCCGAACATAGTGCAGGGAGGGGGTGCCTGAGTAGACGATGGCACCGTTTTGCGCACTTCTTGCGCTTCAACGGGTCAAAACGGTGCCGTTGTCTACTCAGACACCCCCTCCCTGCACTTTGTTCGGCTGAACTTATAATAAACATCACAGCAAAACTTCACCGGTGAGTGCCATCTTTTCTTTGTATATGATTTAACTACGCTCGCTGCTGGATTGAGCACTCGGTGCACTGCTGTTGAACGCCGGTGCTGCTTAACGCTGAGCTCTGCCAGGAAAAGCTTCCTTAACCGGCGGTGGTGCCCTATTTCCTTCTGGAAAGTGGTAAAGTCTTTGCTGATCCCTACCTAGTCAATCACCTTCCTGGCTTGACTTGCAATACATACCGAGGCTTGGTGTCTCTTTCTTGGGACAAGGCACTAGCACTACGACGGGGATTGCGCACTCTCCTCCGCCTCTTCCCACGTTCCATCCGTTTTGGGATGATAGTGCTAGGTAAAATGGTGGCAGCAATGGAAGCTGTTCCATTTGCCCAGTTTAACCTTTGCTCACTGCAGATGCCCTTCCTGACGGTCTAGGACAAGAGTCCCTTATCCCTGGACAGGGCCTTCTGCCTGACACCCCCGGTCAGGCAAGCACTTCTCTGGTGGACTCAACTATCATCCCTCTCTAGGGGCCGGTCGTTTCTCCCGGTGAATTGGGCAGCCTCACCAACGACGCCAGTCTAATTGGTTGGGGGACAGTATACCGTCATCATACTGCCCAAGGCCGCTAGTCCACGCAGGAATCAGCCTTACCGATCAACCTGCTGGAGATCTGTGCCATAGCCCTGGCTCTCACAGCTATTCACAACCTTCTGGCGGGCCGCCATATCCGCATCCAACCCGACAATGCCATGGTGGTAGCCTACTTCAATCGCCAGGGCGGCACTCACAGCAAAGCGGCGTAACGCAAAGAGAATACATCCTCCACTGGGCCGAGTCAACGGAGTCTGTCCTCTCGGCAGTACACATTCCGGGGGTGGAGAGCTGGGCGATGGACTTACTCAGTCACCAGGGTCTCGCCACCGGAGAATGGTCTCTACACCCGGAAGTGTTTCGTCAAATCTGCTGTCGTTGGGGGATTCCGGACGTGGATCTGCTGAATGCCAAAGTCCCCGCGTTCATAGCCCGTCACACGACCCAACTTTCATCGGGTAGACTCGCTGGTACACTCCTGGCGTCGATTCTGCCTGCCATACATTTTTCCTCCCCTACCATTACTCCCGAAGGTAATCCGGAAAATCAAGTCAGAAGGGGTGCTGGTCATTCTCATAGCCCCAGACAGGCCCAGGCGCGTCTGGCACACCAACCTGGTGCAGCTTGTCGCAGACGTCCTCTGGCGCCTTCCAGAACTGCCAGAACTCCTGCCAGCAGGATTCGAGAATCCTCAATTTGACAGTTTGGCCATTGAGACCTCAGTCTTGACGCGAACTGGGTTCTCTCTGGATGTTATCGGCACCATGATTGGAGCCCGTAAACCGGCCTCTTCCCGCATTTACCACCATACGTGGAGACTATTTTTTTCATGGTGCAAAGACCGGGGACATCCCCCTCTCCCGCTGTCTATTCCCGTGGTTCTCGGTTTTCTCCAGTCAGGCTTACAATTGAGTCTCGCCCTCAGCTCCTTAAAAGGACAGGTCTCTGCCCTTTTGGTCTCAAGTGTGCAAAACCTCTAAATGGTCTAGTCTGCACACATTTGCAAAGCATTACAAGGTCCATACCCAGGCCTCGGCTGATGCAAGCCTTGGTAGCCGAGTCTTTCAGGAAGTGGTGGCCCACCTATCTACATAGGTGACTCAGGAAGTCTGCGACTGTTCCTTACTCCTTGGGTTGTGGCTTCTTTCCCGCCCAGGGACTGCTTTAGGACTTCCCATGGTCCTGTGTCCCCCGGTCCTGTGCCCCCCCAATGAGGTGAAAGAGAAAATCTAATTTTTGTGTACTCATCGCAAAATCATTTTCTCTGAGTCATCATTGAGGGACAAAGCACCCACCTTGTTGCCCGATTTGTGCGTTTGTTCTCCTTTGACCTTTTGAGTTTTTTGCGTGTTAACACTTGGTTGAACTGTTTTTTCTCTTGTTCTCCTACTGCTTGTTTACTAAAACTGCTGTGGCCTGGCTCAGCCAGGGGGTGTATACTGCAGAGGAGGGGCTAACTTGTTTTCACATTTAATTAGTGTCAGCCTCCTAGGGATAAGCAGCATAACACCCATGATCCTGTGACCCCCCAATGATGGCTCAGAGAGAACGATTTGCGGTGAGCACACAAAAATCAGTTTTTTTGCACATTCTTCATACTGTTTTTTTTTTTTTGTTTGTTTTTTTTAAATATTTAAGTTTAGTCTGTTTGGTGGTCAGTGTGAACATGCGCTTACTAGTCATGTATGCTTATGCCTTCTTTGGCTCTGTTTTTTTGTGTGTTTGTGTAGGTCAATTCTTACTCCCCCTCCCCTTCCCCCGTCTCTGTTAAGGCCCCTTCACCCACTGAGACTTTCCAGCGATACCACCAGCGATCCGACCTGGCTGGGATCGCTGGAAAGTCTCTCTGGGGTCGCTGGTGAGCTGTCAAACAGACAGACTCACCAGCGACTCAGCACCCGTGAGATCGCTTGTATCCATGGATAAACAGCAGTAACTAAGCAGCGCACGCTTAGTTACCCGTAGTTTATCATAGTTACCAGCGTCCTCCCTGCTTACAGGCTGCGCTAAGCAGGGAGGATGCTGGTATCCATGAAAAACACCGGTTAACTAAGCAGCGTGTGCTGCTTAGTTACCTGCTGTTTATCATGGATACCAGCCTGTGAGGTCACTGGTTCGCTCGTCTCTCGCGGTCACACACACAGCGATGTGTGCTGACCAGGGGAGACTTGGGACCAAAAAATGGTCCGTAGCGACGTGCAGCAACCAGCGACCTCACAGCAGGGGCCAGGTCGCTGGTGGCTGTCACACACTACAACATCGCTGGAGAGGTCGCTTTTGCGTCACAAAAGCTGTGACGTTGCAGCGACATCGTTAGTGATGTTGTAGTGTGTGAAGTGGCCTTAAGCTATTTCTAATGGTTTCAAAATAACAGATTATTGTGATTTTAAAGGAGGCAGGATTACTTTGTACTTTTTTTTTCAACCCTATTGACATCTGATGCAATTGCAGAGCTCCGAAGGCCCTTTATGCCTACAAATACATTTTGATGGCATAGATGGTCTCCCACGTGACCTATTTATATATAGATAACTCGCAAATAAAGGCTTGAGAAAGACTCAGATTTTTTGTTTCTTCTGTACAGGTCTTGGATAAGTACAATCCTCCAGATCACTTTCTTCCAGAATCGTATACATGTTTCTTCTTGCTGAAGCTTCCCAGATATTCTTGCAGACAGGTTCTCGAGGAGAAATTAAAATACGCCATTCACTTCTGCAAGTCTATAGACACTGATGACTATGCACGGATTGCACTAACTGGCGAGCCAGCAGCAGACGACAGCAGTGATGACTCTGATAATGAAGATGCCGATTCGTTTGCGTCCGACTCCACACAGGACTACCTTACAGGACACTAAGTGAGCCGTGGCTAAGGAAGTGGGCTCTCCTAATGCACTGAGATTCCCTGCATCCAAGGGAACCTGGCAGTCCAAAGTTTAACAGTAGATGCTACAGATATATGAAGAAAGACTTATCGAACTCTGACAGTGTGTTTTAAAAGCGATGCGTAGGTGCCTATTCCTTATTACACTGCACTTATATTGTGTTTTATTATGTGTTGTAAATGTTTACTACAGAATACAGTGCAGTGTCCTGAAGTAAGGCCACACAGCCTTTTACATGTGAGTGCAATAGTTTTTTGTTTTTTTTTCCCTTGTTTTTCTTTTCTTATTTAGTGTTGTATACACGTGTAATTTCTTAATGGTTGCAAATAACCATATAGTGGAGAACATGAAAGTATTAATCATTTTCATTTCCCTCTCCTGGCAACCGGCTTATTAAAACGTTTTCAGATCAGTATTCCTTCCAGTTACATGTAAATTAGAAATGGGGGACATCCCAGTGTTTTCTTAACACTAGTTCTGTTTTGTATATTTTGGCTCCCACTTTATGCTTTAAGTGAACTCATGTCACGATCACTACTTTTTATTGGAAATGTGTATATAAGTGTTTAGTTCCATGACATATGCAACCTATTGTCCCTCTGAATAAACTGTGTCACTACAATATTTGACTTTGATTTTTCCTAATATAGTTGTGTTTGTAAATCATTTCAGATGACATTTAAAGGGAATCAGTCCATAGGATCATCCTTTCTAAGACGTCCTTATGGACATGTAGGTCATAGCAAGCTGAATAAAATGATACCTTGATATCAGAGATCCGATGTCTTATTTCAGAGAACTACACGTTTTTTTCTTGTTTATCAGCTATTAAAGGCTACGGGCCGTGCACTGATCTGTATGAGAGTATGCCTCCAGTGCTTGCTTTTAATAAAAGATACAGTACAGTGTAATTTAAAGGGAACCAACCACCCCAAATGACCCCCCCGGACTGTTAATATGTGTCCCTACACCCAGCAC
This sequence comes from Allobates femoralis, assembly GCA_033576535.1. NCBI lineage: Eukaryota > Metazoa > Chordata > Amphibia > Anura > Aromobatidae > Allobates > Allobates femoralis. Next base: position 506,478,960 of record JARQOC010000002.1, read on the forward strand.
ACACATTTGGGGCAATCGTTTTTGCTAAAAAAAACTGTTTAGTAGAAGCTAAGATATATGTTTATGAAGTTTAATAAATCGAGATGGATGGGTGTTACCTAGCTTTGTCCACGTGCAGTGTTCGTGCCTGTGATCCTCCTCTCCCCCCTCCCCTCTCAAATTCTAAGAGCCTGGCCGCGTCATGAAAGGGGCGGGACTAAATCGCGACGAGCCCCGCCCCCTTTCATGACGCGGCCAGGCTCTTAGAAAGTGAGAGGGGAGGGGGGAGAGGAGGATCACAGGCACGAACACTGCACGTGGACAAAGCTAGGTAACACCCATCCGTCTCGATTTATTAAACTTTATAAATATATATCTTAGCTTCTACTAAACAGTTTTTTTAGCAAAAACGATTGCCCCAAATGTGTGTGCTGGGTGTAGGGACACATATTAACAGTCCGGGGGGTCATTTGGGGTGGTTGGTTCCCTTTAACTTTGTCTTCTTACAAACACATGTTGGGCTTGTGACCTTAAAGGGATCCTGTCACCTCCAAAACGCCTCCTAAACTAGCAAAACATGTCCCTGCAGCATTCCATCACTAATCTCACACTTCTTTTGTCTCCTAAAAGCATCCTGTGAAAGTGCATAAAAACGTTTTAATACTCACTCATTAGTGATTATAATTAGCAATGACTATATTCTTTAGTCACCAAGGCGGGCTGTTTTGCAGCTCCAGGATCCACCCTGTCTCTGTGTGTACTGCTGTGATGTGCAGGCATTGCCCTCCCCTCTCTCTATCACTCACAGAATGCAAATCATTAGTCCTGCCTTCAGTTTCAGTTTCACAGCAGCACAGACACAGAGTGGGTGGATCCTGGAGCTGCTAAACAACACCCCCTGGTGACTAAAGAATATGGTCCCTGCTAATTATAATCACTAATGAGTGAGTATTAAAACGTTTTTATCTACTTTCACATGATGCTTTTAGGAGACAAAAGAAGTGTGAGATTAGTGATAGGATGGTGCAGGGACATGTTTTGATAGCTTAGGAGGTGTTTTGGAGGTGACAGGATCCCTTTAAAGTACTGATAGCAGCTGTAGATCAGGAGCTGACAGGTGAGCAGCTGTCTAACTGCTGTATAGAAATTAATGGTCTAGAGAGAAGTGACTGGAAAATACCTCTTTTACCTGAAATGTAACTACTGCACATACTCAGCCAGGCTCTAATGTTCAATATACTTGGTAACCACTGTAAGCAATGTAATACAAAAGCTCTCATAGGAAAATGAGAAAAGCTAGAAAAAACAACATAGTTGGATTATTTTCATGCTGTCTAACTATACTAATTTCATGTACTGAAAATAACCCTATAACAGGTCATCGATATTTTGGGGATTGATCCCTTTTTGGCTCCTTCAAGAAACAGGCGCACACTGCTAGTTATATTGCAGCGAACAGAGCTATGCTACAATACTGAAATGATCGGAAAGGGGAGTGGATTGATGTGGTGCAACTCAGGATCACTTGGGTCGGTGCTGCACGGAGTTTTAAGACGTCTGTATTTTTCAGTCAAATAGAAAAGGAACTCTCCAGCAGACAGCCAAATCTTGATAAATTGCTTTTATTAGTACATCAGACCGTGCATAAAAACAAACAATGTTGAGGTGGGGAACGGTGGACGCGTTTCAGATGGCAAATCCTTTCTCAACAGCGAAGTGTGAACATTATCCGTACCTTTTTATTAGATAAAACCAGTGCAGGTCTAATGCAATCAGCTGTGACATCATTTGCATAATTAGTTTGAAGACAAGTCCTTTTTACAAAGTAATGAATTGTAGGCAGAGCTACCAACTTTAAAATTCCAAACAACGAACATTAATGTATTGGGGAGCACATTGCAGCCACCAACCCGGATAATGCAGCTAGTAAACGCCAAATGTCTGGATTATCCCGGCATTTTCTACAAATACATGGTGGGGATTTGAGCTCTTTAAAAATCCTGTGCGGATCCTGAGGGAGAGGAGTGCACGTCCCCCTCTGGGCGGTGACGTCACGCTCCTCCCGGCCTATGTGTGCACGGTCTCCCCGGGCTTCTGCTTGGCCGCGCCCACTCATTAGTGACGCGTCGGCCATTTTCTCCTCATTCCTGCACAGGATTTGAAGCGTACACATCGCGCTCCAGGGAGAAGCTGCAGTTTGCCCGCGGGGGTCACACACGTGCCACTCAGAGCCACCGCTTTCCTGGTCGGTATTCCGCCGGGTATCCGGTGTTAAACCCTTACTGCCCCTTGCGGTCCCAGTATGGCTATGGCTGGGAAGAAGGCTGCCGCCACGAGGTCCAAGGCCTGCAAACAGTGCATGGGACATGTGGCTGAGGATGGCCTCTGCGCAGCTTGCGGTCTCACTGGGCCTAGCCCCAGTGTTTCTGGCTCAGATGCTGCAGCACCACTGCTCTCCCCTGAGGTTCAGGTGGAGGCAGGGCCATGGGATGTACAGAGGTCCTTTAATGACACTGTAGTGTCCAGAATGTCTTCCATGTCACAATCATTGGAGGCTATACTGAGGAGGCTGTCTGATTCAGCCCCCCATACAGGGTCCCTAGGGGTTAACCCCAGGCAGGGAGAGAGATCTCATAAGAGACCCCGCTGGGAGGATACCCCCGAGGATGGTGAACATCATTCCTCTGATGAGGAACATCCATCTGATAGTAATGATGAGGGTGGAGACCCTGGCCCTGAGCCCCGGCCCCACAAAGCTCCTTCAGAGGGTCCAGGGGACGGTGTGGAGGATTTGGTTTCCTCCATTAACGAGACCCTGGGGCTCGTCCCCCGGCTGCGGTGGTGGATAGACCGCAGAAGGAATCTTTCCAGTGGCTGCCACCCTTGGGTCAGTCACGTGGTCTGTTCACTGACCATTCCAATTTTTGGAGCGTGGTCAGGACGCCCAGGGAGCATCCTGAGAGACGTTTCATTAGGAAGACTAAGGATTCACGTTATCCTTTTCCTAAGGAGGTTCTGGATGAATGGTCGCGCTCCCCTAGGGTGGATGCTTCCTTGACCAGAGTTGCCGCTCATTCTCTCTTTTCGGCAGAGGATAGTTCCTCTCTGAAGGATCCTATTGACAAGCAATGCGAGTCATATGCTAAGTCTATATATGAGGCTGTGGGTTCTTCTTTTGCCCCAAACTTTTCTATGGTTTGGACGTTGCAGGCCATTACTGCATGTCTGGAGGGGATCACCGATATCCCGGGGTCTGACCCGGAGGTGACAGCTCTTGCCAACAAGGCTAAGGCCTATGCTGAATACGCCAGATCGGCTGCCTTTGAAACAGCTAATCGGAATGCCGTGGCCTCTGCTAATGCCGTGGTTTTGCGCAGATTGCTGTGGATGCGTCTCTGGGACTCGGATAAGGTGTCCAAGAGGATTTTGCAAGTCATGCCCTTTTCGGGCGATAGGCTTTTTGGGGACGAGCTGGATAAGCGAATTAAGGAGTTTACTGAGAAGAAAATCTCTCAGAACAGACCCAAGCCGCAGGGGTCTCAAAAATGGAACCCCAGACAGCGGTCCTTTCGTCCCAGCTCGCACTCTTCGACCTCGTCCGCGCGTTCGGACAAAGGAGGTAAAACCTCTGGTCACTGGCGTAACAAGAATCGCCAGAAGAAGCCAGCGGGGGCCGCAGCAGCTGCCGCCCCCAAGGCGCCCTCTGCATGACTCGCTCCCGACTCCTGCCACCCCACCGGTTGGAGGTCGCCTGGCCCTGTTTTAGGACGTATGGCTTCTTCACGTTCAAGACCGGTGGGTGAGAGACATTGTCTCTCGGGGCTACAGGATCGAGCTGAAGTCCTTTCCTCCAAACCGTTTCTTTCTTTCCTCTCCGTCACCGGAGAAAGCTCAGGCCTTTCACCAAGTTCTGATTGGTCTTCAAAGGGACGGAGTTGTGATCCCAGTTCCATCTGGGGAACGTTTCAGAGGGTTTTATTCAAACCTCTTCATTGTACCGAAGAAGGACGGTTCGTTTCGCCCAGTGCTGGATCTGAAATTGTTCAACCAACATGTGCAAGTGCGAAAGTTTCGCATGGAATCCCTGCGCTCAGTGATAGCAGCCATGTCTCAGGGAGACTTCCTGGCATCCATAGACATCAAGGATGCCTACCTGCATGTGCCCATTGCACCAGCACATCAACGCTGGCTCAGGTTTGCAGTGGGGGAAGAACACTTCCAGTTTGTGGCGTTGCCGTTCGGTCTGGCCTCGGCCCCGCGGGTCTTCACGAAGGTGATGACGGCCATGGTGGCAACCCTGCATGCACAGGGTCATGCCGTGATACCTTACATGGACGATCTGCTGATCAAGGCCCCGTCGAAGGAGCTGTGTCAGGGGAGCCTGGACGCGACCCTCAGGACTCTGGAACAGTTTGGGTGGATCCTGAATCTCCCAAAATCCGCACTAGTGCCAACCCAGTCTTTGACTTATCTGGGCATGGATTTTCACACAGCCCCGGCACTGGTGTTGCTACCCCAGAAGAAGCAGACCTCCATCCAGTCGGGTGTCCGAGCCCTTCTTCATTCCCCACGATCATCCCTGAGGGGATTAATGAAGCTAGTGGGGAACATGGTGGCGGCAATGGAAGCAGTGCCTTTTGCGCAATTTCATCTCCGCCCTTTGCAGCTGGACATTCTCCACAAGTGGAACAAGAGGACATCATCTCTGGACAGAGTGGTGTCACTCTCTCACCAGACGAAGGAATCTCTTCATTGGTGGCTTCAGCCCCGTCACTTGGCACGGGGACGGTCTTTCCTGCAACCTTCGTGGTTGGTGGTGACCACGGATGCCAGCCTGACAGGCTGGGGTGCGGTGTTCTTGCACCACAGAGCTCAGGGTCTCTGGACGGTGTCAGAGTCCTCCCTACAAATCAATGTCCTGGAAATCAGAGCGATTTACCTGGCACTTCTGGCTTTCCACCGTTTTCTGGCAGGGAAGCACATAAGAATTCAAACGGACAACGCGACGGCCGTCGCGTACGTCAACCATCAGGGCGGGACTCGAAGTGCCCAGGCCCTTGCCGAAGTCCACCGCATTCTGTCATGGGTGGAGGACAACGATTCGTTGATCTCAGCAGTCCACATCCCAGGAGTGGACAATTGGGAGGCCGACTACCTAAGCCGGCAAGGCATGGACGCCGGAGAGTGGTCTCTACACCCGGACGTCTTCCAGTCCATCTGTCGACGATGGGGAACTCCAGATGTGGATCTGATGGCCTCTCGGCTCAATCACCAGGTTCCGCAGTTCATAGCGCGGTCGTGGGATCCTCAGGCTCTGGGAGCAGACGCATTGGTCCAGGATTGGTCCAGGTTCCATCTTCCGTATGTGTTCCCGCCGTTGGCAATGATTCCCAGGGTCCTGCGCAAGATCAGGACGGAATGTCGCAGAGCCATTCTAGTGGCGCCGGATTGGCCCAGGAGGTCTTGGTATCCGGACCTGTGGCAGCTCGCAGACGGGGAGCCGTGGAGACTGCCAGAAAGACCGGATCTCCTGTCTCGGGGTCCGTTCTTCCATCTCAATTCCGCGGTCCTCAAGTTGACTGTGTGGCCCTTGAGTCCTGGCTCTTGACTTCCAGAGGATTTTCTTCCTCGGTTGTTTCCACTTTGACTCGGGCCAGACGACCTGCCTCGTTGAAGAGCTATCACAGGACTTGGAAAATGTTCTTTTCCTGGTGCGCTTCAGTTGGGAAGAAGGCTTGGCCGTTCCGTCTCCCAACGTTGCTTTCCTTCCTTCAATCAGGAATGGAGATGGGACTGTCTCTCAGTACTCTGAAGGGACAAGTGTCGGCACTGTCGGTGCTGTTTGACAAGCGTTTGGCTAAGATACCAACGGTCCGTACGTTTCTGCAAGGAGTTAGCCGGGTGGTTCCGCCGTACAAACGTCCTCTCGATCCTTGGGACCTCAATGTAGTCCTGGCGGCTTTGCAGAAGCCTCCTTTTGAGCCTTTGAGGGATGTTTCTCTAGTTCGGCTTTCCCAGAAAGTGGTTTTTCTGGTGGCCATTACGTCGCTCAGGAGGATCTCAGAACTGGCAGCGCTCTCGTGCAAGTCCACATTCCTGGTGGTTCATCAGGATAAGGTGGTGTTGCGCACGAGGCCCGAATTCTTGCCTAAGGTGGTGTCACCTTTCCATATTAATCAGGAGATTGTTCTCCCTTCTTTTTGCCCTAAACCGATTCACCGGGGTGAGAAAGAGTTGCACACTCTGGACCTGGTGAGGGCTATCAGGATTTATGTGTCTCGTACTGCATCGGTACGCACCTCGGACTCTCTGTTTGTCCTTACGGCTGGTCGCTGTAAGGGTTCCCCGGCCTCCAAATCTACTTTGGCTCGGTGGATCAAAGCTCCTATTCAGGAAGCTTACCGTTCTTCTGGTATGCCTCTCCCGGTGGGATTGAAGGCTCACTCTACCAGGGCCGTTGGTGCCTCTTGGGCTCTGCGGCACAGGGCTTCGGCTCAACAAGTTTGTCAGGCAGCCACTTGGTCTAGCCTCCATACGTTTACCAAACATTACATGGTACATGCCCATGCCTCTGCGGATGCGAGTTTGGGCAGGCGGGTCCTACAGGCGGCGGTGGCTCACCTTTGAGGTGCCCCGCACATCAAACGTCTCAAAGGAACTCTTTTCCCGCCCTGGGGTGTTGCTTTAGGACATCCCCATTGTCTGGGTCTCCCATTATGATGATCAGAAAAAAGAGAATTTTGTTTACTTACCGTAAATTCTTTTTTCTTGAATCATTAATGGGAGACCCAGCACCCACCCAGTTGTCCCGTTGGACGTTTTGTTGTGTTTTTGAACCTGTTGGCTCAGGCTTCTTTGGCTTGCATTGTTCGCGGCCATGCCTAGAGTTGTGGTGTGGGTTGCCTCCTCGCAGCTTATGAACTAAACTGGGGATCTGCTCCTGCAGTGGGGGTTTATAGGCGGAGGGGCGGAGACTACAAAAAACTTGTAGTACCTAGTGTGGCCTCCGGAGGGCAGACTGCCTAAACCCCATTGTCTGGGTCTCCCATTAATGATTCAAGAAAAAAGAATTTACGGTAAGTAAACAAAATTCTCTTTTTTATGGAGACATCAATAATAGTAAAACAATTGGTTAAAGTGATTCAAGCATCACTCCAGCGGTTTCTTTTATTTAACAGCAGGAATGGTGCTTTAAATGCAAGTCCCCTGTCGTCATCTTCATCTTTTTCTAGCGTCGCTTCGTTTGCTCTCTGGCTATTTGTGACCTGCTAACAGCTCCAGTGTTACATGGAGTGCACCAGAGGTCACTCTGGTGACCTCAAAGTAACTCTGTGAAAGCTTTGTTCAGGCTGTCATAGAGTTGCATTATACGCTTGTGATGTTACTTATGACTTCCATCCATTCAGAAGTTACTGGCACAAGATGGCACCCTGAGATCGGAGTAGTGCCGAAACAGGAAAACTTCACTAGAGGGTGAGTTATAATGCCAGGGGCAGTGCCACTCCAGCGCTGAAAAAAAGTGGTGCTTTAAGTAACAAGTGATTAACCCCTTACCGCCGAAGCCTGTTTTCACTTTCTTGACCTGGACACATTTTTCAATTCTCACCAATGTCACTTGGCTGTAATAACTCATTCTTATTTAGGTCAGTATGATTTGTGTTTCATGTTTCTTGGAAATTTCATACAGTTGAAATATTTACAATCTTCTAACTTTGAATTTTCAATTCATGTTCAAACCCAAGGCCTCTGACTTAGTTGGATTTATTTTAAAATTGGAGAGGCTGCCATAGGTTTCTAAAATACCCATGAGTGCTGGAAAACCTCTAGAGGGCCTAGACATCAGTAGCAAAAGGTCATCTGCAAAGGTTGCGGTTTTGTGATGCACATTACCAATGCGGATGCCCTCAATTTCTGAGTTTTGCTGCACAGCTTGTAGCAGAGGTACCATCACAAGTATAAACAATAGTGGCGACAACAGACAGCCTTGCCTCGTGCCATTTTTGATCACAAATAAGTCAGTTAGCAAGCCATTGATCCCTAGTTTATAATATATCTTGTCAGACAAATTTGCTTCTTTGTCACAATTGATCAATCATTATTAGGGATAAGCGAACATGAACTGTAAAGTTCAGGGTTCGTACCAGACACTTTGTTTTCGGTGCCAAATCCCAAACACAGAAATCTTAACTGTACATATGTGTTCCTGTTTGGGTTTGCCATCTGAATAAAGTTTGCTGAAAGGCAGCAGTGCTGCCAATCAACAAGCTTTTAGGCCATGGGTACTTCTGGAGCCATCACAGCCATGCCAAGTATTGGAATGGCTGTGATTGGCAAGCACCATTTTTCATTGAATAGCGTGCGAATAGTATGCTACTGGAGTGAGAAACAATGTTAAGAGTTGGGGGTACTGTTATCAAAGGCTCTGAGTGTCAACTGTGCACCAGGCTCTGATGGTGTAATTTTTAACAACAGTCTGTGTGGCTATTGTTTACCAGGCTATCTGGGGTTAATCTTTAAAAAAAAAGTTCTGTTAGTCCACTGCTCGAGGCTTTGTTGGGGTAATCTATAAAAAGCTCTATTAGGCAACTGTGCAGCAGGATCTGTGTGCAGCATGAGTCCGTGGGGGACCTAGTGCACACATTGGACAACCACATCAAATCTCAGAGGAAGATGAAACCCTGGTGCAAACTGCTGCAGCTTTCATCAGTGGGCAGAGGTGAGGAGTGGGTTGAAAATTATGCGAAGGATGAGTAGATCCTAGTCCCCACCTGGAGCGAAGGCCTTGCTACTGCCGTGTGCAGTTCAAAGGAGGAAGAGGTGGTCACGGAGACCAAAGAGCGCCACAGCAAAAGAGGGAATGGCTAAAAGCACAGCGGCCAGCCCATAGCGAATACGTCAACTGCTACTGCCCACTGCACCAAGGAAATGCTCACACCAAAGATAGTTTAAAGGAGCTCCCAGGCATGGCATTTCTTCAGTGAATGTACTGATGACAAGAGGCTGGGATTGAATGCTGTGCCATCAGTGCCTGAGCACCACCTGCATGATGAAGCATTGAACTTCCCAGCATGAGCTTCAATGGATTTTTTTTCAGAAAAACCACAAAAGAACGAAGACTCCTGCTCATTCCTCTGATGCAGTGTTCGCATCTTCCTGCCACTCATGATTACCAGAGCCACATTCCTCCCCGCAAACACAGGATGTGACCGCACCATCAGCAACGTCACCTATCATCTCAACACTGCCCCATGGATGTGTTCAGTTCTCCATCCACCAAACCCTGGAGGGAAAGAGGAAGTACAGCCCCAGTATCCACCCATGAGTCCTGCCCAGAATGACAGCATTTCAAAATTACCTGCTTTTGAAATGCTGCCTTTCTGGTGGGTGGTGATGGATAGTTTTAAAAAACTGATGGCTGTCCTGCAGTATGCTGTTCCCAGCGACCACGACTTTTCCAGGCGCTCCATCCCTGCCCATGTTGCAGAACAAATCCGTTGAGCGCTACAGAACACCATCAGTGGAGAGGTCCACATAACCACCAATATGTGGACCAGTGAGCACAGGCAGGACGTTATATCACCCACTGCCCACTGTGTAAATGTAGTGGTGGCTGGGCAAAAGGCGGAAGGTGTTCTACCACCACCTAGGATTGCTGGACGTTTCTCTGTCCATGTTGCCTCCTCTTCCCATTACGCTTCTTCCACCGCCTCCTTATCCAGGTAGAGTAAGACCTGCACCACTAACTTTAGCACAGTTAGGAGAAAATGACAGCAAGCTGTTCTAAAACTCGTATGCCTCTGGGACAAATCCCACACCGTGCAGGAGCTGTGGACGGGTATCAAAAAGACAGATGAGTGGCTTTTGCTGGTGAACCTGAAAGTCAGCCTGGTGGTGTGCATTAATGGGCAACATTTCATTGCAGCTCTGGGCCTGAGTAGTTTGACCTACATTTCTTGCCTGTCACGTGCTCAATTTGGTGGTGCAGAGCTTCCTTGAAAATTACCCACATATGTCAGAGCTGCTGAAAGTGCAGTTTTTTTCAGCGATCTCACCATGCTTCTGCTCACTTGTCTGCGCTACAACGTCAATTAATCTTTCCCACTAACCACCTCATATGCGACATACCAACAAGGTGAAACTCCCATCTTGCATATGCTGGAGAGACCGTGTGAGTGTCAGCAGGCAATAGAAGAATTTCAGCTGTATCACACGCTGGTAATCTATTATATAATTGCCGTAGCGACTTCCGTCGGAGCGGCGCTGCTTCCGGTCGCTTAGTTAGCGAGTCCGAGCTGCTTCTGCTGGACTCTCCCCGTGGCCGCGTAGCGGCCACGGCGACTCCCGAAGCAATGCCCGCAAAGCGGGCATAGCGAGTCGTTGCAGCCTAGCGAAGCAATGCCCGCGAAGCGGGCATTGCGAGTCGCTACACCGCTAACCAAGCCACCGAAGCCGAAGCCCATACTACTGTAGTGTACACCGCTATAGTATACTACAGTCCCATGCCCATAAGCGCCATGGGACTGTAGTATACCATCGCGCTGTACACTACAGCTATCCCGCTGTACACCGTCGCACAACTCCCACTACCCTAAGCCCATACTACTGTAGTGTACACCGCTATAGTATACTACAGTCCCATGCCCATAAGCGACATGGGACTGTAGTATACCATCGCGCTGTACACTACAGCCATCGCGCTGTACACCGTCGCAGAACTCCCACTACCCTAAGCCCATACTACTGTAGTGTACACCGCTATAGTATACTACAGTCCCATGCCCATAAGCGCCATGGGACTGTAGTATACCATCGCGCTGGACCCCCCAGCATCAGCCCCTACCCCTAAGCCACTACCCCGACCTCTGCCGCAAGCCCCTACCCCCTGCCGCCCTAACCCACTACCCCGCCGCGCCAGCCCCTACCTCTAAGCCAATACCCCGCAAGCCCCTACCCCCTGCCGACCCCGCCGCTCCCGCCGCTGCAGCCCCTACCCCTAAGCACTACCCCCTGCCGCCCTAACCAGCAGCCCCTACCCCTAAGCCACTACCCCGACCTCTACCGCAAGCCACTACCCCCTGCCGCCCTAACCCACTACCCCGCCGCCGACCCCGCCGCAGCAGCCCCTACCCCTAACCGCCCTAACCCCTAACCCACTACCCCCCGCCGCGAAGCCCTAACCCACTACCCCGCCGCCAAAGCCCCTACCCCCTGCCGCCCTAAACCACTACCCCGCCGCCGCCGCGGCAGCCCCTACCTCTAAGCCAATACCCCGCAAGCCCCTACCCCCTGCCGACCCCGCCGCTCCCGCCGCTGCAGCCCCTACCCCTAAGCACTACCCCCTGCCGCCCTAACCAGCAGCCCCTACCCCTAAGCCACTACCCCCACCTCTGCCGCAAGCCACTACCCCCTGCCGCCCTAACCCACTACCCCGCCGCCGACCCCGCCGCAGCAGCCCCTACCCCTAACCGCCCTAACCCCTAACCCACTACCCCGCCGCCGAAGCCCCTACCCCCTGCCGCCCTAAACCCTAAACCACTACCCCGCCGCCGAAGCCCCTACCCCCTGACGCCCTAATCCACTACCCCGCCGCAGCCACTACCCTCTGCCGCAAGCCCCTACCCCCTAACCCGCACCTAACCCCCTACCCCGATTCCGCACCTAAACCCCTACCCCCCCCCTGCCCCCTAAGCCCCGCCGCACCTAAGCCCCTATCCCCTAAGCCCCGCCGCCTCCTAACCTCACACCGCTAACACCTAAAGCCCTACACCTCAAGCCCCCGCCGTCCCCTAACCTAACGCCGCTGTCACCTAACGCCCTACACCCTAAGCCCCCGCCGTCCCCTAACCTAACGTCCCCGTCGATCACTTACATGCCTTCAAGTCATCTGATCGTCCGTCCGATCCACAAGTCCTCCGTCCGGCCAGGCGTCCTCTTCCTCCGGCCCCGGGGGTCTTCTCTCTTCTTTCCGCCATCTCCGCCTCTTCGTCCGGCCCCGGCGATCTTCCACCTCCGACGTCCTCTTCCTTCTCATTAAGATAGAATGGAAGAAAAATCCCCCATTCTACCTCAATGAGATCTCAGGCCCTCTTCTGATTGGTCGCTGTATACTGCCCTCAGCCAATCAGAAGAGCCCCTCAAAACTGAGACGCAGTTCTCATTCAGGTCCGCCTTTTTTTACCCATTGACATACATTACCGGTGTGTCGGCGATTTTATGGCCGCCCACCTGGTTCTATTTGTCGGCCCTAAAATCGCGCACACACCGCTAATGCATCTCTATGGGCAGTCAGCCCGATTTCGGATTGAACGCCGACCAATCAGAATTCGAGCTGACTGCCCATAGACATGCATTAGCGGTGTGTCCGCGATTTTAGGGCCGACAAATAGAACCAGGTGGCCGGCCATAAAATCGCCGACACACCGGTAATGTATGTCAATGGGGAAAAAAAAAGGTGGACCTGAATGAGAACTGCGTCTCACTCTGACTTAAAAAAATAAATTAATTAAATAATAAAAAAAATAATTTAAAAATAATTAAAAAATAATAAAAAAATAAATAAAAAATATTAAATAATTAAATAAAAATAATAATAAAAAAAAAAAAAAAAAATGCGGACCTGAATGAGAACTGTCTCACTCTCACTTAAAAAAATAAATAAATTAAATAATAAAAAAAATAATTTAAAAATAATTAAAAAATAATAAAAAAATAAATAAAAAATATTAAATAATTAAATAAAAATAATAATAAAAAAAAAAAAAAATGCGGACCTGAATGAGAACTGTGTCTCACTCTCACTTAAAAAAATAAATTAATTAAATAATAAAAAAAATAATTAAAAAATAATTAAAAAATAATAAAAAAATAAATAAAAAATAATAAATAATTAAATAAAAATAATAATAAAAAAAAAAAAAAAGGCGGACCTGAATGAGAACTGCGTCTCAGTCTGACTTAAAAAAATAAATAAATTAAATAATAAAAAAAATAATTAAAAAATAATAAAAAAAAAAAAAAAAAAATAATAATAAATAATTCAATAAAAATAATAATAAAAAAAACTAAATATATGCTAATTATATCAGCCCTTCCAGCGGACCTGAATGAGAACTGGGTCTCAACCTAAATAATAAATTTAATAATAAAAAAAATAATTAAAAATAATAAAAAAAAAAAATAAAAAATAATAAATAATTCAATAAAAATAATAATAAAAAAAATAAATATATGCTAATTATATCAGCCCTTCCAGCGACCTGAATGAGAACTGGGTCTCAGCCTAAATAATAAATTTAATAATAAAAAAAATATTTAAAAATAATTAAAAAATAATAAAAAAAATAAATAAAAAATAAAAAAAATTCAATAAAAATAATAATAAAAAAAATAAATATATGCTAATTATATCAGCCCTTCTAGCGGACCTGAATGAGAACTGGGTCTCAGCCTAAATAATAAATTTAATAATAAAAAAAATAATTAAAAAATAATTAAAAAATAATAAAAAAAATAAATAAAAAATAATAAAAAATTCAATAAAAATAATAATAAAAAAAATAAATATATGCTAATTATATCAGCCCTTCTAGCGGACCTGAATGAGAACTGGGTCTCAGCCTAAATAATAAATTTAATAATAAAAAAAATAATTAAAAAATAATTAAAAAATAATAAAAAAAAAAAATAAAAAATAATAAAAAATTCAATAAAAATAATAATAATAAAAAAAAATATATGCTAATTATATCAGCCCTTCCAGCGGACCTGAATGAGAACTGGGTCTCAGCCTAAATAATAAATTTAATAATAAAAAAATATTTAAAAAATAATTAAAAAATATAAAAAAAAATAAAAAATAATAAATAATTAAATAAAAAATAATAATTTAAAAATAACATTCTAATAATAATGATATTACTGCTAAGAATAATGTCATTAATGCTAATAATTATGCTATTAATGCTAATAATAATGTTATTAATGCTATTATTAATGCTAATAATGCTATTATTAATGTATTAATGCTAATAATAATGCTATTAATGCTATATAATAATGTTATTAATGCTATTATTTATGCTATTAATGCTATTTATGCTAATAATAATGCTATTAATGCTATTAATAATGCTATTAATGCTATTAATGCTAATATTTATCCTATTAATGGTATTATTAATGCTATTAATGCTAATAATAATGCTATTAATGCTAATAATAATGCTATTAATGCTATTAATAATGTTATTAATGCTATTATTAATGCTAATAATGCTATTATTAATGCTATTAATGCTAATAATAATGCTATTAATGCTATTAATAATGTTATTAATGCTATTATTAATGCTAATAATGCTATTATTAATGCTAATAATAATGCTATTAATGCTATTAATAATGCTATTAATGCTATTAATAATGCTATTAATGCTAATATTTATCCTATTAATGGTATTATTAATGCTATTAATAATGCTATTAATGCTAATATTTATCCTATTAATGCTATTAATGCTATTAATAATGCTATTAATGCTATTAAATTATGCTATTATTGCTATTAATGCTAATATTTATCCTATTCATGGTATTATTAATGCTATTAATGCTAATAATAATGCTATTAATGCTATTAATGCTAATATAATAATGCTATTAATGCTATTAATAATGTTATTAATGCTATTATTAATGCTAATAATGCTATTATTAATGCTATTAATGCCAATAATAATGCTATTAATAATGCTATTAATGCTATTAATGCTAATATTTATCCTATTAATGCTATAATGCTAATAATAATGCTATTAATGCTATTAATAATGCTATTAATGCTATTAATTATGCTATTAATGCTATCAATACTAATATTTATCCTATTAATGGCATTATTAATGCTATTAATGCTAATAATAATGCTATTAATGCTATTACTAATTTTATTAATGCTATTATTAATGCTATTAATGCTATTATTAATGCTATTAATGCTAATATTTATCTATTAATGCTATTAATGCTAATAATGCTATTAATGCTATTAATAAATGCTATTAATGCTATTAATTATGCTAATTAATGCTATCAATGCTAATATTTATCCTATTAATGGCATTATTAATGCTATTAATGCTAATAATAATGCTATTAATGCTATTACTAAATTTTATTAATGCTATTATTAATGCTATTAATGCTAATAATAATGCTATTAATGCTATTAATAATGCTATTAATGCTATTAATTATGCTATTAATGCTATTAATGCTAATATTTATCCTATTAATGCTATTAATATTGCTATTAATGCTAATAATAATGCTATTAATGCTATTAATAATGTTATTAATGCTATTATTAATGCTAATAATGCTATTATTAATGCTATTAATGCTAATAATAATGCTATTAATGCTATTAATAATGTTATTAATCCTATTATTAATGCTAATAATGCTATTATTAATGCTATTAATGCTAATAATAATAATATTAATGCTATTAATAATGTTATTAATGCTATTATTAATGCTAATAATGTTATTATTAATGCTATTAATGCTAATAATAATGCTATTAATGCTATTAATAATGTTATTAATGCTATTATTAATGCTAATAATGCTATTATTAATGCTATTAATGCTAATAATAATGCTATTAATGCTATTAATAATGTTATTAATGCTATTATTAATGCTAATAATGCTATTAATAATGCTATTAATGCTAATAATAATGCTATTAATGCTATTAATACTGTTATTAATGCTCATAATACTGCTAATACTGCTATTAATACTGCTATACTGCTAATAATAATGCTATGGCTTATATTATTGCTATTGATGATGCGATTATTATTTAAAAATGTTTAAAAAAAGAATAAACATATTTTAGATACCCGATGCATTTGCATCAGGCTAACAGCTATAACTACTATAATCAAATTAATGCACGTTCTAGAATCCCGATGCATTTGCATCGGGCTCACAGCTAGTTCATTATATGGAAGAACAGTGCTTCACTAACTTGTACTGACTAAACGTCTTTTACAGGCCACCATAAAGCCCAGGCCAATACTTTCCATTGCAGGGGCATTTAATGAATGCTAGCAGGGGGGGTGTCATTCTATGTGCCCATTGATGCGATCGTTAGGCGCCGATAGGTTGCCATGACAATTGGGATCTTTTGAAGATCCCTGTGCCTATCATGATGGTACCCCTTAGAAAGCCGGCCGGTAGCTGGCGTTCATAGGAGACCGTGATTTTTGCTATATACAGCATTTATGTGGTATTGCTGTGTATAGGACAAGTGATTGGATGTTTGTAGGTTCAAGTCTCAAGTGGACTAACAAATACAGTAAAAGTGAAGACCTTTTTAAAATGTTTTCTTTGTTCAGGACACCCCATTTTCCGAAATGTATTTTCACTATCTAAATAAAAACAAAAACTACACATTTGGTATTGATGTTATCATACTTACTAGTGCATATCAATGATTTAGAATATCAAAAATCAATGTAATATTACCATGTTTCAGGGCGTTCCTGGGAACCCTGAAACACGTTTACTAATAAATCAATAATATATTCATATTTTGATGTCTCGTGGAATAAGGCTGGGTAGATGTTAACCCTTCATCCTACCTACTTTAATTTTCTGAAATAACGACATTTGTGTTTTCATTGGCGGTTAGCCATAATCATCAACATCTACAGAAATAAACACTTAAAATAGATCACTCAGTTTGTAATGAGTCTATATAATATACGTATTTAATTTTTTGTATTGAATTACTGAAATAAATTAACTTTTTGATGATATTCTAAGTCATTGAGATGCACTAGTATCTAGAGAATC
Source organism: Allobates femoralis (assembly GCA_033576535.1). NCBI lineage: Eukaryota > Metazoa > Chordata > Amphibia > Anura > Aromobatidae > Allobates > Allobates femoralis. The sequence goes on from JARQOC010000002.1 coordinate 506,495,808, forward strand.
ATATTGCCCAGTCATTTTTAATATATAGTGAACATGCTAAATAAAAACAACAAACTTACAGAATTGTGCTTTTCCCCTTCATCCACAGCAGCATAACATGGTATAATCGTGCCCAAATGTGCCAGCTGGAAAAAGAGGAACTTTAATATGTTTTGCAGGTCTCTTCCCCCCAGCATAAAGTGAATCTGGGCGGCTCGCCGTGAGCTGTTTTTTTCGGCCCATACTTGGGCCATGTATGCAGTGCCATAGTTCAATTACACTTCCTGTTGCTTCGGCTGTGCTGACTTCCTACTGGCAATGTGTGGCACCTTTGTTTTTGTGGGCGTCAGGTGGCTGCAAGTATCCTCAGAACCCCCCAGGGCTGTGGTAGTGTGGCCATTCCAACCCGAATCAGCCGCTGTGCAGTTTGGTTTTATCCAGGTCAGGTGTAGCACCGAGGCCTGGAGTGGGATGGGGTGGGGGGGTAGCATTTACTCCTCACTTTCCATTTGGAGTGTTCAGTTCCTGAGTGCTCTCTGCAACCATGTCAGTCCTGTGGAGCAGCTGGTAATCAGTCTGTGTGATGCAGCCCGAGAAGTGCTGCCAGGTAGACTCTGGAGTTAAAGGATAAGGATGTTGTTCTATGCTTACTGCATGGCACTGCTCAGGATAATCTACTATCAGTTAAAGAGTTTTATGTGGAGTAATGGGCAGACTAGCCCTTCACCTGTTGAGCGCCCTTTGGATTCTCCCAGCACAGGATCTGCAGCAAGGCAGACTGTATTCGAGTCCTATCAGAGACTTTCGTTAAACAATGTCATTACCATTTGTCTCACCTGTGAAGCAGATAACTCTTGTCATTACTATCAACTCAGATATTTAAGTCTGGAAGCATTTGACTCTACTATGTCTGCTTCATCTGTCTCAACATAGTATACAGTCCAATCTCCGCTAACCACAGCTCTAACCAGCTGATCTCAGCTCCTATTCAGTTTGAGTCCAGCAAGTTGCCATCAATGCCAGGGCTTAAAGCACCTGTGTAGCGTCCGCACAGTGGCGTGCTATGTGTGTCCCAGTTGCTGTGGATAAAGTGTCAGAGTCACAGGAGATCAAGGATTATCTGAAGTTCATTTCTTGGTTGAGGTCTTGAATCTCTAGACCGGTTGCCCAATGTGTGTTGGCTTAGTACTCCAACGTCTGGAGGTCTTTTGAATCTCTAAACTCTGTGGAGTGGAGGTTCCTAACCCTTAAGACAGTAATCTTGCTAGTGAATACCTCAACAAGAAGGATGAGCTAGCTACATGCTTTGTCCTCTAGAGAACTTTACACCGTATTTACGCAGGATAGGGTTAATCTGAGGATTCTTTTCCCCTTCAGACTGAAATACCGGTCATCAGAGAATCCGGATCAGATGATATCTCTTCCAGTTTATGTCCTCGAAGCAACAACGTCTCAGGAAGAGGATCTCTCCACTCTTGACATTTTAAAATGTCTAGGAATCTATCTCATGAGAATTTGTAGCTTTAGAAAGCATGAAAACCTACTAGTACTTCATGGGGGGATAGTTCCAAGGGAAGAAAGGCTCAAAATATTCTTTGTCAAGATGGATTTGTGATTTTATTTAGCTACTAGCTGTAGTACCCGGCTACGCCCGGGTTAATAAATAACTGATGTTAGCTATAACAAAATAGAATTTGAATATGTCATATTAATGACCTGTAAGAAAATAGAGGCTGAGCTGTGATTGGTTGCTATAGGCAGCCTAATAAATCTCCAGCCAACAGTAAACCCTACCCCTGGTCGGGCAGTATATGTTACCTCACACATGCACATAATAGACAGCTCATGTGACTGACATCTGCCTTAATTCCCTATATGGCACATGTGTTGCACATTGGCTGTTTTTAATCAGATGTTTATGTTTGGAAATTAAAGATAGCACACGTATGGGGTGAGTTGTGTGAGGTGATTTGTGCACATCTGTGTCTGTCTGTGTGGTGTGTGTGTGTCTGGAGTGTGTGTATGTGTGTGTCCCTGTGGGGTGAGTGCATGTGTCCCTATAGGGTGTGTATGTCCCTGTGGGGGGATGTCTGTGTGGTGTGTGTTTCTGTTGTGTGTCTTTGTGGTGTGTGTGTGTCCCTGTGGGTGAGTGCATGTGTCCTTATAGGGTGTGTATGTGTGTGTGTCCCTGTGGGGGGGGTGTCTGTGTGGGGTGTGTGTCTCAGTGTTGTGTGTGTCTCTTTGTGGTGTGTGTGTGTGTGTCCCTGTGGGGTGAGTGCATGTGTGTCTATAGGGTGGCTATGTGTGTGTGTCCCTGTGGGGGGTCTGTGTGGTGTGTGTGTCTGTGTTGTGTGTCCCTGTGGGGTGAGTGCATGTGTCGCTATAGGGTGTGTGTGTCTCTGTGTTGTGTGTGTCTTTGTGGTGTGTGTGTGTTTGTTTGGGTGCGATGTGAGTATCCAATATTGGGGCTGCACCTTAGCGACTATACACTTGCTGTTACTCTGTGTGCGTGTGGTGTGTATACATGTCCCCGTGCGTGGTGAATATCTCATGTTGGGGCCCCACCTTAGTGACTATATGCTGGTATGTGCTGTTAGTCTTTGGCGCTATCATTAACCCCTTAGTGACGGAACCAATTTCCACCTTAATGACCAGACCATTTTTTGCAATTCTGACCAGTGTCCCTTTATAAGGTAATATCTCTGGAACGCCTCAACGGATCCTAGCGATTCTGAGATTGTTTTTTTGTGACATATTGGGCTTCATGTTAGTGGTAAATTTAGGTCGATAATTTTTGTGTTTATTTGTGAAAATATAAAAAAATTGGCAAAAATTTTGAAAATTTCACAATTTTCACATTTTTTATTTTTATTCTGTTGAACCGGAGAGTTATGTGACACAAAATAGTTAATAAATAACATTTCCCACATGTCTACTTTACATCAGCACACTTTTGGAAAAAAAAATTTGGGTTAGGAAGTTATAAGGGTTCAAAGTTCATCAGCAATTTTTCATTTTTCCAGCAAAATTTACAAAACCATTTTTTTTAGTGACCACATCACATTTGAAGTCCCTTTGAGGGGTGTACATGACAGAAAACACCCAAAAGTGACACCATTCCAAAAACTGCACCCCTCAAGCTACTTAAAACTACATTCAAGAAGATTATTAACCCTTCAGGTGTTTCACAGCAACTAAAGCAAAATGGAAACAAAAAATGGACATTTTAATTTTTCCAACAAAAATGTTCTTTTAGCCTCAATTTTTTCATTTTCACATGGGCAACAGGATAAAATGCATCCTAAAATTTGTTGGGCAATTTCTCCTGAGTACACCGATACCTCATATGTGGTCATAAACAACTGTTTGGGCGCACGGCAGAGCTCAGAAGGAAGGGAGCGCAATTTGACTTTTGGAGCTAATTTACCATTCAAAAAATCAAATGGCGCTCCTTCCCTTTCGAGCCCTGCCGTGCACCCAAACAGTGGTTTATGACTACATATGAAGTATCGGTGTACTCAGGAGAAATTGCCCAACAAATTTTAGGATGCATTTTATCCTGTTAATCATGTGAAAATGAAAAAATTGAGGACAAAAGAAAATTTTTGTGAAAAAAAAGTACTTTTTCATTTTTACAGATCAATTTGTAAAGCACCAGAGGGTTCAAAGTGCTCACTATGCATATAGATACGTTCCTTGGGGGGTCTAGTTTCCAAAATGGGGTCACTTGTGGGGAAGCGCCAATGTTTAGGCACACAGGGGCTCTCCATACGCGACATGATGTCCGCTAACAATTTGAATGGAAAATTAGCTCCAATAGTTAGCGGACACCATGTCGCGTATGGAGAGTCCCTGTGTGCCTAAACATTGGAGCTCCCCCACAAGTGACCCCATTTTGGAAACTAGACCCGCCAAGGAACTTATCTAGATGGGTGGTGAGCACTCTGAATCCCAAGGTGCTTCACAAATGAATCCGTAAAAATGAAAAAAGAAAATTTTTGTGGAAAAGAAAGTTCTTTTTCATTTTTACGGATCAATTTGTGAAGTACCTGGGGGTTCAAAGTGCTCACTATGCATCTAAATAAATTTCTTGGGGTGTCTAGTTTCCAAAACGGGGTCACGTGTGGGGGAGCTACAATGTTTAGGCACACAGGGGCTCTCCATACGTGACATTGTGTCCGCTAACTATTGGAGCAAATTTTCCATTCAAATTGTTAGTGCACAAGGTCGCATATGGAGAGCCCCTGTGTGCCTAAACATTGGAGCTCCCCCACAAGTGACCCCATTTTGGAAACTAGACCCCCCAAGGAACATATCTAGATGCATAGTGAGCAGTTTTATCCCCCAGGTGCTTCACAAATTAGTCCGTAAAAAGGAAAAAAAAAAGATTTTTGTGAAAAAAAGTACTTTTTAATTTTTACGGATCAGTTTGTGAAGCACCTGGGGTCTCAAAGTGCTCACTATGCATCTAGATAAGTTCTTTGGGTGTCTAGTTTACAAAATGGGGTCACTTGTGGGGGAGCCTCAATGTTTAGGAACACAGGGGCTCGCCATACACTACATGGTATCCACTTACTATTCCAATTGTTAGTGGACACCATGTCACGTATGGAGAGCCCCTGTGTTCCTAAACATTGAGGCTCCCCCACAAGTGACCCCATTTTCTAAACTAGACACCGAAAGAACTTATCTAGATGCATAGTGAGCACTTTGAGCCCCCAGGTGCTTCACAAACTGATCCGTAAAAATTAAAAAGTACTTTTTTTCACAAAAATCTTTTTTTCACAGAATTTGATAACGTCATATTGAACATTTTCTTTTTTTCACACAATTTCTCAGTTTTAGAGCATGTGCACAAGATATGGAGACACCGTGTCCTGGTCGTCTCCTCTCCTGCATTTTTTTTTTAGTATTTCTTTATTAAATTAAAAAAAAAAAAACGACGTGGAGCTTCGCCATATTTTTGGTCCAGCCAGGTACGGCAGGCAGCTACGGGCTGCCACCAACCCCTTCTGCCTAGTTTTACCTGGCTGGAAACCAAAAATATAGGGAAGCCCTTTTTTTTTAAATTATTTCTTGAAATAATTTTTAAAAAAAAATGGCGTGGCTTCGCCACATTTTTCGCCACATTTTTGGGCCAGCCAGGTACAACTAGGCAGCTGGGGGCTGGAATCCTCAGTGTAGAGAGGCCAAAGCTTTCTGCCCCCCCCCCCCACTGCGAAATGCAGCCTGCAGCTGCCCCAGAAAATGGCGCATTAATAGAAGCGCCATTTTCTGGCGCTGTATCCAGCTCTTCCAGCTGCCGTGTAGCGGTGGCAGACTGGGTAATAAGGGGTTAATGCCAGCTTTTTGGCAGCTGGCACTAAGCCTGAGATTCATAACGTCTGGCCAATATTAGACCGGACCATTAGGAATCTCTAGTAAATTGTAAAGAAGACACAAAACAGAGAAACATTTTTTTATTGGAAAAAAAAAACACAAACAATCTTTAGACCCCATCTTTATTACTGTGATATCTGACATAGTCCAAAGGGAAGGTCCGATGTAGTCCAGTGGGAGGTCCCGCGACGATTCTCATTCACCATAATCTGCAGTTAACCCCTGTGTGGTCACTCAGGGATTAACTGCAGATCATCATGCCTGTGTGGTCAATCAGGAGTTAACTGATCTGCAGTTAACCCCTGAGTGACCACACAGGGATGATCTTCAGTTAACCCCTGAGTGACCACACAGGGGTTAACTGAAGATCATCATCCCTGTATGGTCATTCAGGGGTTAACTGCAGATCAGTTAACCCCTGAATGACCATACAGGGATGATGATCTTCAGTTAACCCCTGTGTGGTCACTCAGGGGTTAACTGCAGATCACCCCTGTGTTGTCACCCAGGGGTTAACTGCAGATCAGTTAACTTCTGGATGATCACACAGGGATGATGATCTTCAGTTAACCCCTGTGTTGTCACTCAGGGGTTAACTGTCTGCAGATCACCTTTGTATTGTAACACAGGGGTTAACTGCAGATCAGTTAACCCCTGAGTGAGCACACAGGGATGATGATCTGCAGTTAATCCCTGTGTGGTCACTCAGGGGTTAACTGATCTGCAGTTAACCCCTGTGTTACAATACAGGGGTGATCTGCAGACCGTTAACCCCTGAGTGACCACAGAGGGGTTAAGTGCAGATAATTATCCCTGTGTGGTCATTCAGGGGTTAACTTTGCCTCTGTCCCGGTGCACGCCCACAGAGCAGAGGCACCGGGACAGAGGCAGAGAGAAGAAGCAGACTCAGGACAGCCGGGACTGAAGGCAGGTGAGTATGAGAAGCAGGGGGGCAGGGGGTGCGCCCAAAGGGGTGAGGACAGGGGGGTTTTGGGAAAACTCCATCCGATCTGAGGTTTAATCGGATGGAGTTAATGAAGGAGCCAGGGGGAGCATGCAGCAGAGAGGAGGGGGGCAGGGAGAAACTGCGGAGGGGATCAGGCAGGAGGGGTAGGGGGAATGACATTGGGGGGCCACTGAGGGGACCCCCATGGATGGCATCTCTATGTGATCTGACCTGTTTTACCGCCGGATTTTGGATGTTGGGGGGAGGGATGGGGGTGGGGGGGGTGATCCCCAGTACTGGGGGTCTTGGTGGGCTAAGGGGTTAATACTTTCACTTTGATCTGACATGTGTTTTCATGTCAGATCAAAGTGAAAGTACTTTTTACCGGCACTGTCACTGTTTGTAATGTGATGATCGGTAAACGGTGCTTACCGGTCATCACATTACATGTGCCGGTAAAACACCAGCTAATTACTAATCTCTAGGGTCTCAGCTACAATCGGTACGCTGACATCCTAGAGATATTAGCTCCAGGGGCAGTGCTACAGGACTTTTTCCTGCCTTACGTCTACAGACGTCGGCTAGGCTTTAGTACCCTTTTTTTCCGACGTCTGTAGACGTACGGCTGTCGTCTAGAGGTTAAGCCCCTCTCATTCATAACTGTCAACTGGTAACTGTCACTTTTTCCCCATTATGTAGATAGGGGCAAAATTGTTTGGTGAATTGGAATGCACGGGGTTAAAATTTCGCCTCACAACATAGCCTATGACACTCTCGGGGTCCAGACGTGTGACTATGCAAAATTTTGTGACTATAGCTGACAGCTGTCGATTTTCCTCCAACACTTTTCCTTTCACTTTCTCCCCATTTTGTAGATAGGGGCAAAATTGTTTGGTGAACTGGAACGCGCAGGGTTAAAATTTCGCCTCACAACATAGCCTATGACGCTCTCGGGGGTCCAGATGTGTGACTGTGCAAAATTTTGTGGCTGTAGTTGCGACGGTGTAGATGCCAATCCCGGATATACACACATACATACATACACACACACATTCAGCTTTATATATTAGATATTAGATGTTGCTAGAATGCCAGCATTCCATTGCTCCAGGACACTTCTGCTAGGGCAATTTCTACAACCTGGGCAGAAAGATCTTATGTCTCTATGGACCACAGATGTCGCTCAGCTGCATGGTCCATGCCAATGACTTTCTTTCAGTACTACAGACGAGGCATCCTCTGCATCTTTTACTACTTTTGCCGGATCTTTTTTGGACTCTGTTTCAAACCCTCCCAAATAAATATGGTCTAGATCCCATGTTGTGCTACCATGGACGAAGGGGAAGATTGGATTATTATGTTAATAATACCCCCCCCCTCCGCTCCTCATCCGGGGGCGGCAGCATACAGACAACCCCCCCCCCCCCCGCTCCTCACCTGCGGCGTGAGGGCTGATGCACTCCAGGGGGGGCAGTCTAAATACCGCACCGGGGCCCGCCAGACTACACCACCGTGCAAAAGTGTAACTCAGTCTGCATAGCTCAAGCCCCCATATGACTGTGTGGACGGAACAATAAAAGAAGGAATGACTCAAGTGGTAGAATAACATGAAACTGCAAAAACAGAAAATTGCCCGGTATGAAAGGGTGAAAGTAAAAAGTCTGGATGAGTGAGTTTGATACTGAATACCTATGGTTGGTAAACTGTTGTGTCCAGGGTCATATAATATACTGTAATGAGAAGCATTACTGTAAATAATGTATATACAGTACAGACCAAAAGTTTGGACACACCTTCTCATCTGCTGCTAGAACTCTGTGTGGCATTGACCTGGTCTCTAATCTGAGCTGCTGTTAACCTGCGATTTCTGAGGCTCGTGACTCGGATGAACTTATCATCCGCAGCAGAGGTGACTCTTGGTGTTCCTTTCCTGGGGTGGTCCTCATGTGAGCCAGATTCTTTGTAGCGCTCGATGGTTTTTCCAATTATTCGGACTGACTGACCTTCATTTCTTAAAGTAATGATGGGCGCTCGTTTTTCTTAGCTGCTTTTTTTTGCCATAATACAAATTCTAGCAGTCTATTCAGTAGGACTATCAGCTGTGTCTCCACCAGACATCTGCACAACACAACTGATGGTCCCAACCCCATTTATAAGGCAAGAAATCCCACTTATTAAACCTGACAGGGCACACCTGTGACGTGAAAACCATTTCCGGTGACTACCTCTTGAAGCTCATCAAGAGAATGCCAAGAGTGTGCAAAGCAGTAATCAAAGCAAAAGGTGGCTACTTTGAAGAACCTAGAATATAAGACATATTTTCAGTTGTTTCACACTTTTTTGTTAAATATATAATTCAATAAAGTCATGAAAATACAGAAAACTCTTTGAATAAGAAGGTGTTTCCAAACTTTTGGTCTGTACTGTATATAAAATATAAAAGCCGGTACGATGAGAATTAAAAGGAAAGAAAAAGATTATGTCCTTGAATATTTAACAGATCTATTTATCAGATACTTTTAACATACATTTAACAGATATATTTCTTTCACATTGTGCATACCCTAAGTTACGGCCATGATTCACTTTGTAACTCCCTATTGTTTTCCTTTTTTTTTATTTTACAAAATGTATTTTTCTGTATTTTGATCACAGTAATGGATTGTGGATTATGGCCAGTGGTGTATCTGTAAATGTGTTAAAAGCCTGAGGGTTTTTTGAAACAATCCAAAAGAGTCTGAAGGAATTAACAAAATGTTGTCTTGCAAACTGATCAAAGAATTGTATTTAAAAAGATGCAGGTTCTTTTGCTTGAAAGCACACACTGGTGGAGTAGATGGCAAAAAGAGTCAAGGACACAAAATATTGCATTCAGCTCCAGTATATATCCTTGTCATTCTCTGCTTGTACAAATATGTTGTTGCTTCATATTGATAAAACTTTAATTTATATGCCTGTTATCTTTTTACCTAAGCCACTTTAGTCTGAGCATTGAACCAGAATGTTTTTCGAAAACTATTTTGACAAATTACACAGGCCTGTGATGAAAAAAATACAAGAGAAGTTTTCACTGATTTTTATGTAATTTGGTGTGCTGATTACAAAAATGATCTCCATTTTTTTTCCATCACGTAAGGATTTTTTGTAAAACCAAGATCAATATTTTTGCTAAAATCCTATTTAAAAAGGAATTCTGTCGAACAATTGTACATGTAATATCTGGCAACAGTGGTTTTTATCCATTTAAATTAATGTATAAATATACAGAGGCCCCCCCTGCTGGCACACGACCCCTCATTGGTATACAGAGGATTCCCTGCTGGCACACGGCCCCCCATCGGTATACAGAAGCCCCCTGCTGGCACACGGCCCCCCCTTCAGTATACAGAGGCCCTCTGCATTGATCTCACCCTCCGATGTCCGCAGGCACCCAGGGTCCTCCGTCCACTCTCCTTGCTGTATACCGGCGGGTTCTACATGTGACCGCCGGGCGCAGTGATGACGTCATCCCTGCTGCGCCGCTCTCGGCAAACCCGGCATACAGCGAGGAGAGAAGCAATATCCATACTTACTGACTGTGAAAAGACCTATAAGATCATGTATGTTAAGCATATAGTGGACATATGCTATTTTATTTTTTGGCTGACTTGCTAGAAGATAAGTGCAAGTGGTCTTGCATGCTGCCCCCTTCTGCAATAATAAACAATTTCTTTGTTAAAAAAGAAAAAAAAACATATATTTATATTCTAAAAAAAAAATAAAAGCTCTCTTAAAGGAATGTTTAAAAGAGATTTTTAAGGTTCCTGGATTTCTCATCTGTTGCCACATTTGGCACTGTTTCAAAAATTCACAGCCTGCAGGTGTCCCAACACCTGCAAACTCAAGGAAGCTTAAAATCTTTCTTTTAAAGCTCAAATCTATTCTACAGGTTGAAAGAAATCTGTAGACCAGATGGCTATGAACAACACCTAAACTTAAGTCTTCTCGTGAGCGTTTTGGCCTCAAACCTTCAAGGAAAGTTTTAGAGCCATTTTAAAATTTATCACTTTTTTCCCAAACAAAGCTGCGTTTTCTGATTTTTTTTTTTTTAGTAAATTGTTTGTGTTTCCGAACAAAAACTGAATCTGAAATGTTCGTGCCGAATTTGAAATTGTTGAACATGTGCAGGGAAAGTTTGCTCTTATCTACACCTAGACTGGTAATGCCTATGCATTAACAGTAAGAGACGTGACAAAAATTGGATGGAGTGACTGCAATACACCCTGGAAGACTCAGAGCAGAGCCTCAAAAAACATTTTTTTCCCATTTTTAATAAGTGAGATGCCTAGACTGGTTGGCAGGACTCTGGATCTATTGTTTACCTTTTGTGCATAATAACCCTTTTCCAAAATGGCATCTGCTGCTTCACTCATTTGTGATCCTCCTTCCCTGCCTTTATAAACTCTAGTTTACCTTTTAGCCAATTCTCGTGTATTTTGCTTGAATCTCTGTCTCTTTTGCTTCTCAAGATTGCTCCTACAGTAAGTCCGGCACAACTCTTCCCAGCAACCTCTCCTGCTCTGTGACTCGCCTGCAACTTTCTACCTTTATTTCTCAGCATCTGCCTCAGCCTGACAACCCTGGTCATGTAAACCCTGTCTGCTTTTATCAGCTTATTGTTATTAAGTGTAAAGTAGCAGTACTGATTGAACTTTCTAAGCCTCACTGCTCTGTTTTCAGTACTCATTCGCAGAGACTTGGGTGTGGACTGTGTTTTCTACTAAACTGCATCTCCCAGTGAGAGCTTCTTCCAAGAGACTTACTTTGCCAGCATTACTGTGGATAAAGTATTTTAGTGACTTCTCTGTGTATTGTGTATTTGATGAACTTTGTTCACTTGCTGCACGTCACAATTGTTTGCTATCAAGTGTGTAAAATACAGACTATGCCATCATAACCTTGTTCAGTTGAGTCATTTGACTCAAGCTAAGAGACTCCTCAGTTATCCATTATAATTATTACACTGGTAAACCGATGCACTAAGTGCAAGGGTTGAAAGACATTTACCCCTGGCGGATATATTATATTTACATTATATAACAAAAAATTACAGGTAGACCTCATACATATGCTGAAAAGTATAAACGTTCCCTGGAAAATTAAGAGTTAGGGTCACATGATTACCCTGTTGATATAGTGTGGATTAGGAGGAGGACAATAATAAGAAAACATGAACCATGTTCCCTTTTTTTGGGTGGGAATGGGTACCTTGTGTATCAGCCTCCCAACAGGGCCTCAAAAAAGATTTTTTTTCCCATTTTTAAGGAATGGGACTCCTAGACTGTTAAAATCTATGCACTGAGTGCAAGGGTTGTAAGACGTTTATCCAAGTGGGATATACATTTACAGTATATAACTAAGACAATTACAGGTATATTTCATACATATGCTGAAAAAAGTATGAAGGAGTATCATACATACCTAGGAAATATTAATAGCGAAGGTTGCATGGTAACCCTGTTGATGTGGTGAGAAGGACAAGAATAAGAAGAAACCATGAACCATGTACCCTTTTTTGGGTGGGAATGGGTGCCTTGTGTGCCAGACTCCCAACAGGCAAGAATTCTTTGTCCCAACAGAAGGATAACTTTCCAACTCCTCCTCCCTCTCCTTCCCTTCAGGACTGAACAGATAAGATGATGCTGGTGTGAGTAGTACCCTCACTAGTGTTGGCAAAGATCTAATTTTTCCCTCCTTCTCAGCCCCCTCCTCTTCATCCTCATTATTAACCAATCCATGCTGAGAAGATATGATGAGATTGTGTACACCCTGTGTACTTTCTTCCTCCATGTTCACCTGGTCTACATGCAAAGCTTCTTCTTTAATTGTGAGCAGTGAGTGTTTAAAGACACAGAAACGGGATTGTTACGCAGATTGCTGCTTACAATTTTAGCTGATTCCTCAAAGATTTGTAGAACTTCACAGATATCAGACATCCTACCCTCTTTTTGGTTCTTATGTGGGGAGGCTGACCAGAATAATGATGAGCATATTGTAGCTGGTATTTAACTGCTGTCTTGTGCTGCTCACAAAACTTTGCCACCATGTTTAATGTGGGGTTCCAGCGCTTGTTCACTCCCTTGAGAAAACACCTCCCTAGTGCATCAGCATTGCTCTACATAGCAGAAGTCACAATCTCCTGTGAATGCCAGCATTGTAATTAGTGACACAATGGTCATCAGTTCACCTTTGGCTGTCATGTCAATCCATTGGCACCCTGCAATCACATCACAGGCATGCGGATAGGAGCAGAGAATGAATCGCCCACCTGCCGTCATGTGTTAAATCTCGATGTCCGAGACTGACAGTGCGATTTAACTGGTTAACAGTCACGGAGGAATCATCGATCTGCCCGTGGCTGTTAAAGGCACATGGTGGCTGATTAAATTAGGCGACATATACAGGGAAAGGTCATGAAGCAGTTACATACAAAACATAAAACTTCAAAACCCTTTCGATCCCCCAACTCAGCTCATTCCAGCCTCCATACAAAATACAATGAATGTTACCCTATGTGTACAGCATCTTGACAAATATTGATTTGCCTGACAAGGTACAGCATGTACTATACTTCTCATTGGTTCCACACAAGGTGGTCTCTTTGTAAGCGCTTAAGCCTAATAGAATAGGTAGCAAACAATCCTATAAAAATATGTTAATGAGAGTAATTCTTGGTGTTTTGGAGTTATGTTGATTCCTCATATAAAGACAATTAACCTTAGTGATATATTGCTTTGGGGATGGTGAAGTTAATTGAATTCCATGTAGATCAATATGTATTCTTGCAATGTATGTTAAACGACTCACAGCAATTTTACCATCAGAAACCAATGACCATCCAACCTCATATCCTAGGAGACATGTTTTTGATCTTTGTTTAGCCTTTCAGCGAAAGAAATATTCAAAATGTCAAGGATTTTGGATCAAGATGATACCTGGTCCACAATTCTCAGTTCTCCTAATATTACACATGCCCGTGACCGAGAAATCATAATGATAAAACAAAAAATACTCATACTTTGTTATCCAGATCTACACTGTTTATTTACTCTGGAACAATTCTATCATTTTTACCAAATAAAGCAAAAAAAAAAAACCTCACTAAAAGTAGCCATCACCAACACAAGTTTAAATGCCCCAGCAGGATGCAGCAGGCCCACCATGAGCAAACCAGGTGCAAAATACTGCTGAGACAACCAGTCTCAGCCTACCATATCATGGAGGGGGTGATTACTGATATTAGAATGCACACAAATGAGGTTTAAACCAGGCGCCAGTCACACAGATAAATGATGATGCACAGAATCTGGAGTTCAGCCTATTAGTTACGCCCAAACTATTAAATCAGGCAGGCGCCCAGCACTGTATAAGTGCACCACATAGGACAGACACTGCAATAGGCCTGGCTGCATCCTGCATAATAATGTGCAATGAAAAATGATAAATGATATAAAATCATAATGTGAGGTATTGGTCAATATTTTGGCCACAATACGTAAGAATACATACTATCCCTGAAAGACTAATGGCAGGGGGGGTTCTAACTTACATGCAGATTTCTGATTTTTAAATACCCCATTTACAGACTTGCTAACACTTGGAGTCAGAAGACGCTTTTAGGCTCAGCGAAAAATCTGTAACTGGGTCTGATGTTATATGGAACACACATAACATTACAAATTTGTTATACTAGTGTTTGAGTATTTGGGGCCTCTGGCACCAGCACTTAGGACTTACTCTTACCAAAGCATCATCTCTCTAATACTTATAGTTATAAAACCAGGCTGAATTGTACAACTATCAAAAATAAAAAAAACTCTTTAAAAAGTTAGAATATTAAAAACATAGAGAAAAGTATTTCTGAATGCAAGATGACAAATTTGCTATTAATCTGTTCACCTTAAAATAGTTGCATCAGGTTTATCTATCCTTCGTTTTACAGACAAAATGCACAAAGATGAAAAAACTAATCAAATAACCATGCTGTCTGCTATGCAGGTGAAAAAATGAAGTAAACCAAGCAAGACTCCTCTGCGACAAAATCACATTATGGAAAGGCTTTCATTTATAGAGATGGTCTAAAAATAAATTGCCAATCAGTCTTTTCCATGTAATCAAATCTACGCTTACAATTTGGCTTTAAAGGAAATAACAATTTCTGAATTGCTTCCAGAACCCAAGTGCTGCAAGTATGATTAATACACTGCCTGAAAACTGATGGCTTATCAAACTGGCTCAAAATATTTCCTACATCTCCAAGCTAACTTTAACATTTCAAGTGGCTATGAAGGACGGAACGTTGAAACATAAGGCTGTATAGTTTTTCTTTATTGCATTCATGGCAGATAGTAAAGAGGAATGGGCTGCTAGAAAAAGACAAGAAATGCTCCTATGAATTATCGATCAGCAAACAAATCCCTTTATAAACCGTTGTATTTCTGGTGGAAGAATTCTGCAGATTGTGCTTTGTGAACACACTTGACTTACTGGAATTTACCATTGACAAAAACTACTTTAAATTAAAAGCTCACCTTCGCTGGTACAACAAAAATGGATAAATGTATCCCTTTAGATTCAGAAACTAGTACCTAAATAGGAAGTAAATCTACACTGAAATTAATTATTTGGGACTCTAGGATGGATTTGCCTTAATCTGTCCTGTAGAAGATAAAAATACACCTTTTGCTGGTAAAGGGGTATCTTGACTGGAGATAGCGTTTGGCAAGCATCAAAGATTTGTTCTTACTCTAAATAAGCATAAATTGAAAAATATGTTATTTTTAAGAGTGCATTGTAGAGAAACGGCGATCAGTGGGTGCTCCCGTCCACTGGCCCAGCCACCTTTAGAAAGACCTAGACATATGAGACAAAAATGCGCATAGGGTCTTATCTCTTAGCAGACAGGGGCATATGCCCTATGAAAATTGCTCACCTGGTATGGTTGTGTAAACCCACAACGAGTATACGCGTTCGTACAGCTGCTGCTTTATCCACACCTCCACGTGCACCGTGGCAAACAACTGGAAAACTGGACGAAGTGTAGGTGATCTGCGCTGCTGAAAAGAAAACCAGAACCCGAGAAGTCTGGTGCAATGGTGTTTTTATTCCGCTGTGTTTCGGAGCAGCCTCTGCTCCTCCCTCAGGGATTATCCCTGAGGACGGAGCAGAGGCTGCTCCAATATTCGTCGGAATAAAAACACTATTATACCAGACTTCTCTGGTTTTCTTTCCAGCAGCACGGATCACTGACACTTCATCCTGTTTTCCACCTTTAGAAAGATGGCATGGACCAGGGCTCATCCCAACTGAACGCCCGAACTCCTTAACTGTGGGCAGAACACTACTCAGACAATATCGGGTGAAGGAGTGGTAAGGCTTTATTGGATCCCAAACAGTCAAAGGCATATAACACATACCAAGCAAACACTATACCAGTCAACAGAGTCTCACCCTTCTGCTGGCTCACCAGGATATAGAATGTTCATGCCTTTGGGGCTTCCAGGGCCACTTACTTCTATCCAGCAGCAACCCTCTTTCTTCGGGCACTCACCAAGAGAGGAATAGCGGCAAGCTTAGGAAGCTGATGGAACACAGCAATGTCTGTAGCCAGGTGACCAAATTGTCCCATCCTGGATATCTTACATAAATAGTCTCTGATATTCCAGCCGAATTGTAGACTGTGCTCCTGCAGAAAATGATCCAGTTTTAGTGCTCCTGCAATTGGATCCGAAGCTCCTAGATTGAAGCCATGCAGAGTATGAAACATGATGGTATCCTCTCACCCGGAATCAACATTCCTAGGCTGAGGTTATCGTCTTCCAACAAGGACCGCAGCCCCTAAATTGAATTCATGTAGCATATGAACTACTGGTAAATGAAACAGGCCCCCTTATACATCCTGAGCACTCATCTCAGGGCATTGTGGTCTTCCAGGATTGTTGGAATAAGGCGGTGTGCATATTCGCTGGATTTCAAACTGCACACATAATTTTCCTTTGAGTAATGTAGCCAGAGGTGAGTGAGGGGATTTACATTACATTTACAAACTTGGACAAGGGAAGACTCCGAATAGGCTGGCACGAAACAATGTCTTAGCAACACAAAAGATAACAAACTAAGATAACAAACAAAAAACAATATTCTGGCCAAATTAAGAACATTAATTTCCGACATGCATTTAGAAAAGCTGTGTCTAAACATGCATAGTTCTTATTCATTATGGTTTCAACTGTTTACTGCAATATAATTTGGGAATGTTCAAACTTGAGGGCATATTTTTCAAACATGTTTTTAAAATAGATTTATGATGTAATATATTATTAAGTGTAGAGTTCAGATTTCCTGATACAGCACTCTGCGTGGCATAAAATGATAAAATTCTGTCTACAGCCACACCTAGAGGGAGGCTAAGAGCAGCCGCCTCGGAAAAACAAGATATACAGACATGAGTAAAACGGAGTACACCCTATGGTTACCCTATGGTTAAGTACAACCTACACTATCTGGTTATATATATTAGGACATAATAAAAAAAATGGCTTTGTAAGCTGACACCATACCTAATGTTTGCAAAATCAATAGCTGGTAGAACCACCTGGAGAAATTGCTGACTGATTTTATCCATGTCTTGCATTGTTCTGGTGAAATTTTTGCCCATTCTATTTTCTATGTTGCTTTAATTCCTTGAGGTTTGTGGGCATTTGCTTATGTGCATATACATTAATCTGTCACAGCATTTCAACTGGGTTGAGGTCTGGACTTTGACTGGTCTATTGTTTTACATTTCATCCATTCTGATTTAGATTTTGTTGTGCTGGGGATCACTGTCATGTAGCATGACCCAGTTTTGGCCAAGATTCAGTTTTTGGATAAGAGTCCTCACATTTGACTCTAAGGGGCCTTTCACACTTGCGTTTTTTTCCTGATTTGGATGATGATGAAAAACCTGATTCTTACAGTATTTTGCCCATTCACTTTAATTTTGTCAGGTAGAATCTTGTTGCTTCATGTTTTTTCCTGAAATCATTAAAGAGAATGGGAAAAAAAATGAATCCTGTAAGAATCAGGTTTTTTCCTGATCTTCCAAATCAGGAAAAAACCGCGAGTGTGAAAGGCCCCTAACTTACTTTTCTATATGGAGGAGTTCAGGGTACCCAAGTCCTGAGTCTTTAAAACAAACCCAAATCATCCCACTTTCAGCCTGTAATTGTCAGTCTGTATGAGATGATTGTGCTGTTATGATGTTTGGTTTTCCGGACATCATAGCCAAACATCTTCATTTTAGTGTTCATATGGCCTGAGAATTTTTATTCTAGAAATCTCATAGTTTGTTATGATACAACCGTACAAACGGTAGCTGTGCTGCCATGTTATTTTTAGAAAAAAGAGACTCTCTCCATGCATCCTTGAAACAAGCTTGGTCAGTCTTTTCTAATTTTACTTTCATATTTTGAACATTTCATCTGTTGAGAGCTTTGGAGTCTAAGCTGTAGCTCATGGATAGTGATGAGCAAACCCTAACTGTAAAGTTCGGAGTCTGCACTGAACACCTAGTGTTCTGGCATGGACACTGAACATGGACTTCACTGAGAAGTCCATGTTACTCTTCGGGTTTGGCTGTAAAAGAAATCAAAACAGTGATTAAATCAGCAGCAGCATTATACTTACCGAGACAAAGACATAAGAACAGCACTCACCAGTGGCAGTATATTCAGCTTTTTTGTAAAGTGCAAGCTTCATTACACAGTTAGTGGCCATTAGGCCAAAATTGAGGGGAGGGAGAGAACGGCAGGGCACAAAGTGGATGACAATTGTTTAGTTCAGATGAACTTCAATGGAACCTGCTAAAGTTCATCTGAATGAAACTGAAACTATCGTCATCCACACGGTACTCTGCCATCCTCTCCCTGCCCTAAATTTTGGTCTAATAGCCCCTACCTATGTGATGAAGCTTGCACTTTGAATAAAGCTGAAGATATTGCCTCTAGTGAGTGCTGCCTTTCTTATTTCTTTGCTATTTTGAATTGCCCTGTTGCTGGGATAAGGGGTTGGGCTCCTAGGATGGCTTAAGCTTGTGCTTTCCGGGATACCAGTGGTGATTGTGTTGCAGGATATTTAACAGTGTTGGTGCCTGTCTTTTTGTCCATTTTTCTATGTTTTGTACTTATACTTACCGAGGAACAACACTTCTACACTGCTGATCCTGGTAAAATGCCACGGTGCATCATTTCCAGTCCTGTGCTGTGTGGGAATGTATTGGGTGTACTGGCTGGCTTCAGAGCATGTGCAGTGCACATTCTGAAGCTGGCGAGTGCACCCAATACTCCCACACAATGCATTAGACCAGAAATGATGCACCGCGGCGTAATGCCAGGAAGGAGCCTACAAAGATTTCAAGCGCTGGGAGCGCGCATGGAAATTAGGGTATCACACCCACTGGGGCTTGATAAGCACGGAGTAAGGGGAGACATGGAGGCTGAGAGACATTCAGATTATCTGCACTTCCGAAGACACCATCCTAATTAACATGCAAACATGTAAATTATAAAATTAATTTTCTCAGCGATTACAGTACACATTTAGGTCATGCAGGGATGATTAGGGATGTACTAGGAAGCTGCATGGACAGGTAGTGATGAGTTTATGAAAACAAAGTAGCTGACAGGTTCCCTTTAAATCCAATTTATGCAAAAATATGAAAAATTCTCAAGGATTCACAAACTTTGAAGCATGACTGTACAAGCAAGGCACACAATAAGAAGGGATTAATATATAGGGTGGGCTATTTACATGGATGCACCTAAATATAAGTGGAATGGTTGGTGATATCAATTTCCTGTTTGTGGCACATTAGTATATGGGAGGGGGAAAACTTTTCCAGATGGGTGGTAACCATGGAGGACATTTTGAAGTCAGCTGTTTTGAATCCAACTTTATTTTTTTCAATGGGAACAGTGTCTTGTGACACATCAAACATATTGGGAATTTCATAAGAAAAACAATGGTTTCCAAGAATGGCCCACTATCTTTGTACCCCATATACCACACCATACCATCAAATCTATCCATTGTGGGTTAGTGTCAGACCAACAGTGGTGGTTTTGTTTGTTAACTTCACCATTCACAAAAAAGTTTGCTTCATCACTCATCTGAAGGCAATTTTCTTCGCTGTGAGGATACGAGAGGTGCAGAATCTGAAACAACGAATACTGGAAGCCTGTGCTTGCATTTCTTCTGCAGTGTTGCTATCAGTGTGTCAAGAGTGGAGAGAAGAGGGTTGCATTGACAATCCAACACAATGGGCAGCACTTTGAACAAATTTTATAAGTGGTCATAAACTTGTAAATAACCCATGAAAGAATTGAGTTACGTTAAAACAAGCACATCATTGATTTTTTTTATGAAATTCTCAATACGTTTGATGTGTCACATAACCCTGTTCCCATTGAAAAAAATAAAGTTGGATTCAAAATGGCCAACTTCAAAATGGCCGCCATAGTCACCACCTATCTGGAAAAGTTTTACCACTGCCATATACTAATGTGCCACAGACAGGAAGTTGATATCACCAACCATTCCCATTTTATTATGTGCATCCATCATATAAATGGCCCACCCTGTAGCATAGAGAGTTTGCATTCAATGCAGATTCATCAGAGACTAAAAAGAATTCTGACCCAATATTGTTTTGAACTTACCAGTTATATATATATATATATATATATATATATATATATATATATATATATATATATATATATATATGTAGGTGAGGAGAACATGAATAATAGTTTTGTATTTGGCCAATTGCTTCTATGCAAAGTGTTACATAATTGTAAATGAATATCTTGTCATTTTCTTCACACTGTTTGCAGGATTAATGGAATGATGCCACCGTAATCTGTGTGTAGAAGTCTAAAATCTGTTTCCTATGAAGATCTAGCAAATATTTGGTATCTAGCTTAATATAATTACCGTAATACAAATACAAATGTTGTAATTTTTTTTCTGTCTTCCTATGTTTTGAAGCCTTTTGAAGATACTTGTACCATGGTGGCATTTTACAGCTAACCTGTGTAAGAATATCGACAAGATTTTAATTTACACTCATATAACACTTTTCATAGAATCAATCTCTCTTCCGTGCTCTCACATCTCAATCATACCAAGACTGCCCACACAGTCTAATAATTCTGAAATCTGCTAAAGCAGAGATCAATAGAATCCATATTGCTCTTACCATTCCAATGGACGTTGGTACAAATGTTTCAATTCAGGTGAATCTTCTGTAGGCATGCCGATGATATTATGTGAAAAAATTGAATAGAAGATGATGAGAATTATAGAGAAATGTCAGTAACAAATTGTGATGGTAATTTAACAAAATCTAGCATTCCCAGCTCCTAATTGATGTGGTCATTGAACAGTACAATCACTTGAAGTACTGAAGAGAGTAGACATTTTATTTTGTTCCTTCACTTAATTGCTAAAAAAAAATATTAACACTTTCCATTTATTTTACTCCCTCATACAGGGTCATTATTTTCAGAGCGCTTTTGAAAGCATTCTAAATTTGCAACATGTTTTCCATACCTGCTTAAAACTGTCTAATACTGTTTGTCTCTTCAACTTGTGTGACTGTGATAACACATATTGCATAGTGTGATTCTAGTAAATGAATATTAAAGTAGATTTTCGGAGTTTCTGAAGCAAGAGGAATGTGCTACTATTACATTGTATACATCAGTAATAGCCTTTGAATGAGGAGTCAGGTCATTCACAGATCAGAGGCAGGCGAAAAGGCCAGGGAATCACAGACAGAAAGGAGAAGACCGCCCTAGAGCACCAAAATTTAATTAGCAGAAATTTTCAAATGGTGATTAAAGGAAAACTGTCAGGTCAAAAATCCATATGTAACTTCTATCATTTTCTAATTCCTCGCTCTAAACTCTCTCTATTTATGTATTTATTTTATTTATATTCCCCTATCTTCTGTAAACTTCAAATAAAGAGAATCTGTCAATCATAGTAAATAATCCACTTAGTTCTCTGCTGTCCCCTTCACACCACATCACTGCTCAGGAGATCAGTGGGGGGTCTGTATTCTCCTCTCTGCTCTCTGTGTGCAGCATCACAAGAGGTGAACTACAACACAGAAACTGTCACAGCACAGCAGGGTATCTGCTTTACAGAACCAAATGGAGTCTAGATAAGGCAGACCTGCAGTAGCTCTCTCCGTGGTGATATCAACTGAACGGACCTGTAAGTGAAACCTGACACTGTACTGTTAGCAAAGGGAGGAGGGAGGAGAGATCTGCTGAGAAGGCGTGCATAATTACATGACAGTTTATACAGCACAGGACTAATCGTCTCTGCTTATAATGGGACAGGACTAATGCAGCAGCTCTCTACAGGGTCTGACAATGCTGATAACATAGAAACTACAAACGGTACAATAATGATTTTACATGTTTTTAAGAGGTCTGCCCTGGCACTATTGAAGGGTAATATTAGAATCATACTGAAAAATGACCTGACAGTGTCCCTTTAAAAGTGGTTGTGGCTTCTTATAACATGCACCAGGTGAGCCTATTGTAAATCTTTTTGGACCCTATTGCATTCCTAACTGTCTTTCAAGCTTTCTTCTCAATGAATTAGCTAAGGAATGATGACTTCAGTTTTTTAAAAAGCACATGTTATGCCCTGTTCCTATGTCACAATGTTGAAGATAAAGGAGCTGTCTGAGGACATCAGAACTGCTATTATTAGCAAACATAAGATTTTCAAGGGGTATAAAGTCATCTCCAAAAACCTTGGCATCCCAGTTTCAACAGTGTGCAATGTTATTAAGAAGCTTGCAAGCATGGAACTGTCAAGAACCTCCCTGGATGTGAGGGAAAGAGGAAAATTGACAAGAGATGCCTTCAAAGGTTGGTGCAAATGGTGGATAAAACACTATGTCAAACATCCAAGGACCTGAAGGCCAATATGGAACCATCTGGGATCATGGTTTCAATAAGTACCAAACTCCACACACTAAATCGAGCAGAGCTTTGTAGATGAAGGCCAAGGAAGAAAAACCATTGCTGAAGAAGACATGAAAAGGAATAACTAATCTTTGCTAAAGAGTACCTTGTGTCAAACCATGATCCTTCTGGGAAAATGTTCTGTCTACATATGAAACAAAAATAGACCTTTTTGGTTATGCAAAGCAACAGTTTGTTTATATGCATAGTTATGAAGCTTATAAGGAAAACAACACCCTTCCAACAGCTAAGCATGGTGGAGAATCCATTATACTGTGGGGTTGCTTTGCTGCGTCTGGTACTGGAGGCCTTTCACCTTATCACAGGAATCATGAAATCAGAGAATTATCAAGAGATTTTTGAGTAAAATGTCCTACACACTGTAAGAAAACTTGGTTTGAGTCGCATATCATGGGTCCTCCAGCAAGACAATGACCCAAACTACACATCCAAAAGTACATAGGAATGGTTGAAGAAAATGGAGTATTTTATAATGGCAAGCAAAGAGTCCTGACCTCAATCACATCGAAAATCTTTGGGGTGAGCTGAAATCTGCCATTGGGAAAAAGAGCCCTTCAAACATTCAAGGAATTGAACAAACTGCAAAGGAAGAGTGGGACAAAATACAAGCTGAGAAGTGCAAGAAGCTTATAGATGTTTACAAGAAACATTTGGTATTACTTTGGACTACTAATTAAAAAAAACCTGAGGATTTAACTCCCATTTTTTCCAACGTGGCTGTCCCTCCTGATTCCCATCGACCAGCCTTATGTAGTATAACCATTTTACCGACTAATGTAATATTCTTATAAGCCGTAGGTCATAGCATAAACATCATAATAATAACAAACTGACATGGCATCCTGAAGAGCCTCGGCATCGTCCCCATTCCCCCTCCCACCCGACCATTTTGCGTCTGCACATCTAAAGGTCTTCTCTATAAAGGCATGCAGAGAGAAAGTAAAGGTGGGGAAACGTTGGTAAGATAGGAGAAGGAAAAAAGAGAAAGGGGAGAAGACATAAAAAAAGTGGAGGGTAGAAGGAGAAGCTTCGATGGTACGAGGCAGTGTCCGACATCAAAGAGGGACCAAGGCCCCTTCTTCCATCCAGCCAGGTAGTCAGTGTCATCTACATAGTGGTGCAGGAGTCAACCCCGACTGTCCGCGAATATCAAGTCCTGAACTCGTGACAAAATGCCGATCTATTGTCCATCCCAGGAATCCAGAGCATCACCCCTGGCAGGCGAGAGATCTGCTGGTGAACTTGAATGAGTGTGACTATTTTCTGCCTCCACACTTCTCTCTACTTCTCTGAGAGGATCCCAAAAGGGGAGTCGTGAAGGCACGCATGGCTTCCCTGGGGTCCTTTCAGAATTTGAATGTGCCATCTGAGCTGCTAACCTTGAGAGTAGTTGGGTAGAGGAGTTGAAACTGCACATTATGTTTGAAAAGGAGGCTACAAGCCTTGCTAAAGGATTTGCATTTTTTAGTTACTTTGGCAGAGAAGTCACCAAAAAGAACCACCTAGTAGCCCCGAACTAGGAGAGGCTGTCTTCTGTCTCTAAAAAGGCGCAGGAGTCTCTCCTTGTTCCTGAAATCCAGATATCTGGCTATGACCTGCCTAGGTTTCTGGGAATTCTGATCTTATCGCCGTGTTTTAAGCAGGTCCAAAGGAGCTTCCCCGCAGGGCGGGGGCGGGCCGACCCCACCCTGTGTGCTCTTTCAACTCTGCATTTTTCCTGTACTCCTAGGGCTTTTGGAAGGTCAAGTTCACAGTTATCATTTAGATGCTGATATGTGATAGTCTCTGGAAGTCCCACAATCCGTAGGTTATTCCTCTGTGACCTATTTTCAAGGTCCTCCATTTTATCTTTCATCCACTCAGATTGTTTGTGGAATGCTAATAGTTCTTGCTCCATTTTGGCCATCCTATCTTCCATGTCTGACAGCTTCTGTTCTAGATAATTCAGCCTGCTAGCATGTTGGGCAGAAACTTCATGCAGCTCATCTATAGCTTCTCTAACTGCCTCCATCACGGCCTCTTTTATATCACAAGTTAGGAATGCAGCCAACTCTCTGGCCAGGGGCCTGCGGTCACTTGTGGCTGCAGCTGCCATGCCTGTGTCCCACAGTGCAGCCATGTCAGGGCAGGAGCCTCCTTCTTGACCAAAGGCAGTATCCCCCTCTCTCCCACGATCTGACCTGGGCTGTTTCAGTGTGCCTTGCGGTCCCTTCTCTCTCCCTTTCCCGTTCTGCACTGCTGCCATCTTGCCTTGTTGCGCAGCCAGCCTTTGATCCTTGGCGGCTTGGTCCTGCTCGCCGCCCGCACTCTGGAGCCAGCGATTCATGGTGTCACGCACTGCAGGAAGGTGAGCGCCCCCGAATCTGTAACCGGTGACTGCCGGTGGGCTAATTAAGTCGGTCTGTCACCTGGCAGTGTCCAGAGCTTCCTCACCCTGCTGTCTCCACGATGACGCTGAAATTGGAAGTCCAAAACATTGACTTTTAAGCTACTATGTGTAGTGTCCTGCTACTACAGCTTCAGACTTTTTGCATTATTCCCATGTCATTATATTATGTACATTATTCTTGCACTATACTCATGCTTGGTAATTTATTAAGCTCTCGAAAAAATGAAAAAAAAAATCTGTGTGCAGCCAGCTGCCAATTCCCAGCAGAAAGACCCAAATCTATTGGACAATTGTGGCATATACAGTAAATACACCATAAATATCCCAGATGGAACAACATCTTAAAGAGAGCCTGTCAGCAGGATTTTGTAATGTAAAGTAAAGACATGGCTGTAAAGGCGCTGTAAGGCCAGGGTCAGGAGGCCATGTAACACAGAAGACAATCATATCAAAATTCCCAAGATGGCAGTGGCTCTCCTGACCTGAGCAAGACAGCTTCATGTATTTCTATGCAGCTATCATGCTCGAACCAAGGAAGCCGCCGGCCAGTCTGGGCATTATGATGTGATCATCATCCATGTTACATACAGTTGTGGCCAAAAGTATTGACACCCCTGCAATTCTGTCAGATAATACTTAGTTTCTTCCTGAAAATGATTGCAATCACAAATTCTTTGGTATTATTATCTTCACTTAATTTGTCTTCAATGAAAAAACACAAAAGAGAATGAAGCAAAAAGCAAAACATTGATCATTTCACACAAAACTCCAAAAATGGGCCAGACAAAAGTATTGGCACCTCAGCCTAATACTTGGTTGCACAACCTTTAGCCAAAATAACTGCGATCAACCGCTTCCGGTAACCATCAATGAGTTTCTTACAATACTCTGCTGGAATTTTAGACCATTCTTCTTTGGCAAACTGCTCCAGATCCCTGATATTTGAAGGGTGCCTTCTCCAAACTGCCATTTTTAGATCTCTCCACAGGTGTTCTATGGGATTCAGGTCTGGACTCATTGCTGGCCACCTTAGAAGTCTCCAGTGCTTTCTCTCAAACCATTTTCTAGTGCTTTTTGAAGTATGCTTTGGGTCATTATCCTGCTGAAGACCCGTGACTCTGAGGAGGCCAGCTTTCTCCACTGGGCCTACATTATGCTGCAAATTTTTTGGTAGTCTTCAGACTTCATAATGCCATGCACACGGTCAAGCAATCCAGTGCCAGAGGCAGCAAAGCAACCCCAAATCATCATGGAACCTCCGCCATGTTTGACTGTAGGGATCATGTTCTTTTTTTTGAATGCCTCTTTTTTTCTCCTGTAAACTCTATGTTGATGCCTTTGCCCAAAAAGCTCTACTTTTGTCTCATCTGACCAGAGAACATTCTTCCAAAATGTTTTAGGTTTTCTCAGGTAAGTTTTGGCAAACTCCAGCCTGGCTTTTTATGTCTCGGGGTAAGAAGTGGGGTCTTCCTGGGTATCCTACCATACAGTCCCTTTTCATTCAGACGCCGATGGATAGTACAGGTTGACACTGTTGTACCCTCGGACTGCAGGACAGCTTGAACTTGTTTGGATGTTAGTCGAGGTTCTTTATCCACCATCCGCACAATCTTGCGTTGAAATCTCTCGTCAATTTTTATTTTCCGTCCACATCTAGGGAGATTAGCCACAGTGCCATGGGCGTTAAACTTCTTGATGACACTGTGCACGGTAGACACTGGAACATTCAGGTCTTTGGAGATGGACTTGTAGCCTTGAGATTGCTCATGCTTCCTCACAATTTGGTTTCTCAAGTCCTCAGACAGTTCTTTGGTCTTCTTTCTTTTCTCCATGCTCAATGTGGTACACACAAGGACACAGAACAGGTTGAGTCAACTTTAATCCATGTCAACTGGCTGCAAGTGTGATTTAGTTATTGCCAACACCTGTTAGGTGCTACAGGTAAGTTACAGGTGCTGTTAATTACACAAATTAGAGAAGCATCACATGATTTTTCTAACAGTGCCAATACTTTTGTCCACCCCCTTTTTTATGTTTGGTGTGGAATTATATCCAATTTGGCTTTAGGACAATTCTTTTTGTGTTTTTTCATTGTCGACAAATTTAATGAAGATAATAATACCAAAGAATTTGTGATTGCAATAATTTTCAGGAAGAAACTAAGTATTATCTGACAGAATTGCAGGGGTGTCAATACTTTTGGCCACAACTGTATCTGACTGACCCTGGGCTATTACTGATTTAATTGATTCATTTATTGTTCTTCTTTAACCCCTTCATGACCTTGGAATTTTTCATTTTTCATTTTCGTTTTTTGCTCCCCTGCTTCCAAGAGCCATAACTTTTTTATTTTTCTGTAAATATAGATATATGACAGCTTGTTTTTTGCGGACGAGTTGTACTTTCATATGCAATAATTTATTTTACCATATAGTGTACAGGGAAATTGCAAAAAATTCTAAATGCACTGAAATTGCTAAAAAGTGCAATAACATGTTTGTTTTTTGGGTATTTTAATCACCATGTTCACTATTTGGTAAAACCGACGTGACGGAGTGATGCCTCGGGTCGGTACGAGTTCGTACACACCCAACATGTATACTGTTACTGGTATCTAGGTGGTGAAAAAAAATTCAGAAGTTTGAAAAAAAAAAAAAATGGATTATTTGCGCCATGTTCTGCAACCCGTAGCGCCCTCATTTTTCAGGATCTGGGGCTGTTTGACTGCTTATTTTTTGCGTCTTGAGCTAACGTTTCAAATGATACCATTTTTGGGGATATCCGCAGTTTTGATCGCCCGCTATTGCATTTTATAGCAATGTTGCAGCGACAGAAAAAATGGAATTTTGGCGTTTGGAGCATTTTTTCCATTACGTAGTTTACGGCTCTCATTAACGGATTTAATACGATGATAGATCGGGCGATTCTGAATGCGGTGATACCAAACATGTGTATTTTTTTTAAATACTTTTATTGTGATTGGGGGAAAAGGGGGGTGATTTGAACTTATATTTTTTTTTTTTACAGGTTTTTAAAAACTTACATTTTTTATTCATTCTTATTTCTACACTGCCTTGCTGCACAGTCCGAATGCTTCTGGGAGATACAGATGAGCTGCAGCTCATCTGTATCTCTCAGAGTCACGGACCTGTTGTGGCTGGCAGGGCCTGCCAACTACAACACGGAACTGTTCAGTGACAGCATCCGGGGTCTAGCCAGGACTCCGGGCTGTCACGTGAGCGCCGGAGATCCCGCGATAGTATCCCGCGATAGAAGGCGGGAACAGCGCGTTCCCTGCCACGGCCGCCTGGATCCTCCGTCAGTGATTGACAGTGGGATCCAAGGGGTTAACAGCGCCGATCGTATCCCGGATCCGATCGTGCTGTTACCGTGACATCTCAGCTGATGAGATCAGCTGAGAAGTCGGGGCATTGATGTGAGCTCCGTGCCGGAGCTCACATCAAACACCCCTTACCGGCCCATGACGTCCTCCTACATCATAGGTCGGGAAGGGGTTAATGTGGTGGTTATGGTGGTCTCCTCAAGGAGCCACCCCATGGCTAGGTCCTTCCCTGGAGGGATATTTGGCTAGTCCCGTGTTTGAGACTCTTAAACAAGGCTCCACTGACTCTATTTGCATAACTCTAACAGAATGAAAATTCAAAATTTGAAAATTGCGAAATTTTCTACATTTTTGCTACATTTTTGATTTCTTAACAAATAATAGCAAAAATTATTGACCTAAATTTACTACTAACATGAAGCCCAACATGTCACGAAAACATTATCTCAGAATCGCTAGGATCCGTTAAAGCTTTCCAGAGTTATTACCTCATAAAGGGACACTGGTCAGAATTACAAAAAATGGCAAGGTCAGTAAGGCCAAAATAGGCTGGGTCATGAAGGGGTTAAGTGGCCCTTTCAGTCAATATCCAGCTCTTTACAAGTTTAAAGATATGACAAGGGAAATACCAAAGCCAGGTATCGATCCACAGAAAGCAGTTTCAGGGTTTTGCCCCTTATCAGTGTGGAGTAGGATTCTGGCTAGGTGGAAGCAATGCCTGGTAGACCAACATCACGAAACAATCACTGATCTCAGGAAGACCAGTCAAAGAAAACACTGCGGGCAACCGGCAAAATCGCTCAAACACAGTGAAATCCTTGTGCATTGCCCCCTGAGAAATACAAATATGCAAATAGAGTCCGTGAAGCCTTGTTTAAGAGTCTCAAACACGGGACTAGCCAGATATCCCTCCAGGGAAGGACATAGCCATGGGATGGCTCCTTGAGGAGACCACCATAACCACCATATTAAGTGTCCCTTTCAGTCAATATCAAGCTCATTACGAGTTTAAAGATATGACAGGGTAATACCAAAGCCATGTATCCATCTATAGACAGCTGTTTCGGGGTTTTGCCCCTCATCAGTGTGGAGTAGGATTCTGGCTAGGTGGGAGCCCTGCGTGGTAGACCAACATCACGAAATAATCACTGATCTCAGGGAGACCATGGCTAGGTCCTTCCCTGGAGGGATATCTGGCTAGTCCCGTGTTTGAAACTCGTAAACGAGGCTCCACAGACTCTATTTGCATATTCATACTTCCCAGGGAGCAATACACCTAGGATTTCACTGTGTTTGAGCGCTTTTGCCAGCTGCTCGCAGTGTTTTCTTTGACTGGTCTCCCTGAGGTCAGTGATTTTTTCATGATGTTGCTCCATACATCTCTGACATGGTCTCCTGATACCTACCCTCACGCAACCTGCGATCCTCTCAAGAGCTCCTAATCTACTCCCCTCCTATCTCTTCTTCTCACAGCCGCATACAAGACTTTTCCTGTGCATCCGCCATACTCTGGAACTCACTGCCCCAACATATCAGACACTTGCCTACTCTGGAAACCTTCAAAAGAAACCTGAAGACTCCCCTCTTCCAACAAGCCTACAGCCTACAATGAGACTAGCTCCACCGCACCATCGCACGATCAGCTCCACCCTTTCCTATGTATCTTCACCCATGCCTCATAGATTGTGAACCCTCGCAGACAGGGTCCTCTCCCCTCCTGTACCTGTGTGACTTGATTGTCCATACATACTGTACTTGTCTTTGCTTGCCCTTTCCACATGTAAAGCCCATGGAATTTATTGGCGCAATAAAAATAAATAATAATAATAATAACCTTTTCCAGAGATCTCAATTGCTTTGTTTCTCATTTGTTCCTGAATTTCCTTGGATCACGGCAGGATGTCTAACTTTTGAGTATCTCTTGGTCTACTTTGTCAGGCAGGTCCTATTTAACTTTTTTCATGATTGAAAACAGTTGTGGCAGTAATCAGGCCTGGGTGTGGCTTGGGAAATTGAACTCTGCTTACAAAAGAAGTGATAAACCACAGTTAATTTATGTTTTAAGGGGGGGATCACTTTTTCACACAGGGTCCTGTATGTTTAGATTTATTTTCCCTTAATAATACAGATCTTCATTTGTATATTGTAATTTGCATTTACTTGTGTTATCTTTGTCTAATATTTAAATTCGTTTGGTGATGTGAAACAATTACATTTGACAAACGTGAAAAAGAATAAGAAATCAGGAAGGGACCAAACACATTTTCACACCACTGAACACATTTCTTATAGAGTTTAAAGGTTTTCCTCTCACCAGATTTATGCTACCTATTCACAAACAGTATGAAATAGTGTCAGACTCTCTCATTACAAATACTTAGATTTTAATCTGAAATGTTTCACACACAAGCATGAGGAGAAGTATCCAGTTCACTGAGCAGTACGTCTATGGCTTCCTCCACCCTTTTTGCAAGATTGACAGTCTCTCTATCTATATCCAAGAGAATTTGAAATTATTATTTATAACCATTTATAAAATTAATTAGTAAAGGATTCCTGAATATGATGTTACACATAGCTATGGGCAACAACAATAACCTTGTAACACGAAGGTAGAGATTAATTCCCAAGAATTCTCAACCTTACATTTGTTTCCTTTAAAGCAAGTAATTAATTGTGTGTAAATATTGACATGTCAGAATTTCTGATCAATGTTTACTAGCGCGACAGATTAAATTACAAATGGTAAGATGTATTTATACTCACTGTTGTGACATCTGAAATTAATGAAGACGTAGGCTGAATAGGAAGATTGAAGAAGCCATTAGAAGAGAGAATTAAGGTCCAAGAAAGAGTAATTGTCTGCCTGGGCAGATCTGACCACAGGTCTGAAGATGTGAGAATTGAGAGGAAAACTGCAGAGGCAGTCAGTACACAAGTATGCTAAAAGCAATACACATAGAGTGGCAGGATCAGTGCTCAGAAGAAAGCAGACAATCTACACTGACAGTGGTAAAATGTAAAAGGCAAATTATACAGTAAATGGCGTGGTCTTAATAAAGTAAATATGAAGCAAAGTACCCACTTAGATTGTTGCTTCCTCGGGCAACCATTTACAGTTATTCCGAGGACTGTTTGATGGGAAATGCTATCTATATATAGCTATATATCTACCTGCCTTTCAGAATTCGGACAGTCTAACTTGCTTCCCAATGCAGGGGTTGTGTATTGTAATACACCACGCTTCATCCCTGAAGTTCAGCAATATTCTCATCATTTAATTCATGTCAAACCCATTTTCCTAGCATACTTATCTATAAGGATATACTGTATTATTTACCATTCTTCCTTTCCTCCTTCCTTCCTCAACTCCATACATGTGTCATACTCATTGACGGGGCATCTAGCTATGAAGTAGGGCTCCCAACTTCAATTGCTAATGTGTCTTTATAAGTATAAGGCCACGTGTCAAATGTTGAATATTTATTTTTAACCTCAGAATTTGTAAGCCAAAACCAGTAGTGGGAAAATATCCAGAAGTGGTGTAGTGTTTCTATTATAATTTTACTGTGATTGTTCCACTCCTGATTTTGGCTTCCAAATAATTAAAATCTCACCAAATACTCAATGTGGGCACGTGGACTTGGTCTTTTCATACAGACCTAATCTCCAGGGCCCAGTGTGACTACAATTATTGCACACACTAAAGTTATTTCCTGTTCCCACTTCATCTCTCACTTCTACTCTCTATGTTATTTTATAGGAGAGTACTAATTGACATAGCTGGTATTGTATGTATATAAATTGGTAAAGGAACTAGGAGCTCTATCACCTGAAAAGGTTCAAATTATAGGACATGCCACTTCTCCATGCAGTCTGCCCTACAGCCTAACAGACTAATTTTTCATGGACAGTCCTCATGTTGATAAAGAAAAGGACTAGTACCATCTACTTTTTTAACCTTTATGTGTTTGTGTGTCTGTTCTACAGCCAAATTGGTTCAGAGACAAAAAGAGTTGAACTCAACTCATTTTGTGGTTTTCAAAACTAATAAGATACCTACATTTGAATATTGGCTCTAATTTTCAAGATGAAGAGAAGGTTGTAATTACTTATGACCCCATTCATGCAGACTTATAGTAATCTTCATTATTTCATTGTCATTATTGCATTATTAGCACCTAGACTATTACATCATTTGTCTAGTCAATTCAGCCTTCAGTATTCTATCATCTTAGGGTGACTAAAGAAAAAACGCCAACTCAGCTCTGATAATGTAATCATAATTACAGTTGCATCACCTACTTTGACCACCTCACACCCCCTCCCATCATCAAACACGTCCCACCGCTATCCTACACTCCTACACTATCAAGAGGTAGAAAAAAAAAGGGCTTAAATGTAGTAATGCTCTTCTTTATCCAATCAGCTAACAAACGAAGCCACATTCAATTATTTTTTTTTGTTAAATTGCTTGTGTTTTTAATCCCGAAGTAAATCTGCAATGTTCATGCCGAATTTGAAATTGCAAACATGTTTGGTGAAAGTTCGCTCATCTCTAGTCTTCACCAGCCTAAATAAAGGCAAACATTTTTTAAATGCTGTCATTCAAGGCCAGAGCTTGGGTGGGTTGGGGGGTATTTCTTCTCTTTATTCAGGGTTTGGGGATGGAGAGCTGCAGAATTCCATTGGGCAGTGTGGATATAGTAGGTGATGGTGGTCGTGATATTGCTGGCACATCATGTGCTTGCGAGGAGGCAATGGTCCTGGTGATCATGAGCGGGAAGAGGCCACCACCAGAGCAGAAGAGGCCATAGGAGGATCCTGAGTTCTTTTCAGATTACTCTGGATACTATTCCACTACAGCTCATGCTTGCAAGTCAGATGACACATTATGCAGGTGGTGTTCAGGTTCAGGAGCACCACCTACTTATTGGCGTACATCATTTAGCGTACGCTGACAGAGCTGGTATTTAGATGTATTCAAGCAATGTGTGGGGAAGATTTTTTGCCTAGCTGATATTTTTCATGTGGCAATAGAAAGTCACTTAAATTCCTGCAACAAATTTTTGGCTGCGTATGTGCTGTCTTTGGCTAAGACTAACAAACCTGGTATTTAGAAATTCCCTGTAATCAAGCGATATGTGGGGAAGATATTTCTCTAAGAGCTGCTGGTTTAATCTGCAGGCACTGGATCACCAACTCTGCCTTTTTCTCTCCCGGCTCCAAAAGCTTTCCCTTCACTATCCACACTTAGCACAGATCTTGAAATTTAGCTCTGAAAAGAGCTGTTGTTTAATCTTGCTGGATCACAGTAACATTCTCGTTATATGCTCTAGATGTTGTCCCTACGCTCACACTACGCTACTGCTATTCTATTTCCAAATAGAGTGTACGCAAGATGGCGGCAGCAGGGGTTGTATACCCCTGTGATACTGGGTAGCCACCCAATCACAGTAATGCCACAGCCAACATGGCTACAGCATTACTGTGATTGGCAAGCAATCCCAGCATGTTTACTTGCTGAAAATCAGGCGCCAAATAGTAACAAGTAAGGAGTATCCTGAAAACCGTTTTATGTATGTATATTAGTGATGAGTATATTTGCTCATCACTAATTATTTCTTTACGCTTCACAAATAGTTGCTACTTTGTCTTGTTATATCATATAAAGCCCCAAAAAATAAATTTAAAGCATAACTATTGTTTACATTTTTATTTAATAATAATGTAGAGCAAGAGATTTTAATAAGCTTTCAAATATAGTTTATAAGTGAAATCTGGTGGAAAACCATTCATAAACCTTCCACAAGGTATCCCCACTAGACTGTGTCTCTAGCAGACATATATTGATAATCAGTCAGATCCATCTTCAAACTGAATACGGCCTCATAACCATATAAGGGTAAGGGGGTGTGACCCTGGCGTACACACTCCTGACTGCAGTTGATGAGGTGACAGTGTATCAGATTACAGCACAGTGCTGAGCAACGTCAGAATGTCAGGATCGCTGCAAACTTCTGTGCCCTTTCCTTGGCGCAAGGTTCTCAGATCTGTCATCTGGCTGCTGGCTTCCCAAACAGCTCACAATCTTTGATCTTGTCCCTTCTCTGCTGGCAGATCCCAATGCTCACTGTTAACAGCTGCTAGCCATGCCTACACAGCTTTAAAATGCAGTTTTTAAAAGCCCACAAAGATATTGAGAAAATAAGTCATATGGCACAAAAAAACATTACCTTATCTGCTAAGTGACCCATCATTAACAACCTGTGCAGTATGTTTTTTTCTCTTTTTTTTTTCAATGAAATGGCATTTACACTTTACGTTCGTGGGTTAAACTGTGAAATATGTGGAAAAGTTCATGGAGTACGAATACTTTTTCCTTGCACTGTATCCCTCTTATTGATAGTCTCAGATGTTGGTGGTGACACTGTGATATTTGTCACTATTTGTGTTTATCTGATGATGTGTCCATCCACACGCCTTCAGAATGAACAAATCAAAGGGTAATCATTCCTTGATTCCTCCTATATTTAAAGAATATGCAGACTCGGCTTATTCTCTCAATAGAAGGGTTATTATTATCTGTACAATGGAGGAAGAGGTACACAAGAAGGAAGGCAGACCAGCTATTGATAAACACACCACTAACCAGCAATGCTGATAATAAGGGAAGGGATTTCTGACAATCTTTCAGTCTTGTGCATAAAAAGAGAAGCCATCATAAGAAATAAAAAAACTTGCTGTCAAGAGTGTATTATTGATGTGTGTGCAAACTGAGTCTCCTGAAAGGCTGATTATAATGTGAACTGCAGAAAAGGAGTTATGCATTATAGATTATAGGTTTCCTTTATCAACATGTCATAGTAAAGAATATTGGTATGCAACAGTATGAATTTTAAGAAAACCCTTCTTTGTATGGGAATTGAATGACAGGTCCCATCTTAGATATTCAGCAATCAAGAGCACACAACCACATAAGTTCCAAAGACGTCACCAGCAATCATGTGAAAGAAACATATTACTATGAAAAGGTATTTGTCTCTTCTGTATGTCCTCTATTTTTCATGACACTAAATGATTTAAAGTAAATACTATCTGCAGCACACAAAAATAATAACAGGTGTGGAGGGCCTGATGTGTAACCAAAGTCATTTTATACTGGAAAAAAAATCACGATCTCTGGGATATATGGATATGGTCCTGATAAATAATACAAAAAATATAACTTTTAATGACACAGTCTTAAAAATATAAATACACAATATTCTATCTATTGGCTAACACGGTACAAACATATTTGACCTTATCAATATAGTTAAAGCCAGTTAAAGCAGAGTTTAAAAAAGGCTAAAGAAGGGAAAAAACAGGCAGCACACAAAAAATGTAGTAAAAAGGACTTTTAATGAGCCCTTAGTGGCATGACGTTTCGGTAGAGAATCTACCTTTGTCAAGTACATAGTGCATTGTGAGTTAGGTTTCTTTATAGCACAAGTGATATCCAATTATAATAGATCACTAAAATCTTTAGTAAAAAATACAAACATTATACATTTGAAAAGTGATTATTATTGTCAGGGAGTCATAATCACAATATTTTGCATCAATGACATCCAATAAAGTGCATAGTGCTACTGTAAGGAAGGCACTCTACAGTGAAACTCCCATAATTGGTGTGCGCATCAATAAAATGTGGCACCTGTGAAGATAATTTAAACAGACCATTAGATTACATCTTGCTGCCGTACATGTACAGCGGTATTGTTTACAAGGCATCGCCGCCATCACGGCATCCTAGCTATCACATTGCGCATTCGCCGAGCATTTCACTCTACTTGGTTACCACTTGCGCATGCGCATTGCAGCGATCACTGCCATTTTGGAATAGGCGAAAAAAGAATTCGCATATATGGTCTTATCTCAATTAAACACTTTCACTTTGCGATGTGGAATTGCTCACCTTTGTCAGTTGTTGACCGCACTCCCACAGGAAACCGTGGTTGTGATGTAAAAGTTCTCTGGACGAAGTGCCTTAATGTCCACGCTGCTGCTACAGGATCAAAGGAACCGAGACACAGGGATGCCTGGATCAGCTAAAGCCTTTATTTTCCGACGCATTTCGGAGCCTCCTGCCGAGCTTCTTCCTTGGTTGTTCCCTGAGGAAGGAGCTCTGTAGGGGCTCCAAAACGCAAAGGAAAATAAAGGCTTTTGCTGATCCAGACATCCCTGTGTCTCGGTTCCTTTGATCCTGTAGCAGCAGGCACTTCGTCCAAAGTAAAAAATTGGGTGAAACTACATACTTTGAGGAATCAAAGAGTTTTGTTATAAAACTTTTGGAACTTGTCCTGACTAGAAATTATTTTCTCTTTGGAGATAATTTTTTTCAACAACAGAGAGGCACAGCAATGAGGGACAATATGGCCCCCGTGTATTCAAATTTAATGATGTCCGTGTTGGAAGAATCTGTCATCTATGTGTCCCACCACTTCCTACATATTCAGGGGTGGTGGCGATACATAGATGACATCTTTTTTGTGTGGAAAGGCACGGAAACTGCTCTTGACAGTTTTTTTTTAGTTTATGAATACTATTAATAGTGATATCAAGTTCATAATGGTTAAATCAAAATTTGAAATACTATTTCTGGACATATTGGTGAAAATTAAGGAGGGCCATTTGACCACAAAACTCTTCACCAAACCTACAGACAGAAACTATTTGCTACATTACTCCAGTAATCACCCCAAGAAAATGGTGGATTCCATACCATATAGCCAATTTCTTAGAGCGAAACGCATTGTTGAAGATGAGAGAGATCTTGAGTCTACCCTCATTGAGATGTCAAAAAAATTTGAGAGAAGGGGCAATCCCAAAAAAAGTGTTCAATGAATGCAAAAAGAGAGTTGAGGTTATTGACAGGGCTACGTTGTTACAACAAAAGATGAAAAAACCTTTAGACAGGATTCCAATGATCACCACTTACTATGAGGAGAGTGCTGCAATCTCCCAAGTGATTTTTAAACATTGGAATATTTTGCAGAAAGGGTTACCAGAAATACCCGGATTTTCCAAACCACCTGTGTTTGCTTATACGCGAAACACTAGTCTAAAAGATAGATTAGTGATATCGGATTGTGGCTCTCTTAAAAAACAATCACAGTGTTCCCTTACAGGTTTTTCTAGAAAAGGGTGTTTTCCGTTCCTTAGCTGTATAAATTGTTCCTCCATGTTAAAAGGGACCTCTTTTTCTAATCCAGTCACACATAAAGAATATCGTATCAAGCAATGTTTGACGTGCGACAGCGAGTATGTAATTGATGTACTTCAATGACCATGTAACTTGTTATACGTGGGAGAAACCACGTGTGACTTTAAAACACGCATAGCACAACATAGGTACTCCACAAGAAAAAAACAATTAAACCTTCCGATTTCAAAGCAATTTACAGAAATGGGCCACAAAGAGAGAGATCTAAAATTAAGAATGATAGATCATGTCCCTAAAAAAAGACAAGGAGGTAATCCGGTGAGTTCCCTTAAACATAAAGAACTGGAGTGGGTTTTTGAACTCCAGATATTGAAACCCAAAGGGTTAAACGTGGATTTCAAGATACACACTCTTTGATTGGCCAAAGGATAGTTAAGACTTCTCTTCATTCCGGCGATTCTGTTGTATTCTTCACATTGGTAGGGGCATTCTAAAATAACTAAGAGAACTATACCATAGAATAAATATATATTAATGGGTTGGAATACTATTTCCTTCCTATTTTATATTTATAAATGTGAATGTATGTCCATTAAATGCCTTGTATTTTTTTACTTTCTTAGGTTTAAAAAAGGACTTTTATTCCCTATGGGTTTGTGTATCCTAGTAGTTTAAAAATAAAGAAAAAAAAGAGATATGAGGAGTGTGGTAAATATACCTTTAGTGGCTTTTTTTGTATATTCCTCTTTAAAAGATATATGGCTTATGGTGTTTTTAATAAATTTCCAGCCTAGTTATATAAATAGTCTAATTTGGGTCATTATAGCCTAATAGCGGCTTTAGTATAAACATTTATTACTGAAATGCCACTATTTACATTGTCAGTGTATATGATATACAAGTACTACATATAATGATGTTTGCCGCTCTCCCTTTGTTTATGGCTGACATAGTGTTTACTATGTAAGCAGCGCCACCGCAGATAACACTCAGGGCATGTATCGCCCTATTCCAAAATGGCAGTGATCGCTGGAATGCGCATGCGCGAGTGGTAACCAATTGGAATGAAGTGCTCGGCGCATGCGCAATGTGATAGCTAGGACGCCGTGATGGCGGCGATGCCTTGTAAACAATACCGCTGCACATGTACTGCTGCAAGATGTAATCTAATGGTCTGTTTTTAAATTATCTTCACAAGTGCCACATTTTATTGATGAGCACACCAATTATGGAACTTTCACTGTAGAGCACTTTCCTTACAGTAGCACTATCCACTTTATTGGATGTCATTGATGCAAAATAATGTGGTTATGATTCCCTGATAATGATAATCACTTTTCAAATGTATAATGTTTGTATTTTTTACTAAAGATTTTAATGATCTATTATTGTAATTGGATATCACTTGTGCTATAAAGAAACCTAACTCACAATGCACTATGTACTTGACAAAGGTAGATTATCTACCGAAACGCCATGCCACTAAGGGCTCATTAAAAGTCCTTTTCACAACATTTTTTGTGTGCTGCCTGATGTTCCCTCTTTTTATATTGTGTTACAGCTGGACACTGTTTTTTCAGGATTTTTGCACCCCAATTTGTTTATAAAGTTGTGCTCTTCTATCTTTCTGTTTTATACAGTATATACAGTTAGGGCCAGAAATATTTGGACAGTGACACAATTTTCGCGAGTTGGGCTCTGCATGCCACCACATTGGATTTGAAATGAAACCTCTACAACAGAATTCAAGTGCAGATTGTAACGTTTAATTTGAAGGGTTGAACAAAAATATCTGATAGAAAATGTAGGAATTGTACACATTTCTTTACAAATACTCCACATTTTAGGAGGTCAAAAGTAATTGGACAAATAAACATAACCCAAACAAAATATTTTTATTTTTAATATTTTGTTGCGAATCCTTTGGAGGCAATCACTGCCTTAAGTCTGGAACCCATGGACATCACCAAACGCTGGGTTTCCTCCTTCTTAATGCTTTGCCAGGCCTTTACAGCCGCAGCCTTCAGGTCTTGCTTGTTTGTGGGTCTTTCCGTCTTAAGTCTGGATTTCAGCAAGTGAAATGCATGCTCAATTGGGTTAAGATCTGGTGATTGACTTGGCCATTGCAGAATGTTCCACTTTTTTGCACTCATGAACTCCTGGGTAGCTTTGGCTGTATGCTTGGGGTCATTGTCCATCTGTACTATGAAGCGCCGTCCAATCAACTTTGCAGCATTTGGCTCAATCTGGGCTGAAAGTATATCCCGGTACACTTCAGAATTCATCCGGCTACTCTTGTCTGCTGTTATGTCATCAATAAACACAAGTGACCCAGTGCCATTGAAAGCCATGCATGCCCATGCCATCACGTTGCCTCCACCATGTTTTACAGAGGATGTGGTGTGCCTTGGATCATGTGCCGTTCCCTTTCTTCTCCAAACTTTTTTCTTCCCATCATTCTGGTACAGGTTGATCTTTGTCTCATCTAGCCATAGAATACTTTTCCAGAACTGAGCTGGCTTCTTGAGGTGTTTTTCAGCAAATTTAACTCTGGCCTGTCTATTTTTGGAATTGATGAATGGTTTGCATCTAGATGTGAACCCTTTGTATTTACTGTCATGGAGTCTTCTCTTTACTGTTGACTTAGAGACAGATACACCTACTTCACTGAGAGTGTTCTGGACTTCAGTTGATGTTGTGAAAGGGTTCTTCTTCACCAAATAAAGTATGCGGCGATTATCCACCACTGTTGTCATCCGTGGACGCCCAGGCCTTTTAGAGTTCCCAAGCTCACCAGTCAATTCCTTTTTTCTCAGAATGTACCCAACTGTTGATTTTGCTACTCCAAGCATGTCTGCTATCTCTCTGATGGATTTTTTCTTTTTTTTCAGCCTCAGGATGTTCTGCTTCACCTCAATTGAGAGTTCCTTTGACCGCATGTTGTCTGGTCACAGCAACAGCTTCCAAATGCAAAACCACACACCTGGAATCCACCCCTGACCTTTTAACTACTTCATTCATTACAGGTTAACGAGGGAGACGCCTTCAGAGTTAATTGCAGCCCTTAGAGTCCATTGTCCAATTACTTTTGGTCCCTTGAAAAAGAGGAGGCTATGCATTACAGAGCTATGATTCCTAAACCTTTTCTCCGGTTTGGATGTGGAAACTCTCATATTGCAGCTGGGAGTGTGCACTTTCTGCCCTTATTATATATATAATTGTATTTCTGAACATGTTTTTATAAACAGCTAAAATAACACAACTTGTGTCACTGTCCAAATATTTCTGGCCCTAACTGTATATATATATATATATTTATATATATATATATATACTAGATGGGAGCCCGATTCTAAAGAATCGGGTAGTCTAGAATCCATATATAGTTTATTTACTAATAGTTACAGGAGTGCGGTGAAAAGAATTGTGTGTATACAGGCGGCTCTGTGGGTAGCACAGTATGCAGCGGCTCTGTGGCTAGCACAGTATACAGCGGCTCTGTGGCTAGCACAGTATACAGCGGCTCAGTGGTTAGCACAGTATACAGCGGCTCAGTGGTTAGCACTGCGCGGTGGCTCGGAGGCCAGCACTGCGCGGTGGCTCGGTGGCCAGCACTGCGCGGTGGCTGGGTGGCCAGCACTGCGCGGTGGCTGGGTGGCCAGCACTGCGCGGTGGCTGGGTGGCCAGCACTGCGCGGTTGCTCGGTGGGCAGCACTGCGCGGTGGCTCGGTGGGCAGCACTGCGCGGTGGCGCGGTGGCTCAGTGGAGAGCGGAGCAGAGGCTGGGGGGCAGGGGAGAGTGGAGGCTGGGAGGCAGGGGAGAGCGGAGGCTGGGGGGCAGGGGAGAGCGGAGGCTGGGGGGCAGAGGAGAGCGGAGGCTGGGGACAGAGGAGAGCGGAGGCTGGGGGGGCAGAGGAGAGCAGAGGCTGGGGGGGC
This sequence comes from Allobates femoralis, assembly GCA_033576535.1. NCBI lineage: Eukaryota > Metazoa > Chordata > Amphibia > Anura > Aromobatidae > Allobates > Allobates femoralis. The sequence goes on from JARQOC010000002.1 coordinate 506,537,072, forward strand.
AGAGGAGAGCGGAGGCTGGGGGGGCAGAGGAGAGCGGAGGCTGGGGGCAGAGGAGAGCGGAGGCTGGGGGGCAGAACACTCACTGGGCTGTCGGCGGTGAGCTGGGCTGTTGGCGGTGAGCGGCAGTGGTGGCGGCGGTTCCGGAGGGGCCAGCACCCTGATGGAGGAGAGTGAGCGGGTGTGTGCGGTGAGCGTCAGGAGTGGGAGTGGTGCCGGCGGAGGCCGCTCACCGGAGTGTGGGCCGGGCCCACACCGGGCAGTGTGCGGGGCCGGTGGCGAGAGTGAGCGGTGAGCTGCAGGGCTGTGGGCGGTGCCGGGGGAGGCCGGACACCGGAGTGTGGGCCGGGCTGGATCGGTTCCCGGATGTGGATGGGCGCAGACGGGGCTCAGTGCGGGGCCGGTGGTGGGATAGCGGCGAGTGGTCGCGCTTTAGCGCCCACCGCGAGCCGCTGTGCCGTTTTGTGGGTCTGCTACTTCCGGTTCCGGTGTTTTACACAGGGCACAGGCCATCACGGAAGTTGGCTGGATTGCCCGGAAGTGGCCTTCGGGTTTTATATATAAGATATAAAAAACTAAGTGCAGCACTTAATCCCTTATAAGGGTGGTGCAAAATCAGTCCAGGGTTTAGTTCCTTCACCCCCTTATACAGACCAATAAACGACTGCAGCACTCCAATAACGATGTATCATGCCTTTAATGGCCTTCAGGCCCTCAGACCTTCTTCCAGCAAGCACCTCTTACAAATGCTGGGCTTTTTATACATCTTATTTACATTTACATGAAATTAAATCAATTACATTTACAATAATAATAATATTAATCTTCATCTATCTGCACATACTCTAAGTGTTTTTATACCAGATACACCCTATGATACAACTGTTCCTTATATATACATTAACAATCTTTCATAAACATCCCCCAAATTGTCATATGTGCTCTATTGGTTCCTTATTAGCACACCCGTCGCTCTGTTTATAATTACAATCTTTTACTGTATACACGTGCACTCACCGCATTTGTTTGCTGGTCTCAGCGTTGCAGAAAATGCACTGCGCATGCGCCAAGTCCCCTCCGCATGTCACCCGCCTCCACGGATACCGGATGTTTGGTAGCGGCCATCTTGGTACACTCGTGCATGGGCATTAGAGGCAGCACACATTTTTTGTTTGCTGCCTGATGTTCCCTCTTTTTATATTGTGTCACAGCTGGACACTGTTTTTTCAGCATTTTTGCACCCCAATTTGTTTATAAGGTTGTGCTCTTCTATCTTTCTGTTTTTATATATATATATATATATATATATAAATATATGCAAAAATATTTGAATCTCCATTTATTTTCATTTTCTTCATGCATTACTGACTATGTACCGTATCCCCTTTATGAGCGATTTTCACTTCATTAGTCTTCAGCCTCTTTGAACTCTGCTTTAACTATTTTGTGCATTTATGTTTATTAAGAGTATATATACAGTATATATATTATATAGCGTGGTGGATAAAGAATAGTAGAGACTGTATTTGATACAAGTGGGGAAATGAAGAAACATGTGTAGAGAGGGGATTGCAAGATTGCAAAAAAGAGAAAAAACTGAGTGTTGAGTATGGGACTGGGAGTAGTGATGGGAGAGCATGCTCACCAGAACTCGGTGCTCCGCCTGAGCATCACAGTACTCGCGATTATCTGTGAGCACCGAGTACCAGCGAGATGCTCAGGCTCATGCTCGAGTCCACCTCCCTGCATATTGGCACTCTTTAGAGAGCCAGCCCTCATGCAGGGATTGGCTGCTACACACTGTAATGCCACAGCCATGTTAGTTGTAGCATTACAGTGATTGGCTGGCCGCACAGCATCATCAGGTCTATATAAGACCTGACCACGCTGTGCTCGTCACTCTGCTCCACATTGTCAGCTAGTGTAGGGAGAGGTGCTGCTGATTGAGGGACAGATTTTGGGTTTTTTAGGTAGTGTAGGTGCTGGAATACAAAATCCATCAAAACAGTCCTTTTGAGGACTAATCTAGCTGTATACAGGCAGGCAGACAGGCAGTGTATATAGCACACTTCGGTGTACCACAAGAGGCTGTATACCAGTCAGCACATCTGGGGCTGGTGTACAGGCTTCTAATATCTATCTATCCATCAAAACAGTCCTTTTTAGGATTAATTTAGCTGTATTCAGGCAAGCAGGGTATATAGCACAGTACGGTGTACCACAAGACACTGTATACCAGTGAGCACATCTGGGACTGGTGTACAGGCTTCTAATATCTATCCATCAAAACAGCTGTCCTTCTAAGGATTAATTTAGCTGTATACAGGCAGGAGGGGTATATAGCACACTTCGGTATACAACAAGAGGCTGTATACCAGTCAGCTCATCTGGGGCTGGTGTACAGGCTTCTAATATCTATTTCCATCAAAACAACAGTCCTTTTTAGGATTAATTCAGCTGTATACAGGCACGCAGGGTATATAGCACACTGCGGTGTAGCACAAGAGGCTGTATTCCAGTGACATCTGGGGCTGGTGTATCAGGCTTCTAATATCCGTCTAAACAGTCCTTTTGAGGATTAATCTCGCCGTATACAGGCAGGCAGGGTACGTAGCATACTGCGGTGTATAAACTCCTTTTCAGGATTAATGTAGCTGTATACATACTGTGGTGTGTAAACTCCTTTTCAGGATTAATGTAACTGTATACAGGCAGGGTATATAGAAGACTGCGGTGTGTAAACTCCTTTTCAGGATTAAAGTAGCTGTATACAGCAGGGTATATAGGCAGTGTATATAGTCCTCTGTTTAAAATGTGCAAAGCGCGTGGCAAGGGACGAGGAACTGGACATGGTGATGCATGCAGAGGCTGAGGCTGTGGGCAAGCTACAATTGTGCCACAAAAAACACCCACATCTTCTTGCCCGACCTTCCTGTTCCAATTCCTAGGAGACTGCAGCACACCACTATTAAACCCAGACCAGCGTCAAAAGGTTGTTGGTTGGATAGCGTATAATGCTTCCAGTCAGTTTGCCACCACCACAACCACCCTGTCTTCTATACGATCAAGTCTCAGAAGCCGTGGGTCTGGACCACATATTCCTCACCCGCCCTTTACAGGGCTGCCAAAAATTGGTGGACATTGGTACGGTCGGCAAAGTACTTCTTCAGCATCTTCCCAAACTTTGCACTCCTTGTGAGAGTACCCTGCGCCTCAGGGTCTGTGCCATGGGAATGGCTGAAAAAACTCTCCCAGAACTTTGACAGTGTTCCCCTGCCTCTGCTGCATTGAAGTTGTGTCTCTCTCGCCTGTACTCCTAAGTTGTCCACTAAACTGTGACCTGTGCCGCCAGCGTTTTCAGAAGGGATTTCTTTTTAATAATTTTGCAACAAGGGCCTTCCAAAACTTCCCCATTTTTGCAGACCTCTCCGCCTCAGGAATAAGAGATAAAGAGTTCTCCTTGTAGCGTGGGTCTAAAAGTGTCACCAACCAGCAATCTGTGAAAGAAAGAATGCGCATATAGGGTCTTATCTCAATAACACACTTTCACTTGTCGATGTGGAATTGCTCACCTTTAGCAGTTGTGAAACCCACAACTGGTAGAATAGCGTACAAGCAGCTGCTGCAGGAGCGCACTCTCAACGGTGACCGTGGTCGTGATGTAGATTCTTGGACAAAGTGCTTCAGTGTCCGCGCTGCTGCTCCGAGACCAAAGAAACACAGACACGGAATGTCTGGTACAGCTACAGCCTTTATTTTCTGACGCGTTTCGGAGCCTACTCCCGAGCTCCTTCCTCAGGGAACATCCTGATGTTCCCTGAGGAAGGAGCTCGGAGTAGGCTCCGAAACGCGTCGGAAAATAAAGGCTGTAGCTGTACCAGACATTCCCGTGTCTGTGTTTCTTTGGTCTCGGAGCAGCAGCGCGGACACTGAAGCACTTTGTCCAAGAATCTACACCAACCAGCAATGAGTTTCACCCAAAATTTTGATAATGCGAGGGTCACGGGACAGGCAGCATAACATAAAGTCAGCTATGTGCGCCAGACTAGTAACAGGGAAGACTTCCGTGTCCTCAAAGGACGACTGACTCTCTTCCTCCTCCTCCTCCCTGTCCTCTGGTTATCCATGCTGAACATATGGTATGACAGTTGTGCAGGTAGTACCGTCTATAGCGCATGAAACTAGCTCCTCTTCTTCTTTCTCCTCCTCCTCATTGTCTCCAAATCCATGTTGGGATGAGATGAGGCCGGGCTGTGTGTAATCACCCTGTATGGTTCCTTGCTCCATTTCATCGTACTCCGCCTGCAACGCATCCTCTTTGATTGTGAGCAGGGAGCGCTTCAGAAGACAGTGAAGCAGGATGGTGATGCCAATGATGGCGTTATCGCTGTTCACCATCTTGGTGGAGTCCTCAAAGTTTTGGAGGATGGTACATATGTCGGACATCCATGTCCATTCCTGATGTCTTATTTGTGGAGTCTGAAGTGAATACTGATGGGCTTGTTGATGCTGGTAGTCAATAACTGCCTTCTTTTGCTCACAAATCTGCAGTGTTGATTCCAACGCGTCGGGACATCACACACTAGTCTGTGAGTCGGAAGCTGCAAATGCTTCTGAAACTCGGCAAGGGCGGCGGAAGCAGTAGGTGACTTTCTAAAATGGGCACACAGACAGCGTACTTTGACAAGCAGATCCGACAGCTCCGGGTAGGATTTAAGAAACCGCTGAACCATGAAGTTGAGCATATGGACCAGGCATGGGACATGTGTGAGCTCTCCTAAGAGCCACCTCCATGTTCTGGCCATTGTCACACACGACCATGCCTCGCTGTAGGTTCAGCGGTGTGAGCCACAGATCCACCTGCTCTTTCTGAGCTGTCCACAACGCTTCAACATTGTGCAGTTTGTTACCTACACATATTAGCTTCAGCACAGTCTGTTGCCACTTGGTCAAGGCAGTGCTGCAGTGCTTCTAACTTCTGACTGATGTAGAGGGTGAAGAGGAGGAGGACACTAAGGAGGATGATATGCAGGAACTGTAGACTGTGGGAGCAACCATGATTTTGTTAGGGCCCGCAATCCTTGGCGTCGGGAGGACTTCGGGAGAGTGGGTCCCTGCTTCCACTACGGCAACCCAATGTGTTGTCAGTGAGATGTGCCGTCCCTGCCCACAAGCACTTGTCCACGTGTCCGTGGTTAGGTGAACTTTCCCAGAACTGCGTTATTAAGGGCACAGCTAATGTTTTGGGACACATGCTTGTGTAATGCGGGGACGGCACACCAGAAGAAATAGGGGACCGAGGGGACAGCCGCTGCCATCAGGTTGCAGAATGCTTCCGTCTCCACTAGCCTAAACATGAGCGCAAAGCAGTCATGAAATGTGCAACTTGAGTATTGTGGCCTGTGGGGCGTTGACAGCGTATTTGCACTTGCGTTCCAAGGACTGGGATATGGACAACTGAATGCTGTGCTGGGAGAAGGATGTGGCCGTCATTGCTGATGGTGGTATTTCTGATTGTGCAATGACAGGTGCAGGACAGGAGGCATCTTCGTATGCACTATGGACAGGCATGCACAACAGTGGTGTCACCCGCAGACACTGCTCCTGGACCCTGGGGTTCAGCCCACAAAGTCGGGTGCTTTGCTGCCATGTGCCTGGTCAGGCTGGTAGTTTTGCTACCCCTGCTGATGCTGGCATGGCAGGTGGTGCAAATGGCCTTTTTGGAATTATCGGCAGAGTCCTTAACAAACAGCTAGACTCGGGAAGACCTAACAGTTGTGTTGGCAACTTCCGTCGTGTTGGGGTTATGGGAATCGGTTGCCTGCCTTCTGTCTACGGCCACCACACTGCTTCTTCCTGCCTCTTGGGGTGCTATGCCTCCCTCTGTGTGCAGCTGTCCTCTTGCCAGGTTGGGTTGGATACTATACCTTCCACCATGACGTTTTTCCCTTCTGGGGTTACATTCAGTATGGGGGAGTCCAAAACATTTGCAAGGTGAAAGGCAATATCAATAGCCTAAAATATCAAGAAGTATTAGCTACGCGTTACATTCCAAATCATAAAAGGGGTCAAATTCTGCAGCAGGATAGTGCTCCATCTCATACATACATCTCTACAACAAAGTTCCTCCAGGCAAAAAAGATCAAGATGCTCAAGGAATGGCCAGCCTAGTCACCAGATATGAACATCATTGAGCATGTTTGGGGTAGGATGAAAGAGGAAGCTTGGAAGACAAAACCAAAGTATCTAGATGAACTCTGGGAGGCATGTAAGACTGCATTCTTTGCTATTCCTGATGACTTCATTAATAAATTACATGAATCATTGCTGAACCGCATGGATGCAGTCCTTCAAGCTGAAGGAAGTCACACAAAATATTAAATATCACTCTAATAGCACCACAACTTAATACACCAATGTTATACAACATATAATTGTATTTTGAGTTAATTATTTGTTTGAATATCATATTACTTTCTGTGGGCGACAAAACTTTTGTCTTGCCAAAATCAGACCATTCTGTGTTCAGTAAATGATCAATATTTCAACATTGATGCCAATTTATTTTCTTACCCTAAACCACATTTTGGGAGGGTTTCAGCTTTCAAAAGAGTAATTTATAAAACTAATGGATGAATTTAACGTCGGGTTATAAGCTTTTATTTACATAACATGGATAAGCGACATAACTTTTGTCAGGGGAGTAGTTTATAAAATATAAACAAAATATTATCACTATTTTATCACTATGTTCAACTTTACCAACGTCGTTTTCAGAAAGCGTGAGCATGAGAAATTTTTGTCCATACAACTGACCTCTTGAGCTTCATTCTGAGAAAGTTCTCAAAACAAAGCTACATAGGAATCAATGAGCATGTGGGGCATGTGAGAACTTTCTCTTATTGTTCACAGCAGCGTACAGTCATTTTCCATATGAAATAAAACTTCCTCATTGGCTGCGCTGCAGCAAACTTTACTGTCATTAGAACAGCACTACAATGAACTTGAACAAAGACTTTTTATTTAATTTGTGTTTGAGTCCGAGACCAGGCTCTTCCCAATGTCTTGGTGCGGTGGCATCGGGGTGATCGAAGGGGTTAAGGACAGCTGATTAGTGACAGCCAACTGGCAATATTCAGCTGGCAATAACCCCTTATTATTCTTTCTGACACCACCACAGGGCAGCTGTAAGAGTTGGGTGCAGAGCCAGAAAATGGCGCAACTATGAATGCACTGTGTTCTGTGGCAGTTACAGGCTGCAATTCACAGCATGGGGGTCCCAGAATGCCTGGGCCTTCCCACGCTGAGGATTCCAACCTTCAGCGCCTAGTTGTACCTGGCTGGAAACCAAAAATACAGCAAAGCTCCATGTAATGTTTTAATTATTTAAAAAAATAATTAAAAAAAAGAATCACTAATATTATTGATTACCAGCCAGGGATAACTAAGCAGCTGGGGGTGGCTACCTGCTTAACCTGTGTTGGTAACCAAAAATACAGTGGAACCCCATGTCATCTACGCAAAAAAAACTCAGCAAATACACACTGTGTGAACAGTAGGCTATGTGCCAACGTAGAATACGTGCTGCAGATTTTTGACATCCATAATCCGTACAATGTTTCAAAGATCTACACAGATAAATTGGTGTTCTCTTGGTACATTTTTGGTGAGTTTTTGCCACATTTTTCATGTGGATTGTGCTGTGTGTTATTTTTTTAGCAATTGTTCACTGTTGTGACTGTAAATAAGCACTGTAAACATGCACTGCTGACCTCATCCCCTCTCACCTACTCCAGTCTCTCCGGTGGTCACCACTCACCTAACCAAAATCTTCAATCTCTCCCTCTCTTCTGGCATCTTCCCCTCCTCCTTCAAAAACTCTATCATTACTCCATTATTAAAGAAAACTTCTCTCGACCCATCCTGCACAAACAACTACAGACCAGTCTCCAATCTCCCCTTCATCTCAAACTCCTGGAGCGCCTGGTCTACTCCCGCCTCACTCATTACCTCTCCACTCGCTCTCTTCTTGACCCATTACAGTCTGGTTTCCGACCCCTACATTCTACAGAAACTGCTCTCACCAAAGTGACCAACGACTTTCTCACAGCAAAACGTAATGGTGACCACTCTCTGCTTATCCTTCTTGATCTCTCTGCAGCCTTTGACACTGTTGATCACCATCTCCTACTCTCCATGCTGCACTCCATCAGTATTAAGGACATGGCTCTCTCTGGTTCTCTTCCTATCTTACTGACGGCTCTTTCAGTGTATTAATTGCTGGTTCCTCTTCCTCTCACTATTGTGGTCCCTCAGGGTTCAGTCCTTGGACCTCTTCTCTCTCTACACAGCCCCGATTGGACAGACCATCAGCAGATTTGGCTTTCAGTACCATCTTTATACTGATGACACACAACTATACACTTCTTCCCCTGACCTAACTCCCAATCTAATAAAGAACACCAATGACTGTCTAACTGCAGTTTCCAATATCATGTCCGCTCTCTACCTGAAATTCAACCTTTCCAAAACTGAACTACTTCTGCTCCCGCCCTCCACTAACCTCCCTAAATATGACATCTTTCTGTGTGCGGCACCCCAGTAATGCCTAGTCAGCAGCCTGCTGTCTGCGTGTTATGTTTAAACTCTAATCTTTCCTTCACCCTCATGTATACAATCTCTTGCCCGCTCTTGCCGCTTGCACCTGATGAACATCTCTAGAATTCGCCCCTTTCTCACCTGGAAAAACAAAAACCCTCACTGTGGCCCTGATTCACTTCCGCCCTGACTATTGTAACTATCTTTTAATTAGCCTCCCCCACACTAGACTCTCCCCTCTCCAGTCCATCCTTAATGTAGCAGCCAGGATCACCTATCTAGCTAACTGTTACTTGAACGCTTCTCTATGCTAATCACTGCACTGGCTGCCTATACACTATAAGTTCGAATTCAAACTGCTTGTTCTCATCCACAAAGCTCTTCACAGTGCAGCACCTCCCTACATCTCCTCCCTCATCTCTGTATATCAACCCACCCGTTCTCTTTGCTCTGGAAGTGACTTTAGACTCACTTCTGCATTAATCTGAACCTCCCACTCCCGGCTCCAAGATTGCTCCCAAGCTGCACCAATTCTCTGGAATGCTCTACCACCAGAAATTAGGTATCCACAACTTACATAGTTTCAGGCGATCCCTAAAAACACACTATCATGATCCCTAGTCAAAGTCATCTAGAATAGCCTACCCGCTCCACCAGTCTTACATGCATCACAAATAATGGTTGGTGGCCACTTATACTGCTTCTATCTGTTCCCCATCTCCTCAAGTTGACTATACCATCATTGTAGATAAGCACCTGTACTTTGTGTCACCCCCACCTCATTATTAGATTGTAAGCTCTTATGAGCAGGGCTGTCATTATTTTGCTCAAATATTTATATAGGTATATGTATTGTATTGTTTTTTATATTGTATTGTATTTTCTGATAACTGTTTCTTATGATTGTTTAAATATGAACCTCTATTGTGAAGCGCTGCGGAATATGTTGGCGCTATATAAATAAAGATTATTATTATTATATTATAAGCTAGGCTGAAAACTTGAAAAAGACCAAAAAAAGGTTTCTTAATATTATAATGGGACGTAGGGCTCGCTATTTTTTTGGTCTCCAGCCCAGGTACAGCAGATACCTACGGCTGCCAGCCACACCCAGCTGCCTAATTTTACCTGGCGGGTAATCAAAATACATGAGAGCCCTTTTTTAAAAAATATTTCTTGACATATTTAAAAAAAATTATGTGAAGCTTTGCTATACTTTTGTTTTCCAGCCAGGCATAACTAGGCAGCTCGGGCTGGAATCCTCAGTGTGGGGAGGCCTAGGCATTCTGGACCCCCCAAATTGCAAATTGCACCCTGCAACCACCCCAGAAAATGGTGCATTCATTGAGTTGTCATTTTCTGGTTCTGTACCTGACTCTTCCAGCTGCCCTGTGGCTGTGGCAGACTGAGTAATAAAGGGGTTAATGCCAGCTGGCACTAAGCCCTATGTTCATAATGTCGGGCCAATGTTTAGACCCGCCATTATGAATCTCTATAAACAGTAAATAATACACCACACCGTGAAAAATAATCTTTTGTAAAAAAAAACAAAATACATGCCTCCTTCCCATCTTTAGTATTCCCACACAAGCTCTCCATGATCTTTTGTGATGACCATTCATGGTGGGAGTCGAAACTGACTGAGTTTCGGCTCCCGCTGTGAGAGCGGGGACGTCATGGTCTGGGTCACCTGAGGTCAGCTAGAGTGATGCGGCTCTCTAACCAGAAGTGAAGTTTCCCGCATCACACTGCTCACAACGAGACCCAAAACTAGTGAGTTTTGGGTCCCGCCATGAACTGTCGTGGCAGGGGATCATGGAGGGTTTGTATGGGAATAATAAAGATGTGAATGAGGGATATTTTTGTTTTCTTTTTCCAAATAAATTACTGAACTAGTATTAAAAAAATACATTTCACTTTACACTTACAGTATCTGTTCATAGGACAATTTCCCAAATGCACTGTGAAATGTCTGGGCTAAAAAAACACTTAAGAGAGGCTGCAAAGTTTTTTGTTTTTTTCATAGTAGTGACTTTCTTTATAGTTTTCTTCTATGAACTTGATTTTAGTTTAGTGTTTTACGAGTGGACACATCAACAGACTTTCTTTAGTTTGTTTTTAGCAGTTATTGGGTTCTTCTTCCCCCCATTTTCAGGGTTGCTTGTTGTGCTCTAGAAGTTGAAGTGATCTACCCAGGATACCCACTCATAAGGAGAATAGCAACACTCCTGAATTTTCTGTTTCTTCACAGTTTGTTTCATTTTGGATGGTTATACACTAAGAATTTTGCAATGGTTTTGTAGCCTTTTGTAGCTTCTTGCAGTTCTATAACACGTATTGTGTAAGTTATTTGTCTTGAGACATGGTTCACACGAACCCCACTCTTTCTTCAGAAGAACAGATTTGTCTGTAATCAGAGTTTTTTTCTCATTTTAGTTAATGGACAAAGCACTAGTGACACGTACACTTCCAATCCTCTCTTTCCAATTGAAAAATCTGATGCTAATTGAAGTTGGCCACTGTCTTTTGCTAGTGGAGCTTTTCTTACAAACAGACTAGCACTTCTGTATAGAAAAAGGCTGCTGATGAAAAGCATGTAACCAGAGCAGTCCATTAGTCTCCTCTAATACAAAAAGCATGTTTTATTTTTGAGGTGTTTCACTTTTGTAGTAGGCTGATTGATTGGTCTGGTCACAATCTCCTCCACTTGTGCTCCATTCACACTGTGCGTTTTCGGTCTGTTTTTGCTCGTCGGTTTTTGTAGGCAAAACCAGGAGTGGGTGATGAAAACAGAAATGGTGCTGATGTTTCTATTATACTTTTCCTCTGATTATTTCACTCCTGGTTTTGGCTACAAAAACTGATGAGCAAAAACAGACTAAAAACGCACAGTGTGAATGGAACCTAACAGCCATTGTATGGTCAGAACTCAGATGTGCTGGTCAGGTCACGAGGAAAGGGGCATTTTGAATAAAAAGTGTCAATTCCCTTTAACACAGATGTTTTCTTACTCTTTTTTTTTTTTTGAGGATTGGTGTTGTGGATTTAGAATGCTGTAGGAGAAACATGGATAGGCTGTATATTACCAAAATATCTAAAACAAAGTCCAAAATGGTGTAGAGCAATACCGAGATCCCCCCCACATTGTTATTCCATGAGGGGTCCTCATAAAGCAAGTATATAATCCAATACTTCATCAAATACCGGAGAACAGGAGATCAAACAATTAATCTTTTATTAAACAAGTGGGCATGGTGTTAAAACGTGTACAGATGGTATAAAATTACAAGGAAGGAACAAAAAGCTGTTTTAGGAGCCATTTTCTTGAGTGACCACATGACCAATTAGACGGCTGACCTGTATCTTTGACAAACATGGGTATGCTATCATGATGGCTTAAATGTATAACAATGCATGAATTAACCAGTTAACTCTGATGTTGTGACTACCATTGTAATTTCATGTCCACGTTTTGAATAGTGTTCATATTATATGCACTGGCACTTTATTCTAATATATTGGTACCAAATATCAAGAGTGTATTTGAGGGCAGGAATACTTGCATTGTATGTTCTAGATGCATATAGATGGAATGCACCCATTACCAATGTCAAATGGATCATTGTGGCCACCACTTTGTTTCTTCCTTGTAATTTTATACCTTCTGTACTCGTTTTAACACAATGTCCACTTGTTTAATAAAAGATTAATTGTTTGCATGATACTCCTGTTCTCCGGTATTAGTTGATATTACCAAAATAGTACAATTTCTACAAACCCTGGAACTCAAAGGATATCAGATGTTGACCAGTAAGCGCTGTGCATAGGGCATATCACCATCAGGGCTGCCACTAGGAATTTTAAATTCCCTCACACGCAAAATGTTCAGGTCCCCCACATGAGACTCCACCACACCTTCGCCTGCACTCCAGCTTCACCTTCCACTATTGGAAAAACTCCACTTCTGCACCATGTCCTCACCAATCACACATTAACAGTTCTCATCAAACACCAGATCACATAGATAGGTAGGTTTGCGTTGATCTGGAGTACAGTCAGCTCTGTGATAATATGTTTTGTAAATCATATACATCACATAGGAGACTACTGTATGTACATCACACAGTAGACACTAAGGGCTTATACAGCACTGTAGAGGCCTTAGGGGGCACATAGGCGGGGGGTAAGCTGAGCTCTGCAGGAGCCACAGGGATGTATAATCTCTCCCCCACTTGCCCCTGGCCCCCACCCATTGAGGGAGTAAGATGTGCTCTGCATGCAGGATGTTCTCTTAATCATGGTGGTTTAATGCTTTAGTGCAGTTGCTCTGCCATGGGACACAATCCAATAAAATTTTGAGATTTCTTTGGCTGCTGTTTCTTCCAGAGGCCGTTGGAGGAATGGTATTACTAAGTAGTGTGGCATGATTATTCTGAGCTTGTGCTTGTAAACAGGGCCGGCTCCAAGTTTTACTAGACCCCATCCATGGTAGTCCTTATAATCCTGCATATAGCATAATGTAGCCCATATAATCCTCCATATAGCATAATGTAGCCTCCATAATCCTGCGTATTGCATAATGTGGTCTCTATAATCCTGCACATAGCATAATGTAGACCTTATAATCCTCCATATAGAATAATGTAGCCTCCATAATTCTGCATATAGCATAATGTGGTCTTTATGTTCCTGCATATAGCATAATGTAGCCTATATAATTCAGCATATAGCATAATGTGGTCTCTATAATCCTGCATATAGCATAATGTAGAATTTATAATCCTCCATATAGCATACTGTGACCTCTATTATCCTCCATATAGCATACTGTAGCCTGTATAATCCTCCATATAGCATACTGTGACCACTATTATCCTCCATATAGCATACTGTAGCCTCTATAATCCTCCATAGAGCATACTGAAGCCTCTATTATCCTCCATATAGCATACTGTGGCCTCTACTATCCTCCATTTAGCATACTGTGGACTACATTATCCTCCATATTTGCACACAAACAAAACTATTTAACTCACCTCCCCATCGCTTCCCTGCAGCACTGCGCTGTTTTTCTGTCTTGTGCCAAGCATCTGATCATGTGAGCGGCACATAGCAATGAAGTCACTGTCCTGCGCTGCTCACATGATCAGATGCCGGCACAAGACAGGAGGACATCGCAATGCTGGGAGGTGAGTTAAATCACTCGCCAGGATATTCAATGCTCCCCAGAGGCAGTGAGTATCCACGCACAGGATTGCAAGGGGCTGCAGAGGCAGTGGGTGGTCATGTGGGCATGCTAATTAGGCTAATATAATATTCACTGCATTCTCGCTGGCTTCAGGGCTGAGGTGATGGACCGGAAGAGTGCAGTCAATATTATACTAGCCTAATGAGCAGACCCATGTGACCACCTGCTGCCTCTGCAGCCTGCTCCTGCCTGCTCTAGCCTCCTGTCACCGCACCCAGACCTGATCGGGAGTGCTTCCGGTGTGGACCCTGCTGTGAGGTAAATGGATCTGCCCCCTGGCATCTGCAGCCCAGGCCTCCCTGTTTACAGCCAGCCACCGGGCACCTCATAGGAGTCAGGTCAGTCAGGCCTTGATGGTGGCCCTGATCACCATTACTATATTATAGACTAAAATTGAGCAAATCCTTTAAAATTCGACTTAAGCCCATTTTCTCAATTCAGGCGGAAAAATTTGATGTGAACTGGCAAGGAAAAGTAAAAAAAAAATCTTATACTTACTCCTTTCTGGTCCTTCCTTCAACTGTCTTGCAATCATTGGTCCTCTGATCGCCACTTCAATCTTCTATCTTCCATCTCTCTGGGTCTTCTATTCACTAGGCCCCACATTGTGACTTGAGGGGCATGATGTTTGTGATTGGCATGAATCGTACTCCATGCAGTTAGGTAAGGCATGAAACACATCAATGATGAGCATCCTGCCCTGTGTGATGGTGTGGGACCTATTGAATAGAAGACCTGGCCAGAAACCAAGAAGACAGGCAATGGTGGGACAGGCACAAGGGAATTACAAAAAAATGTAGTCCAAATTTCTTGTAAGATCACCAATGATACTGAGTATAATCTGCTAGACTGCTCTATTAGAGCACTTGAATATCACAAGAATACTATCATTATCATCACTAAAACAATCTGACGTGCATGGAGATGACTGAGGGGATATTTTGCTATCTCTACTGTGGGCACCATCACTATTAGAACCCCCCCGTAAAAAAATCCTGCACCTGAGAACAGTTTGAAAGATTTATACTGTATAATGATTTATTACCGTATATATGTAGTGAAATACACCAGGCACAGACCACAGCATAAGAAGGCCCAGTAACAGTATCATAGTACACGATGCAGCTGCTTCTTTAGCCTTCCGGACAAGTGATTGTTCATTGTTATATCATCTGACACAGCAGAGTTTTCAGCCGTCCAGCACATGATTACAGCCTGCTACTTTTCAATAGATGAGCTTTCCAAATTGCCTGCCAGGTATGTTACTTGTGAGCTTAAACTTATCAGCTTCCTTCTCCATTGGCGTCACATGAAATGAGATAAATGAAAGAAAGGGTTGTCTGATACATTTTTTCGTTCCCTCTATTGAGTTTGAACTTTTATTAAAAGTGACCCTGAAGCCAATTAAATTCCTTCTACACATAGTTTCCAGCAGCAAATAGTTAATGAAATGCCTTGTGCCGTTACAGTCTGTAGGAGTTTGGTGCTATAGAAATAACGCTTATATCGTAAGAGACGGATTTTTATATGGGAGTAAACTTTTATCTATTTTTGCTTGCAAAAGGCCAGTTTTAGAATTCTTTACCTGCAGTAACATAGAATGTCTATATATATATATATTACCAAAAATTCAATTAATCCAGCCTCCAATTCCTTTCTTTCCTTAAAATTCCATTAATTCAGCATGCACAAGACCAACATGATGCGGAATTACCACAGTAGAGTTCTGAAATGTTGGATGTTTACATTTATCTTTTTCAGTTATTTATAATTCATCAACTTTTTACATAGATGTAACAGCATGATGAAAAGTTCACTGATTTGAGCAGGAGACTGATGTGCTCCATCTGGTAGAGCGACTGACATGCAGAAGGAGCAAGGAGAAAGTGCCCGGCGTGTGATGTCACAACTAGAGATGGGCGAACTCGCAAATGCTTCGGTTAGGCGGATCCGGCTGGACTATAAAAAAAATTTGGCTTCGGGACTGGACTTGACACTAACTGAGCCCAAATCCTTATGAGTCTATGGGGACACAAACTTTAATGATATACAATGATATAAAATAATTATAATAAGGGCTGGGGGGCTGTAAAGAAAAGCAAAATAGCAATTATAGCAGGAGAATTATATTTAAGATTTCCGCTGCAGTCACACTTGCTTCCAGGTCCACTCATTAAAGGGAACCTGTCAGCTAGTTTATGCCCTCCAGCTATCACTGTCTGTAGCTGCAGCTTCATAATACTATTCTAACCATCCCTGTCTGAGCTCATAGTGTAATGTGAAAGGTGAAAGAAAAGCATTTATACACTTACATTTCCTTATGTAATGAGGCAGTCAGTCCCCAGCTTGGAGGACGGGGACTGTTTGGCAGGTTAATAGTTAATATTTCAGCCTTGTGCTAGAACATGTTGGAAGACCTGATGTGATGTCATAACCATGTGACTACAATAGGCGGAACTAAGTTCTCATAGAACATAATACGTTTGCTGGCTTAGCTCCACCCACTATGGTCACATGATCGTTACATCACAAAGGTCTTTTAGAAATGCAAGTTAAAAGTGAGTTAACTATTATCCTGCCAGACAGTCCCCCTCATCCAAGGTGGGGACTGAAATGTAAGTGTATAAATGCTTTTTTTTCACCTTTCACATTACACTATGAGCTCAGACAGGGATGGTTAGAATAGTATTATAAAGCTACAGGCACAGACAGTGATAGCAGGAGGGGCATAAACCACCTGACAGGTTCCCTTTAAGCTTCATGTTTATTTACTGCACTTTCTGTGATAGTGTCTGTGATTGGCTATTGCAGCAGACTACGCTCTGACAATATGTACCGGTGTCTGTGATTGGTTGCGACACACATGTATGGCAATGAACCTGCCATCATATGTGTGTAAAAATAATTGAAAAAAATTGCAAAGGGGTCCCCCATATATTGATTCTTAGTGTAGATAAAGTGGACAGCTGCAGTCTGCAGCCCCAAATACGGGGACCCCACATGTTTTGTTTTTATTATTTAAATAAATGAAAAAAATTTGTGGGGTACCCCCAAATTTGATACTCAGCCAAGATAAAGCATGTGTATGGGGGTTGGTATTCTCACCCTGGGGAGGCACATAGTTACTGCCCACCTCCCTGGGTAAGAATAGCAGCCTGCAGCCACCCTAGAATTTTGTCCATTCATTAGAAACACCATATCCTGGCACTTTACCTAGCTCTTTTCGATTGATCTAGTGCGGTGGTAATCGGGGCAATAGAAGGGGTTAATGACAGCTGAGAATTAACAGCTGTCATCAAACCCTCTATAATCCCCCTACATTATGACTCCTGTCAGTGAATAGTTAAACAAAAGCACAGAAAAAAACTTTATTTGAAATAAAGCACAAAGAGAAAATTATTATTATTATTATTATTCATTATTATAGCGCCATTTATTCCATGGCGCTTTACATGTGAAAAGGGGCATACATAGACAAGTACAAGAAACATGAGCAATACAAGGCACACACAAGTACAGAAGGAGAGAGGACCCTGCCCGCAAGGGCTCACAGTCTACAAGGGATGGGTGAGGAAACACTAGGAGATGGTTGAGCTGGTCGTTCGGCGACTGAGTAGGCTGAGGATCATTGCAGGTTGTAGACTTCTCAGAAGAGATGGGTCTTCAGGTTCCTTTTGAAAGTTTCTATGATGGGCGAGAGTCTGATGTGTTGGGGCAGAGAGTTCCAGAGTATGAGGGAAGCACGGGAGAAATCTTGTATGCAGTTGTGGGAAGAAGAGATGAGTGGGGATTAGAGAAGGAGATCTTGAGAGGACCGGAAGTTGTTTGTAGGTAAGTACCGGGAGACCATGTCACAGATGTATGGAGGAGACAGGTTGTGGATGGCTTTGTATGTCATAGGGTTTTGAACTGGAGCCTCTGGACAATAGGAAACCAGTGAAGGGCTTGGCAGTGAGGAGAGGCTGGGGAATAACGGGGAGACAGGTGGATTAATCAGGCAGCAGAGTTTAGGATACATTTGAGTGGTGCAAGAGTGCTAGAGGGGAGTCCAGAGAGTAGGAGGTTGCAATAGTCGAGGCGTGAGATGATGAGGGCATATACAAATCCTGGCGATATTCCTGAGTTGGAATCAATAGGAAGTGGCAAGGGCTTGGATATGTGGCTTGAAAGAGCGGGCAGAGTCGAGGATCACCCGAGGCACCATGCATGCAAGACTGGGGAAAGTGAGCAGCCATTGACTTTGATGGATAGGTCTGGTGGAGGGGTATAGTGAGATGGGGGAAAGATGATGAATTCTGTTTTGTCCATGTTCAGTTTTAGAAATTGAGCAGAAAAGAAAGATGAAATAGTGGACAGACATTGTGGTATTTTGGTTAGTAAGGAGGTGATGTCAGGTCCAGAGAGGTAGATCTGCGTATCATCAGCATAGAGATGATACTGCAAACAGTGGGATTCTATGAGCTGACCAGGCCAAAGGTGTAGATGGAGAAGGGTAAGGGTCCTAGAACTCTGCCTTGGGGAACACCGACGGACAGGGGGCGAGGTGAGGAGGTGGTGTGGGAGAGGGAGACACTGAATGTCCAGTCTGTTAGATACAACAAGATCCAGGATTAGGGCCAAATCTTTGATGCCAAGAGATGAGAGAATCTGGAACAGGAGTGAATGGTCTACAGTGTCAAAGGCAGAAGACAGGTCTAGGAGGAGGAGGACAGTAGTGTCGCTTTCTCTTGGCAGTTAGTAGGTCATTGGTTACTTTAGTTAGGGCAGTTTCAGTAGAGTGATGCTGTCGGAAGCCAGATTGTCAAGAAGAAGGTAGGAGGAGAGGTGGGAGGACAGTTCAAGATGGACATGCTGTTCCAGAGTTTTGAGGCATAAGGGAGAAGTGATATTGGGCGATAAACACAGAGGATGGGTCGAGGGAGGACTTTTTGAGGATGGGTGTGATTGAGGCATGTTTGAAGAATGAGGGGAAGACACCATTTGTAAGTGAAAGCTTGAAGAAATGCGTTAGGGTTGGGATAAAGACTGAGGCGGGGTTGGGGACGGGAGCGGGTGAGATGTGATCTTGACAGAAAAGAGGAGAGCTGATCTTCTGTTGTGGTGGAGAGGCTGATTTTGGAAGAACAGGGCTGAGCAGTTATGAGGAGGGGTGTGGCGCCCCACTATGTAGGTGCCACAAAAAAGGGTACTACACCCATAAAAACGGTGTAGTCACCCCACTGCAAATGGAACTGTGGCCAGTAGATGGAACCCTAGGACTCACCTCCCACACTAGTCAGCAGGTGGGAGGGACCCGGGAGGGAAGATAGTGACCTCCAGGGGGAACTAGTGAGTAGTGATTAAGAGAGTTGGAACTGGTGGGAGCCAGGCAGCCGGCCTGGAGGGAGCAAGGAGGGTCCCCTCGGTTGAGGGGCCCACGGAACTGAGAAAAATACAGATCCCAGAAGGAAAAGGAAGAGAGAAAGTAACTCAAGATGGGAGTTCACTCTAAGTGGGGAGCAGAGTAACCAAAGAGTTTGCCCCAGGAAAGGAACCGGGTGAGTTTCTATAAGGCACACAGAAATCCGATGACCGGGGAGGTCTACAGATACAGCCCCGACTCCCAAAGAGCCCAGAAAGAGGGGGATCAGGCACAGCAGGACGCTGCAGAGACCAGAGAAGGTTCACCCAACAGGTATAAGGGAGAGGAAAACGAAGAACAGCAGGAGGTCGGACTAGTCTTTAAGAAGTCAGACTTCACCACCACTGGGAGGCAAGGGAAAGAAAGGAACAGGAAAGGCACACAGTAAGGGATCCATCTATCAGCCAGAAATTCCACTTGCAGCACACATAGCATTTGTCGTTATAATATCTACTGCACTGAAACACTGTAACGATGCCTGAAAGTTGTCCAATAAAGTACCCGGTGAAGTGAGTTATTGCCTCTGCTGCATTCTTTCTTGCATGAACTGTTTCCTTACTGAATCGCTGCCCCGGCGGTCCAGTCCTGCCAGCGGAGGACTACACCATTATTGCCGCCATACCACCAACCACCGGAGGACTGTAGCGGCGCTGGTGAGCATCACCAGGTACTGCAGTTGGCGTCACGAAACAAACATTTTATTCTATTTTGGTGTCACGAAACAAACATTTTATTCTATTTTTACCCCTTATTCATTGACCACCAGGGCCACAGCCTTGGGCAGCCACCCGTGACATCCCCGACTGAGCTCGAGAGCTGAGTACCCTGCCCTGGGGTGCGTTGGGGGCATAGGGGCTGCGAGCCAAAGCTTTCTCTGATGTTATCAATCTTCTGCTTAAAGAAAGAGGCAAAGTCTTCAGCAGAAATGAGAGGAGAGGGAGGAAGTTCTGGAAGACGGAGGAGAGAAGTGAAAGTTTTGAATAGCTGTTTAGGATTGTGAGACAGGGCGGATATGAGAGATGAGACGTAAGTTTGTTTTGTGGCAACAAGTGTGGATTTGAAGTTGGCAAGAGACTGCTTGTACGTGACAAAGTGATCGGCAGAAAGGGACCTCTTCCATCTTCGCTCAGCTACCCTGGAGCCCCATCTAGGTTCTTTGGTCAGGCTGGGAGTTTTGCTGTGCATGAAGGGGGCAGCCAAATCGAGTGCTGCTGTTATTATAGTGTTATATAACGTGGCAGCAGCATCAGTGTCATATAAGGAAGCTATGTCTGTAAGAGGGAGAAGGGACTCAGAGAATGAGTGTAAATTAAGGTTTATGAGATTTCTGCGAGGATGATTGAGCTGGTGGAGTGGATGTTGCCCACAAGGAGAGGAGAGGGAAGAAAATGTCAATAGGTTGTGGTCAGACAGGGGGAGAGGTGAGTTAGAGAGGTTAGTAAGGGAACAGAGGCAGGCAAAGATGAGGTCCAGCCTGTGGCCATCTTTGTGAGTTACCGCACAGGACCATTGATTGAGGCCAAATGAGGCAGTCAGGAATAAACGTTTAGAGGCTGCTGAGGTGGAAGTGTCAATGGGGATGTTGAAGTCACCCATAATGATAGTGGGGATGTCCGCAGAAAGGAAATGAAGTTGCCAGGTGGTGAAGTGGTCGATAAAGGTGGAGATAGGTAGCTCTGGGGGGCAGTAGATGACAGCCAGCTGGAGTTTGGAGGGGGAATAGATGTGAAGAAAATGCACCTCAAATGAGAGTACAGTAATGGAGGGAGGTAGTCCAGTTGGGGTAAAGAAGCAGTTATGTGACAGGAGCAAGCCAACTCCTACACCATGTTTGTTGTTGGGGTGAAGGGTGTGAGAGAGATGGAATCCGCCATAAGAAAGTGCAGCAGGAGAGGCTGTGTCAGAGGGGGTGAGCCAGGTTTCAGTGATGCCGAGGAAGAAGAGTTTGTTCGTGATAAAGAGGTCATGGATGAATGACAGTTTGTTGCAGACAGAGCGAGCATTCCATAGTGCACCTGGTAGGGGAACCGGGGGAGCGGGGGCTAGATGAATGGATATGAGGTTATCAGGGTTATGAAAACTTGTAGAGGATCATGGCAGGGTAGTAGAAATGAGTGTGGGGATGTGCTGAGGAGTCCAGGATTTGGGGATGCGTCGCCAGCAATGAGGAGCAGCAAACAGAGCGATAGAAATCCTTTATTTTAAATAAAACGCACAGAGGAAAATTTGTTATTGGAAATAAAACATGCAGGAAACCCTCTTTTACCTATATAGTAGCCCAATACATACCCACCTCTGACAGTAAATCTACAGTATGATATCCCACAAAGTTCTCTCGGCCCTGCTACATTGCAGTGAGAGGTTACATTACAGTCCAAGTAATGAGTGCCGCCTATTTGTTTTCTATACTTGGACTGTAAATGCTTGACTGGCTGATGCAGGCGTAGCACCACCAGGTGGCTGGGGATAAGACAGCGGTCTGTCTTTATGGAGAAATAAGAAAGACCAATAGCCCTGAAGGTGCCCGGTGCCCCTACCTTTCTATACACGGGTTACATTACAGTGACCGTTCTCCCCGAGGACTGCGGTCACAGAGATGGAGCGCTCCCACAGCTGAGGCTCTGTGTGAGAGGGTCTTCACAGTGAAAGGGTCACTGTGATGTAACACATCACTGCAATGAAGCAGAACCTGGAAGCTTTGTGGTACATCATATTGTGGATTTACCATTGGCGTGTTTTATTAAAATTAAGGATTTTTCTGTGTGTTTAATTTCTGATAAAGGATTTTTCTCTGTGTGTTAAATTTCAAATAAAGGATTTTTCTCTTTGTCTGTGCTTTTTAAATATTTACTTAAAGGATTGGTAATGTGGTGGTCTCATAGATATCTGAATATTACCAATCCACAATCCTGGGCATGATCTCAGATGTCAATACTCAGCTGTTATTAACCCCCTTCTATTACCCCAATTGCCACCGCAGGGCAATTGAGAAAAGCTAGGAAGAGCACCAGGACTTGGCACTTCTAATGAATGTGCCAAATTCTGAGGCATCTGTGGGCTGCTATTTTTACCCTGGGGGGCAGTAACTATGTGCTTCCGTAGGTTGAGAATATAAATCCCCAGCTGCTTGCTTTATCTTAGCTGAGTATAGAATTGGGGGGACCCCCATATCAGTTTTTCAATTATTTATTTAATTTAAAAAACCCATGTGGGGTCCCCATTATTGATAATAATTTACTATAAAGTAAAGCCACAGCTGTCAACTTATCTGCGCTGAAAATAAAAAATATTGAGGACCCCTACACATTTTTTCTATTTATTTATTTTTACATCTATGTGTGTATGTGTGTGTGCGTGCAGCTACCAATCACATACGCCCCCACAGAAGGCGACTGACTGCAACCAATCACAGTCGCTGACACAGAGAGATCTGACTGCAATTTATCACATAGGTTGGGTGTGGTAAGCAGGGAATATGTATGAGGTTAATGAGTGGAGCAGGAAGCAACTGTTAGAGTGGCACAGAACCTTAGTAAGTATGATTTCACTAATTAATCATGTTTTTACTTCATTTTACAGCTCCCTAGCCAAACCCAAACCCGAACAGTAACACGGACTTTTCTTGTCTATTTTGCAGAGAAGTCAGTAATCCCAGATATCTCCTGCACCCAACTAGAATGCCGATCAGTGCGCAAAACTGAGCATAGTCCTATGATATCTGTAATGGGGAGACATGGTCCAACAGGGGAAGCACATCTGAATATCACCTAAATCAGATTTGATCCCAGTGAAAATCACACCATTGATTCACCATGCTGCCTATTGTTTTATACTATATATGTCACAGTTTTCCTGACACCCAAATAGATTGTCAATTTTAACTGAATGGTTTGTACCTTATACGTGTCCTCCATGTTCTTTCTGAAAAAAAAAGCGGCTTGGCTATAGTGGAGATCTTCGGATTGCATTTTATTGCAACAATATATAGAATATTTTTTTTCCGACGTATACTGTTTTGTGGACAAATTGCTCATGCTACAAATGAACAATAATTTGTCAGCTAACTTGTTACACAAAACTTACCCTCAATAAGCAGAGTTTTATTGTTTTACCCAATAAGCACTTCACCCAAGTTTATGCTTAAAACCCTCTATCATTCATTCTTTTATTTCGAAATCTTGCAAGCCGGCAGGAATGTACTCAAACTTATGAGGTTACAAGTGTAGGCAGCAAACATAAAAAGAGTAATGAGTGGTGTCAGATTTTTGGCTGTGCTGTAAGCGCTCAGCTGCAACCATTTTAATTATATTTGGGTAGCCAATCTTGAGTTAGTGACAAAGGTTAATTTATAAGCATCACTGTTGTTCGGTTACAAGTGGTGTTGTATAGAGACACATTTAGATTTTTAAAATGCTATATATTGCTAGAATGTGAACACTTACATAGATTATATTGCTACGGTTTGATGGTCCTGACACAGGGGTGATGTTCAATTGCAGTTGACTACGTGCTAGAAAAATATGGATGTGTAGAAGTTATAACAAATGTTGAAAGTAGTAGCAGTAAGAGCTAAAAGAAGAATATTCTTAAGTAATGTACTTTGCTTTACTTTCTTTAACAACTCCAGCAGTGAATTCTGTAGGCAAACTGCTTGACAGGGGTAATGTTTGTGAAATGATGTACATCACTTGTGTACGGTCAGACTAGAAATGCTTGACAACATAAAGTCAATATTTCACTTAATCAATTGATTTCCCATCAAATTTACAATGAGAAGTGACCACGAACGTTGACAATGCATACTAGTGGGAGGATGATAGAAATGCTACATTTCACTGAAAAACAATCACAGTAGCGGACAAGTAATAAATAAATCTAAAATAACCTTTATTATTACAATAAAAATTACTTTCTACTATTTACTATACTTAAACCTTTATTGTCGGAATTAAAATCTATATATGCATACAAGGATATTGAACTGGTATGAGGCGAATACGCAACAGTAGGCAATTAAAGGGTTAAATAAAATAGAAAGGAATCTAATAACAGTCCTGTACATGAGAACTAACGTAATATTAAAAAAAAAAGAAAAAAAAAACAACATCAAACCAATAAAACAAAAACCAGTGACCCAAGTTTTAAAGGGATTGTCTAATTTATGACAAATTCTATGGTCCTAAATATAAATACCTGCAATTTACTAATAAATTAGTATTTACAAAGGTATCAGCTTCCATCAGTGGTCCAGGAAGCCACACTTCCGACTTAGGCTAGTTTCACACTACTGTTTTTTGGAATCTGTGGGGATGCAGGTAAAACCTGCATCCCCTTAGATTCCCCTGGAATCCTCCGCAATTGACAAACTGAATGCTGGTACCAGTATTATCACTGATTGGTGCCCCTAGGGCTCCCTAGTGTCATTTCAAACTTGGTTCTGGGCATGCTCAAACCAAAAAACCCGGATCCTGTGTCTGGATCATGTGGGATCTGGATTCCACCAGATATGGGTTCAATAGAGCCCCATTGTAATTTAACACGCATTGCTCCAGATCCGGATATTCATGGTTTTGTCATGAAGACCAAAATTGCTGCAAAATGCGTTTTTGGTCTCAGTGTAAAAACCATGGTTCATGGGGAACCGTAAAGAACTGGATGCACCGGCAAGTGACTGCGGCCCCATTGAAGGTCAATGGGGCCAAAAACGGATACGGGTGCTTCCAGTTTAAGCTGGATTCACACTGATATTGAAAATCGGTAGTGTGAAACCAGCCTTAGAGATTACTTACTTGAGCGACTGCACACGTTTTTAGAGTTTAAAATTTTTCCCATCATTAGAATCCTGTGAATAAACCAGAACTTACCCAGTTAAGAGCAACCTTTTACAGGGGCCTGTGCAAAGACAGTTTGCATGTTTAGCTGTTCAGGATCTTACGTGATACACAAATATATTTTATTACTGCAGTAAAATGGTATTTCTAAAGTTTCCTGTGCATGTGGTCAATTGCACAACAGAATGGTTTCTCCAGGGATTCTTTTGATGAGGTCATGGCAACTCTTTAAACCCAGCGATGTCTATTACTTATTGCCTAAGTTTCATTTCAACTTAATGCCTGCCTCTAGCCTTCATTATTTTACACAGTTTCTGTGCTAAAGCTCAGTGTTTCTAGCTGTGTACTTTCCTGTGCTACTATCAGGTTTCTTTCTCTAGTTTCACTGATTATGCCATGGACAACTGTTAAAGAGGTTGTGCATGACTAACATAGTGATGGTCTATCGAAAGCATGTCATCAGTATTACAACACAGCAATATTATATCAGCAATGTGCTGTTTTGGCTATGTACAACTTTATATTACTGCTTGACCAGATAATAGCTGATTAGTTGAAGTTCCAAACCACAGATCTGATACTGATGACCTATCTTGTGAATAGGCCATAAAATATGTCAGTCCCATATAACCACTTTATAAATGCTTCCACAGCTAAGGTCCTGTCACACACAGCGACGCAACAACGATTCCAACAACGATAACGATTCCATAAGGATCGTTGGTGCGTCGTTATGAGGTCATTGGTGAGTTGTTAAACAGTCAGATCTTTCCAAAGATGCGGTGATTCTAGCGATGTATATAACGTTGTCTGCGGTCGTTGGGACTCTTTCACACAGAAGGTAAAACAAGATTAAACAACAATTCACACCTCTGTAGAAGTCACAAAGGTGTGACTGCATTAGCATTTTCGCGACTCCGTCAGCGCCAATTAGTGGTCGCTATTGCGTTCTGACAGGGCAGCTGTGTTTTTGGACTCTCCCACACAGAGGGCTCTGTAGCAGTCACAAAGGTGTGACTACATTGATATTTCGCGACTTCCTCAGTGCAAATTATGGTCATTTATGGTCGCTACTCGTTGTGATTAGGCGGCCATGTTTCAGAATTCTCCCACCCTGATGGTTAGACAAGGTTAAACAATTCACACCTCTGTAGCAGTCACATTGGTGGTTGCTACTGTGTTCTGATTAGGCGGCCATGTTTCAGAACTCTCCCACACTGATGGCTAAACAAGGTTAAACAATTCACACCTCTGTAGCAGTCACATTGGTGGTCGCTACTGGATTCTGATTGGGCGGCCGTGTTTTAAAAGAAGGCCATGCAGTAGCGATTACATCCCTTGTTCCAGACCGCGTGTTGGTTCAAAGGTTCGTAGATCGCAGAAGAGCTCTTCATGTTTTCTGCTGTTTTGGCATCGCATCTACCTGTCCTTTGTTCCTGACTGCTTTTTGGTCTGCGGTTCGCATCGCAGTTGCGTTATCCAGCTATGACTCCTGTCTTTAACTGCGTCCTGGTCTTGCGTCTTGGTCTGATTGTAGTAGCCACCTTCCTGCTGTGATTGCACATCTGTTTCCTTATTTTCCAATGGTTCTTCACAGACCAGTTCATCCGTACGGTAGGTATAGTTTTGGTTCTTAAATGCTTTTCTATTTTTACTTTATTTATCGGACTCCCACCAATTATCTGCTATCATTGCTTTGGAGGGAGGGAGTCCATGGCTTCTATCTGTATACATATGCTGTTCCATGAGCAACCATTTTAGGGTGTTTCTGCCAAACCCAACAAATATACATATGGTTACGCATGGTTGGTCATTTTAAAGGGGTTTCTGCCACACCCATCAAACACTACTGGATTTCAAACTTTTTTTTTTACCTTATTGTTACCTTTTTTTTTTATCCGGTTCCATGTATGCTCACTGTATCCTATTCTTTATTTCAGATGGTTTTTAAAAGTGACGAGTTCACCAGGGAGTTGATTGACCTGTATCGGTCCCTGCCATGCCTTTGGATGACCAAATCAGCGATTTACAGCAATCGCCCAAAAAAAATGGAGGCATGCGAAAAATGATAGAGCTCTTTAAGAAGCAAGGCCCTGGCGAGAACGTGGATCTGAAGTTAGTGAAGACTAAGATCCAGAATCTACGGACCGTCTTCAAAAAAGAGTACAACAGGGTGGAGAAGTCAAAGCGTTCTGGTAACGGCACGGATCAGGTTTACGTCTCCACGTTGTGGTACTATGATCTGCTTACCTTCACACTTGACCAACAGCTACCTCGGGCGACGACGTTTTCTGTTCAACATGCCCTAGAAGAAGACCCAGAGATTCAGGCGGACTCCCCTGTGAAGATGTCGTGCGCATGAAGGGGTACTGCGCTCAGACCAGCATGTGTGGTATCCCACTGTCCTGTGGAGGGGGAGGTTTGTATGTGGCTTTCATCCTGCATCCACACACCTAGCTCAGGGGGTCAATTGGTTCTTTGCTTCCCCTCTCATTGGATTCCAGTGCTCGTTTATCATGACATATCAAATGCCAACACATTTCTTGTTGTGATGGATGTTGTAAGAAAAAACTTAACATTAATTTTCTGTTCCCGCAGCACCGCGAGTTGGACCCAAGCAGTGAGGACATGACAACAACTGAAGCTGTTATCGAGGAGACGAGTGAGGACCCTGTGGCGTCAACCGGTCAAGAACCCCGGCCATCATCCAGTGAAGAACCCTTGCCATCGCCAATACCTCGTCGTGTAAGGAATTCGCGCAAGAGGAAGGCCACCTTGCCGCCATCACCATCGCCGGATCTAACCTCCTTGGCAAATCAAATTTTGAGTCAACAAAACAACGCCTGCCAGGACACCTTTGCCATTTTTGTAGCTGACAGACTTCGTCAACTGGATAACAGACAGAGGTACCACGTCGAAAGGATCATTTTCGATGCTATGAGGAAAGCGGCAGACTGTGAACTTAACGAAACATCCAACGTGCAAACTGCTTATTTAAATAATTAATGGAACCATATACCGGAGTCACTGCGGAGCACACCAGTGCGTAGGATTCAGCCTCAACTGAACCTTGGCCCCCCCTCCCCACAGTTTCCATCATTTTCTCAATCATTTATTTCACCCAGCCAAGGTTATGCAGACAACCACTACGAATCTCTGTAGTGTTGTGTTGTTATTGTGGTTTTTAACTGTAATTGTAAAATTGTATAGTTATTGACTATGTAATAGTTATAGTAATTGTTGAATTGTAAAAATCTTTGATTTTAATAAAAAAGTTTTTTTTGGTCTTCTATTCTGCTTTAACCCTTCCCGACCTGGTTTTCTTCCTCTGTCCTCTTCATTGTATTCATTGTACTAAAATTTGGATTTTTTTTTTATTTGAAAAAACAAGTAGTCAGAGAGTTTGCTGGGACTAGTGTGGCACCCCACTGGTCGGTGCGCCACAAAGGGGTACTGCGCTCAGACCAGCATGTGTGGTATCCCACTGTCCTGTGGAGGGGGAGGTTTGTATGTGGCTTTCATCCTGCATCCACACACCTAGCTCAGGGGGTCAATTGGTTAAACCTGTTACCAGGATAACCAGTCCCAGTGGGAGGTTATATAAGTGGGTAGTCATATACATTGTACAGTACAATAAATGGTGTCATTCAAAACTACACCTTAATCTACAAAAAATCAAGTCATCATAGAGCTATGCGAACAGTAAGTAAAAAAGAAAAAATTAAATATGGTTCATGGAAGGAAGCTATGAACAAAATTAGCAGTGTGGCCCACTTACGAGCGGGAAAAATGCCCAGTCAGGCTGCTTGACAGTTTGGGTCTGGGAACCCTGCCAACAATTTTTACATTTTTTTGGATTCACCTTGTATTTTGTGGCCTTTTAAAGCAGGCCAATATGAGATTTTTTTTGGGGTAATTCTTTATGAATGACTGGCCAATATTCATGGTGCACAACTTTACACATCTTATTTATTGTACAGTGTCCATTTCCATCCATCCATTCCAGCTCATTTCCAGCACATTATGGGTCCGTGTGTCAGGGTGGGGGTTACTCAGCAAAGTATCGATGATTTCGCCTTGCCGAGCCACCTCATGTGCCAGCCTCCGGTTTTCGGAATGAAGATACAGCAGCGATGGTAGGCCTGTTGAGTGAAGGCACAAGTGTTAATTGTACTGAGGAGCTAACACATTTACATGTAAGAAACAACGGTCATTACTTACGGTACTGGAAGTGTGGCACTGGGTCCGGGCTTGGCGAAGGCGAGTGGCTGATGACCCATCCGTGGGAGTCTGTAGGGCTGTCTTTTGAAATTAGAACATAACAAGTGTTACAAGTGACACACATGTACACATGAACATAAAGTTTGTGTGAATTCTAACATAACACCTTTCCTTACCATGAAGTGTGATAATTATTGGACTGCCCGAAGCTGGAGAGAACCCTCCCTGCAGTGAGCGCAGCAAAATGAGCCCTTGAAGGGATGGTGTGCTGCGAGGAGGGGGTGTACCCTCACCAAGGGGAGCCCATTCCATCTCTGCATTAGATGGTCCAGCTGCCTCATTGTCCGGATCGAGGTCAGGTACAGGCGGAGAGAGTGGTGGAGTGGCGTCTTGGTCTTCCACAGATTCCAGCGGAGACGGCTGTTCCTCGGCTGGGGGTGGAGACGCAGCCTGTCTTCCAGCAGCTATAGAAAATAATAACACATTTATCCATGTGTAGACATGTGAAAGGGAACAGCAAATATTAACGGACACATCTTTAAGGCTACATCGAATATTAACAGTTAACTAATAACTGTTTAATTACCAATTATTTACATAAAAAAATTATATACAGTGAAGCAGAAGGCTACAAATAACAAAGATGACCCTGCTTACCCTCAATATTATATATACAGAGGAGGCGGCTCATCGCTGTACGGAGGAGATACAGTACGCAAATTGTGTACTGTATCCGCCGCTATCCATGGTCCTGAAAACTTTATTATTATTTATTATTAGTTCTTTGGGCAGCACACCGTTATACAAGTAATGTTACAGCTTTCGGCAACATGAATATAGCGGCGGATATAATACGCATTTTGCGTACTGTATCTCTTAGGGTACCTTTACACGCGGCTTTCTAGGGTGGCTGCAGGTAACTTACTGGTTGCAGTGAAATCATGGAGACAGGTTCTATCTTGTTGCTGTGTACAAATGGAATAATCTCTCCATGATTTCACTGCAACCAGTAAGTTACCTGTAGCCACCCAAGAAATGTAGCCGCGTGTAAAGGGGCCCTTACGTACATTGAGGAGCCGTCTGCTTTCATTGATATAACAGTAAAAGCAGACAAAAGCCGTTGTGTGGGTGGACACTCCTGGAGACATGGTACCCACATATTATATGAACATTAACCCTTGATCATCCCCGGAGTGGCAAGGATGAACAAGGCAAGCGGATTGCACATTATGAGCAATCTGTTTACAGGATCCGGGTTTAGAGGACACATTTTGAATACAAAATGTATAAAAAGGCACATGTGATTACTGCATCCGGATCTGGATGCTGTAATTGCAATGTGCCTAGTAAATGTGACCCTCGCCTAATACTGACAATTTCATTTCAACATCCACTGTCACACCCTCGTAACATATTCCTACAATAATAAACATGCTGATGTTTGTGCAGGAAACACTCACCACGCCTCCGTTAGATCCGGGCTCGGATGCAGACTATCCGTTCCGGGGTCTTGTACCGGAGGTCGGCAATCTTCCGCCGTATCTGTCTCAAGCTGCGCTCCACACCCAGCCGTTGACGAAGCACCTCCTGCACCTGTTGTAAAGAATGATGGTAAATATGTTCAATGGTGCTACACACATGCACTGGTCACGTACAGAAACATACCTTCTTTTTATCTTTATAAGACGCAACAGATTATAAGACGCACACCCATATTTGGTGAAGAAATAGATAAAAAATTAATTTTTAATCTTAATGAGGGCTGTCTTGCCAGTGTCTGCCTAACAAATCATATAGGGCATATGTGGCGCCCCACGTAGCCAGGTGTCACAGGGGGGTATTGCACCCATAAAAGAGGTGTAATTTCCCCTATGCCCATATTAAAATAAACTTACGGTCATGTGATTGGCACCACAGAGAAACAGCATCTCTGCGTGCCCGATCACTGCGGCAGCAGGGAGACAGTGGAAACACCTGGAGATCATCCTGGAGGAGTTAAGTAAAGCTTTTTTATTTCAGGATGGGCAGCAGCAAGGGTGCGCCATTTAGAACAGAGGGGGGGGGGGGGGGATGTGCCATCAAAGGGGGGTGCAGGCACATATAATATGCGCCACTCCCCCAACCAATCACCACGGTGCAGTTTCAGCACCACGGTGATGTACAGCGGCTATGCATATTATATGAGTGGGAGCAGGAGATCTGCTGCCTCCTGCAGCCTCCACCTGCCCGCCATAGCCCCTGGACAGGCTCCAGAGGTGCCCCCACCTCCCCTGGGCCCTGGAGTACATAATCCGTATATTATGATTATAAAATTCACCACCCACTTTTCCCCAAAATTTAGGGGAACAAAAGTGCGTGTTAAAAAGTGAGGTTAGGATGATACAGACGAATATAAACACACATACCTTACACAACACCACACGCTTGTGCTGTGTGGGATGGGCATAATAATCCCCTCGGTCAAGGACTCTAATAAGGTGGTACACTTCTGGCTCACCCCAGGGAGCTGAATGCCTTGGAGCTGCCATGTTAAATACACAGTACAGTGAAGGGGGCAGGGCCAAAAAGGTCATTATTACGTCATTACACACGCAGGCCTGCTTCTTTTCCCACCAAAAAAAGACTACGCTAACCCGATATTTTAAGAACGCAGTACCGATGTTTTCATAAAGCAATTCCCGGACGATGTGTATTTTAACGATGTCCATTTTGCTTATAAACAATGATGTAGTATAGCTGTCTACATCCTCTAATGGGGTCTTCTGCGTCACCTACAACCATAAAACATGTTGTTGACTCGATGTCACAGACGGCGATGCAGAAAGATCACTGAACGATCATCGCTATTTTGCAGGTCTGGTTCAAAAAGCATGCAACCTGCGATTAAGCGACTGATGAATGGTGTGATCGCACTATGTGAAGCTACGATGTCAATTGACTGTCGCTTGTGCGATATAAAATCTGTGATGTAATTGGTAAATTGAAAGCTTTATTGACGTATGTGACGTCCCCATTAGAGGAGGCAACAGCACTTGGGAAGTGGCTGATGTATCTGTAGGTCACATTGGTGACGCAGCAGCGTTCAAAAAGCGACGCCTGGTGTGTTGCTGTTTTTATTTATGGGAAATATGTGTATATATACACATATACATACATGAATGTGTACATGAATGTACATGGATGTGTCTGTATACATATGAGGCCCTTGGTTCATAACAAATAAAAGAATGAGATAAAAATGTTTTTAACAGTTTATTAAACACGCTAACTAAAATACACAGCTTATTACACACATCAGTACAGAAATGAAAGACTGTATAAATGTCAGTTGTAGCCTACTATACGTTCTGATGCTGCCAAGTAACTAGCTCCAGGACCGTTAAAATATTGGCAGTAATTCTCTCAGCAGGTTTCGCATCATGGGTGTTTCTGCCGTATCCCACTGTTGAAGGCCTGCAATTGCGGGATCATTTGCACGCCATTCTCCGAGCTGCACTTCCCCATTGTTTAGGTCCTCAGAGTCCACAAAGCCAGGCGGACAGTATCAATTGCATCACGCCGACGAAGAAAATTGTGAAGCATGCAACGACCAATACAACAAGTCTATTGATTTAAGCTTCAAGTTAATAAGTGTGTAAAAAACTCGGAAGCGATTGGCCATGATACCGAAGGCATTTTCCACAACCCGATGTGCCCTTGACGAACGGTAGTTGAAAAATCGTCTTTCCAGGGTAAGAATTTTCTGGGGGAATGGTTTAATAAGATTGGGGTGAATCGGGAAGGCTTCATCGCCGACGAAAACAAAATTAAGGTTAGCTTTAGTCTCTGAGTTGGGAGGCAGGTGCAGTCACTGTTGTGCAATCGATCTCCAAAAAGTGTGTGTGTGCTCTAAAACTCCACCATCGGAAACCCTGCTGTTCATGCCAACATCTCCATATATAAATTCATAATTGGCATTAACAAGGGCCATCAGGATGATGCTGAAATAGCCTTTATAGTTATAGAAATAGGATCTGCTATTCGGTGGTTGAGTGATCTGGACATGTTTCCCATCCAAAGCTCCACCACAGTTAGGGAACTGCCACAGCTGCTCAAAATCAGAGGCAATCTTTTTCAATTCTCCTCCTGCTGGGAAACTGCATGTAGCTACATAGAATGGGGAAAAATCGCATTACATGTCTTCGGGATTAGAACGCTGATCAGGGGTTTTGAAATGGCAGCAGAAAAATGCAAGTCTTGAAATGAACGACCAGTGGCCAGGAATCGCAGCATGACTGCCAATCTTTCAATTTCTCTGTCGGAATGGCAGGACGCATGGCTGTATCCTTCCTTGAATAAGTGGTGTAACTCTTTCCAGTAACATTTTGAAGGAATCCTCAGACATCTGCAGATAGTGCGGAAATCATGAGGATTGTTCTCCTGAAGCTCTCTTACAAGTCTCATGTGGGACAATTCAGACCTCTTCTGCAGCCACTATCTGGTCCACATGCGACGCTTTCGTTTGGAACACCTCTCTTGCATCTGTGCCCGTTCTTGACGCCGAGCTTCCTCCAGCAGCAAGGTAGCAACCACAACTGCACACTGCGCATTGTTCATGGTGTGCAAACTGCAAACATAAAATGAAAAGATGAGAACATAGTCAACAAAACAATAACAAATTTATTAATACTGCACAAGCAAAATTGTCCTGAAAAACTGTGTACTATTACGTAAGTGAGCTGCCAGAAAATGTGCTGTGTGGGTGTGTGCACATGAGACCCCCTCTAAAATGTCTGCCCATACATAAGCATATGTTAAATCATGCCCTCAAGCCCTCCCTCCCTCTCTCCAGAGCAATGATAGCAGATTATTCGTTGGTGTCCTAAAAAATAAAGTAAAAAAATGGCGATGCATTTGAGACCACAAACGATACCTACCGTGCAGACACCACAAGTCTCAGAACAATCGTGAAAAAAAAAAGAAATCCAAGTGGTCACAGCCGGAGAATGCAACTACGATGCGATCCGCAATCCAAGGCACATTCACGAATCAAAGATGAGGTAGGAATGCGATGCCAAAATAGCACGGAGAACACGGAGATCTTTCTCCGATCTTTAACCAACACGAGGTCAGGAACAAAGGACGGAATCGCTACTACTTTGCCTTCTTTTAAAAACTTCTGCCCAATCAGAACGCAGTAGCGACTGGTACAGAGGTGTGAATTGTTTAACATTTACAGACAGCCAGAGCCAGAAAAAAGGGGGGGTAGATGAAACTTTCCCTTAAAAAAAGCATAATACAAATGTTTTTTTTGTACTAATATGTATTACTTAAGCTAAAAATCAAATCACCTCAAATTTTTATCCATATCTTATTCCGAACTTCATATAATTTCTATCAAATCAAGGCAAACTTTTTACAAATCAAATTGTTCTAAGTAACAATTGATGTAGATAAATAGAGCATGGTTACTGCTAAAATACACTACCAAAATATTTTCTATTTGTGCAAACAATTTGACAAAATGTTCTCAGTGCTTCATTGAAATATCAAAAGGTTTTAGGCTTTAATAGAGTTGATCTGAAGGTTGATGGTTTAGCAATAAACATAACTTCTGGTCTTCAATGTCTTTGAAATTTCTTATTTATAGTATTATAATATTTATCTCCATAGAGCTACAGCTGAGGTCTGACCTTTAGTATCACTCATCAGCCCATTAATATGATGCCTATAAAAAGAAATAACAATTTAGTTTTATAAATCAAGGGAAAAAACAAGTCTAAAGGTACCTTTACACGGCGCAACTTTTGGCGGCGATAGGAGGCAATCTAAGTGCGCGTGCACATTTTTCATGGTTGCCTCAGATCGCCGAAAGCGCTTTTACACACTGCAATTTTGCCCTCAACCTAAGGCAACATGTCGCCCCGGAAGTTGCCACACCATCAGCGGGAAAACATCCGGTAGACTCCAGCCGCCGCAATCCCAAAGAAATATGGGCGTACCTGTTCAGCGCGGGAAACATAGGCGTGCCAAATTGTTTTACACTGCGCCCCAAACACGCTCATTGGACAACGCAATAGCGCCTGATTGGCCAGCCTGCGTGGAAGGCTGGCTAATATATGACGCCATTGCCATTGAGTGGTGCTGGATGGACAGCTCTTCAAATATTGCACCCTGTGAAGAGACAGCCAATGGAAACACAGTAGCCACCACCAATCATCGCTGACGGGGCGTGGTCTCCAACACGCTGTGGCACGCCTCCAGGAACTCAATAGGCGACGCAGATTCCATTCCTATCGCCCGTTCACACGCCAAAAGCTGGGAATGTCTCCTTCATGATTGCCTCTGATTTTGGAGCAGTGCTGTGAAATCGAACCAGGCGCAACCTTTTTTATCGCCGCCAAATTCCCCAATTACACACTCATTCGAGCAATTTCGAGGCAATTTCACGGCGATGGTGCCGGGGCAACAGACTGCCGGTCAGATTCCTCGCTGCGGTTGCAGCGTGTAAAGGTACTTTAAAGGTACCGTCACACGCGGCAATATTGCTGGGCAATTTCACTAGCAATTTCTGGTTGCAGTGAAATCATGGACATATTGTTCTATTTTGTTGCTGTGTACAAATGGACCAATGTGTCCATGATTTCACTGCAACCAGCAAATTGCGAGTGAAATTGCCTAGCAATATTGCCGCTTGTGACGGTACCTTAACTGTTTCTAAATATTTTTATTTTTAAGCCTCAAAACAGGAAGAAAAGCATGTTTACTTGACTCTAGACATCAGGAAAACATTCAGAATTATTACCAATATAAAAATATATTTTAATATATATATATATATATGCAATATATTTTTTATCTACTGGCTAACATGGTACAAATATTCTTTACCTTATTACGTTATGCTAATGACATATGTCATCATTCAGACTGATGAAGATTTAGCAGCTGGTGAGCCCACTCATGTGGACAAGTAAGGGAAAATATTCCCCATTGCCAGCACTCATTAACTAATTAATTAATTAATTCATTTGTGGAGCCCACTGGGACGGGGTACTCGGTACCGGACCGGGTCGCTGCTGGGGATGTCACGGAGATCCTGGTCCGGACCGTGTCCCGGGTTCTCACAAGTAAAAGGGGATATATACAAAGGATACAGTTTGTCGTGACGCCACCCACGGTGTGTGGTCAATGATGGGACCACCGCTGCAGCTCTTCTTCTGCCAGGAGGATGGATGGATGGGCTGCAGCCAGATGGATGAGCCCGGCGGGTCGGGCTGCTGCTGACAGGAATGAAAGGTATGAAAACGGTTCTTTATCCCTGGAATTAAACACAGACACACAGGCAGGGTTCACTGGGTTTACTCGTCACTTCTCTTTAAGCAGTTCACAGTAGTTCTCAGTACAGTTCACTTCTTAACACGAGTTACAGGCATTCTACTCCAGGTTCTCACTAACTTCCCTGCAGCCAGGTTGTCACGCTGCGACCCCTCACTCTTTCTAGTGTCCTTTCCAGGCTGTAGTTTCTCTCTCTTTGTGTCTCCGGACCGTGTAGCGGCAGCTCGGACCCCTGTGGGTCCTCATGGTTGCTATTGTGCTTTCTGTCCTTTGGGTGGGAACTCCAAATTAGAATTGGAGCTCCCCGTCGGTGAATCTGGGGATACCGGGTAACATCTTCGATCCCTGTCAGAGCCGACACTCTGCAGTGTGCTTAGCCTGCAATAGCCCTCTCCCGCAAGGCACTATCAGGCTCCCTCTGACCCGTGTGATTCCAGCTTCAGTAGGGAAGACTTCTCCTCCTAGTTAGTCAGTGCTGCCGTTCCTCAGACTCAGTGCTGCTGATCTGTCTGTTTCCTCACACTCTCCTGGGGTGCTGGCTATGGACGAGCTTTCTCTCCATGTTTCTGTGACTCTGTGGATTCTGCGTCTCCATCAGCCCCACTCCTCCAGAATGTGTGTCTCTTTCTTTCAGGTGTCCGTGCTGCTTGGCTCACTGTGTCTTTGCTTCTCAGCCTACTCCGGCCTACTATGTCTTTTCAGCTCGGCACCCTCGGCCTACTAACTCCTTCCTCCTCCTCTTCCTCTATTTCTACCTTCTGTCACCTGACCTACATGCTTCCCACCCACTGTCCTCTAAACCCACCACCCCTTGCCCGCCTAGCGTTCCGGACTCCGGGTTGGGTGCTGCCTCCTAGTGGTGTGTGGGATGTCTGTGAGGGTGTTTATTACATAAACTGTATTTCCTCCTACCTGGCTGCAGTTCCCTATGTGGCCACCTGGTTGCAGGGGTGCCACATTCCCCCGGAGTTAAACCGGCGTGTCCCCACGCCGTTCGGCATGGATCCCCTGAAAACATTTTTATTTTTAAATAACAATAACATTAAGCATTCTTGTTTCTTCCATTTAAGGAGGCACGGATTCTTTTAACGTTGCATTAAGTTAACTATATACATTAGTCCACGGGTGTATCTGTGGCGCCCCTGGGTCCAGTAGGCCACAAAGGGAACTGCAGCAGGCAGGTAGGACGACAGTTGAACATCAACACCCTCACAGCCCACACAACCCACGTAGAGTAGAGGGCAGCACCCAACCCGGAGCCTAGGAACTCTAAGCAGGCGAGGGGTGGTGGGTTTAGAGCAGTGGGTGGGCACACACTAGTCAGGTGACAGAAGGTAGAAATAGTGAAGGGGAGGAGAAAGGAGTCAGTAGGCCAAGGTAGGATGAGCAGCAAAGAAAGGACTCACACGTCCTGCCAGTGTGGGTGTAGGAGCGCAGAATCTGAACAGAGCCAGTGTGAGCCACAGAGAGAAAGCACATCCGAAGCCAGCACCCCGGGAGTGTGAGGGAAGAGAGGGACAGTGACACTGGTCCCTAGCAAACACGTCAAGACGGCAGACTGCAGGCGGAGTAGCCCTCCTATGATACTTGAAGACACAATAGAGAGAGCCTGGTAGAGGCCTCACACGGGAGGACTGCTGGAAGCTAGGCTGAATAGAGTGTCGGCTCTAGAGGGACGTAGTTCACGGCATCCCCAGACAACCGACGGGGACCACAGCTACATGTTAGGGTCCCTACCCCAAAGGACAGGCCGCTCAGTGACAACCAGGAGGACCCACAGGGGCCCGAGTCACCGCCATACTGTCAGGAGTCACACACAACCAAGTGAATAACAGAAAGAGAGAGTCAACAGCCCGGAACGGACACAGAGACAGAGTGAGGGGTCACAGTAGGAGAGACCTGGCTGCAGGGAGCAAAGGGAACCCAGAGGGAAAGTGTGCCCGTGTACTAAAGTGAACTGTAAGAACTGTACTGAACTGTAAGCTGAACTTGAGAACTTGAGAAGTAAACACGGTGAACCCTGAACACGACTCCCTTGCATGTCTCTGCCTGAACACAACTCCTTCCATACAGGTTTGCAGCAGCCCTACGCCTGGAGAGCCACAGCGTGGAAGCTCCAACACTGAAGGAAGATTCCTGCAGCATCTGGACAGTAAGTGTACTGCACTCAGCACCAGGCCTGCACACTACACAATAGACTTTCACCATCACTGCCCCAGGGAATACAGTTCTGCCCACGGGAACTATTCCATCTCTGCTGCCATCACATCATCCCCGGAGGTTCTGTGGCAGCGGCGGCCCCATTACTGGCTGCATACAGTGGGTGGCGTCACGACTGACATTTCCCCTGTAAATATCCCTTATTATTGCCAGGGCCCGGGACACGGTCCGGACCAGGACCACCTGTGACTTCCCCAGTAGCAGACCCGGTCCGGTACCGAGTACCCCGTCCCAGTGGGCTCGACATATCTGCTTAGGAGGCCTGGATTCTCGCTACACCACCCCAGGCACTTGCTTTCCCTAACTTAGTATGCATGGGGGTTAATCCAGTTCCTCCACCCTTATAGACCTTCTACCGGTTCAAGTGCTACAACACATTTAGATTATTCACATTATTTTTCAAACAGTACTTCTTCTATAAAAGTATGAAATTTTAGCAAAAAGGCACATTACTTTCTTGCAAAAGTATAAAAGTTTGTTGAAAAGTGCAAAATGTTTCAAAAAGTGTAAACTTCAAAAGGCACTTCGCAGTTCAGTTCAAGTTCTTTACACAGTCTCAGAAGTGCGATCTGGTCTTAAAACCAATGGGGAGCACACTAGGTGCTCAACTATATACATTTTAAAGTTTATATCAATCATCGTCTTTGATATCAATGTCTATAAAACATGTAAGACAGACAGGGGAAAAGGCTAACATTCATTCAGGATTGGGATGGGTCATCAAGGGTCATAATCCTCTGAGGGAGAGGACGTGTCTCAGAGGGGTCCCATCCCTTTGAGGGGGATGAGGCAGGATGCCTGGCTCTCCATGTCAGGAGACGCCGGTCCCTCTGAGCCTGTGAAGCCTGTGACCAGACCGAGAGGTTAGTGGAGCACCTGGGTGTATGGGGGGTCCTGGCTGAACTTGCAGGGGGCTCACTCTGTCCATGGTGGTGAGGCTGACATCCGGGATCTCTGCCTGTGTTGGTAGGGCTTGGAGGCAGCTGGGCATGATGGGCAGGGTGAGGAGACCTTGGGGGATGCTTTGACTGCCCTGAAGCTCAGGTGACTCACAACCTGGTCTGGGCCAAGAGGGCTGAAGTCCATGCTGGACTGTGCTGGTGTGTGTGGTCTGGGCCTGACAAAGCTGATGTCCATAGAAGTCCATGAGGGACAGTGGATGTATGTGTGTGTGGGTCCTGTGAGGAGTTGGAGCCCATGGAAGCCAGGCGGCCGTAACCGCCATGGGGGCCGACTGTCAGGTCGTGAGGGTCCCGTTAAAGTATATGTGTTGGCTTAAGTAAAAGGGCCATGTATGATGTGGGGTTGTTCGGTCGGTGAGTGAATGAAAACAGAGCAGAAGCCTCTGAGGGGAGAGAAGACCAAGTCCTGTGAGAATGGAGCCGTGAAGCCAGACGACAGTGGTTAATAGAGTACCGGGAGTTGGGAAGTGGGGCTGACCCTGGAGGGGCTTGCGAGGGCGTGTTTGGTGCAGCCGCTTGCCTGGAGGTCTGGCCCTGGTCGATGGCAGACTTGGAAGCGGTTGGCAACCTGGAGACACGTGCCGAGGAGTTCTTGGGGGCCTGACTTGCCCTGGAGTTCCGTGACTAAACCCAGGTCGGGCCTGGTTCGGAGCAGCCGGAGCGCTCTGTAGAGGCTGGGAATAGTTAGCAGCCTGTGGGAAGGGACTGGACTCTCCAAAGGGGAATTAGGCCACGGAAGAGCCTGGCCGTAGGGTAGATACCGTCGGGTGTGCATAGGGGTGTGCCAACCAGGCCTCGATCCCTATGGGACGGTGTATTACCCATGTACTCTGTGTGTGTACCGGTACCGTAAGGTAACCGGGTGTAGTAGGAGATGTGCAATATAATTTATGTACTGTAGAGTGTAATGTAGTGAGCTATGCATTCATGATGTAATGTGATATTGTTCCTATGGCAATGTGAGTGTATAATGTATTTATTCTGTATGTATGTGAGATGAGCAGTTTACACTTAATAAACTGCTGCATAATGGTTAAAAACATGTTGGGGTGTCATTTTACGCTGTCAAGCGAACCCCCAGGAGTACGCTACCTCACACCCTTTAGAATCTTGTTCAACTTCTATCTCCTTGCCATTGTTACAGGCACAGATAGCCCTTGCTGGTGTGCTGGTTTATTGAAAATGGCCCAGTTTGTGCACATTTCTCTCACACCTCTGTTGTAGCAGGTGTGTGTCTTTCTCAATTAATAACTGCTATTGAAGAGAGCTAGCACCTCTGCCGCAGGCGTTGTCAGAGGGTGATGTTTCAGCAAGTGATGTACAATGGCACCTCTTGCAGGATTCCATTGTGCAACCCTTTTGTGACACCAAAAGTAGAAAAGAAATTTTCTCCTTGTAGCGTCGGTCGAGGAAGGTGGCTAACCAGTATAGGTTGTTGGCGAAAATGTGTATCACACGAGGGTTTTACAACAGACGTTTACACACAAACTGTGCCATATGGGCCAACCTTCAAACAGGCAAAGGTTCTGTGTCACCAACAGGAGGAACAATACACATCATCTCCTCACGCTGCTTCGCCTCCTCCTCTACCTCCTCCTCTCTAGCCCATCCAATCTGGAGTTGGGAGTCCCCTCTATAGCAATGGGAGCCCCCTTGGTAGCACAGAAAAGCAAATCCTCTCTCTCCTCACCCTTATCATCTTCCTCATCATCACCCAATGTTGGCTCAAAATATTGGCTAGGCTGGTAGTATTATCAATTGGGAAATCTTGCTCCATAGCTACATGTTGATCATTTAAAGCTTCCTCTTTGAGATTACGCAATGATTGTTTTAACAGACAGAGCAGCAGGATGGGTATGCTGATAATAGCCTGACATATCACAAGCTTTTGCAGTCCTCAAAGTTCTCAAGAACTTCACACTCATCTTCGATCCCCAACCAATTGGCAAATGTTATTTGCGTGTGTGTCTCAGTGTAACGGGCGTTTGAAGCTGGTATTCAGGTACAGCCGTCTGCTGCTCACATTTCCTCAACAACATATAATATATTCAGTTCAACAGCATGTGCAGGCTGCAAATGAGTTGTTGACTTTTCAAATTAAAGTGGTTTTGCAGCACTGCAAGACCAGCAAAAGCAGTAGAGGAATGGCGTAAATGGGCAATAATATGGCACACCTTCTGATGTATGTACGGCAAGTCGGGTATGTTTTTAATCATTTCTGAACAACTAGGTTCCATTTGTGAGCCATGCATGGCATATGTAGCTGCTTGCTTAACTCTAAAGCCGCCACTATATAACTCCCATTATCGTACACGACAACCATGCCCATAGAGGAAGGCCCTCCAAAATGAATAAAGGAGAGCCCTCACAAAATGTATACAGGAGGGCCTTCAAAAATGTATAGAGGGCTCTCCCAAATGAATAGAGGAGGGCCCTTCCCAAAGTATAAGAGGGCCCTCCTTAATGTAAGATGAGATGACCTTTAGTGCCAGCAACCATGGCTTTGCTTATGGTGTGTTATTCTTATGGCAGTGGTTTAAGCACCAAATGAATAGAGGAGGACCCTCCCAAATTTATAAAGGACCTCTAGGCCCTCACCAAAATTAGGTTTGCAGGCCCTGTGAACAATTGATTTGAAGGCTGCAGAATGACATGGAGGAGGAGAAAGAGTAGGAGGAGAATAGGTATAGACTGACATATGACTAGATGAAAACCATGATGAAGTTGGGCCGACTATTCTTTGGTGTGGACAGGGTGTGTGATATCCCAGGCTGTCACTCTGTCCCACCCTCCACCAGATTCACCATGTGCTGTCAGAGGAATTTATCATACCTGACTGTCCACAACAATATCTCCACGTGTCTGTTGCTACGTGGACAATCCTGGTTACAGCATTGCTGACAGCACGGTTGATATTGTTTAACATATGCTTCTAGAAAGCGGGGTCAGAACACTGGGTACAATAATGCTGCCAATGGCTAGGAAACTAGTATCCTGGGGCAGTCACAGCCAACAGATCACGAAAAGACTCAGTTCCAATAAGCCTAAAGGGAAACACCTAACACTGCTAGCAATTTGTCAAAGTCAGCATTCAATGTTTTTCCCTTTAGGGGAGTGTTTGAGTATTTACGCTTCCTTTCTAAGATCTGGGACAACAGCAG
This sequence comes from Allobates femoralis, assembly GCA_033576535.1. Lineage (NCBI taxonomy): Eukaryota > Metazoa > Chordata > Amphibia > Anura > Aromobatidae > Allobates > Allobates femoralis. The sequence goes on from JARQOC010000002.1 coordinate 506,580,028, forward strand.
GCCTCGCTGCGACAAAAAAAAGTGGACATGGTCCATGTTGGTTGCTGTGTCTGTGCTACCGCAACTCGTGGGCAGGAGATGGGAGCACCTGCTTCATGGACAGCAGATTGTGAAGGGCTCATCCTAAAGTATAGAGGAGGGCCCTCCCTAATGTATAAAGTAGGGCCCTCCCAAATGTATAAAGTAGGGCCCTCCAAAATGTATAGAGGGCCCTCCCAAATGAATAGAGGAGGGCCCTTCCCAAAGTATAGAGGAGCACCCTCACAAATGTATAAGGAGGCCTCCCTAATGTACAGATGACCTCAGTCTCATACCATGTTTGCTTATGCTTTGTTATTCTTAAAACATGGTTTCAGAATCAAATGACTAGAGGAGGGCCCTCCCAAATGAATAGAGGAGGTCCTCCCAAACATATGTTACAGAGCCACCTCTGGGCCCTCTCCAAACTCAGGTTTGCAGGCTCTGTAAACAATTGATTTGAGGGCTGCAGAATGACATGAAGGATGAGGAGGAGAGACAGTAACTGGCATACGAGTAGATGGAAACCATGATGGAAGTTGGGCCGACTACTCTTGGCATGTGTAGGATGTGTGATGTGACGTCCCATGCTGTCACTATGTTTCACCCTCCGCCAAGTTCACCCTGTGTGCCGTCACAGAAATGTTTCATCCCTCACTGTCCACAGCAAAGTTCTTCACTTGTCTGTTGTTATGTTGACTTTCCTAGTTACAGTGTTGTAACAGCATGGTTGATATTGTTTCACACATGCTTATTGATTTGTGAACAGCACACCGGCTAAAATAGTGGCGGCGATCAGCCGAGTATCGTAGGGAGCCACAGGCAAGAGATCATGTAAGCATTCTTTTCCCACAAGGCTACATGTCAACAACTCCTCAGATAGCAATTTGGCAATGTGCAATTTTAGTACTTGGGCCTGTGGGTACGTGGCTGGTTATTTTCGCTTCCTTTCCAAGCTCTTTGCTACGGACAACTTGACACTTCACTTGGACACCTAAGTGGATGAGTTGATGTTTGCTTTCTTTTTGCAACCATACCTTGTGGGCAGGAGGTATGAGTGCCTGCATGATAGACAGCAGATTGTCAAGGAGAAGGCACAGGCAACATGGCAATGGTTTGACCTACAGACACAGATTTAGTACTCTGGTGTGCCACACTGGAGACAGTAAATCAGGTTCCTCAAAGTGACTTTCTTCTGACTGTGGGTCCTCAAATACTTGGGCATCAATGATCGCCACCTCCCAAATGTATAGAGGGCTCCCCCTAAGGAAAAAATGAGGGTCCTCCCTAATGTATAGAGGGCCATCCCAAATGAATAGAGGAGTGCCCTTCCCAAAGTATACTGGAGGGCCCACCCTAATTTTTAAAGCGTGCCCTCCCTAAGATGTACAGATGAGATGACCTTCAGTGCCAATAACCATGGCTTTGCTTATGCTGTGTTACTCTTAAGGCAGTGGTTTCAGCACCAAATGTATAGAAGAGGGCCCTCCCAAATGCCTAAGTAAGAGCAGTCCCTCTAAAAGGTATGTTAGAGGGCCATCTCTGTGTATTCACAATCTCATGTTTCCTGCCTACTGCAGGCCCTCTGAACATTTAAATGTAGGGCTTCAAAATTCTATGGAGGTGGAGGAGGAGGAGTGTGAAGCCCAATGCTACAATGGGCACATTGTAAACTGCTATGAAATATGTATTCCACTATCTGAGTGTCAGTGAAGGAGGGACTGCCCAAATATCTAAGTAAGAGTGGTCCCTCCAAAATGTACATTAGATGGGGCATCTCTGGGCCCTCAGCAATCTCATGTTTCCTGAAAAAGTGAATAAAGAAAGGCGGCACTCACCATGTAGGCTGGTGGAAGAATGTTTTAATCCAGGTAGCTTAGTCCATTAAAACATTGTTGGTGCGGTTGGGTACTGGAACCCGCAGAAGTATCACCACACGATACGAAACGGTACCGTCGTTCCGACGGCCTCTCACTCCCTCTCCCCACCGCACCAACAATGTTTTAATGGACTAAGCTATCTGGATTAAAACATTCTTCCACCAGCCTACATGGTGAGTGCCGCCTTTCTTTATTCACTTTTTCATGAATCTTAGATTACTTATTCTAAGGCTGTGCAACACCAGGCACCGGGGGATAGCCGACAGGCTGTTAGCAGAGCTCCATGTGTGTAGTGCCCGGTCATTAGACTTTTTTCTGCACAATCTCATGTTTCCTGCCTACTGCAGGCCCTCTGAACATTTGAATATAGGGCTGCAAAATGTCATGGAGATGGAGGAGGAGGAGCGTGAAGCCCAATGCTACAATGGGCACATTGTAAACTGCTATGGAATGTCTTCCACTATCTGAGTGTCAGTGAGGGAGGGACCGCCCAAATGTCTTAGTAAGAGCGGTCCCTCCAAAATATACATTAGAGGGCCATCTCTGGTCCCTCAGCAATCTCAGGTTTCCTGCCTACTGCAGACCCTCTGAACATTTGAATTTAGGGCCGCAAAATGTCTTGGAGGTGGAGGAGGAGGAGAAGGAGGAGGAGAGTGAAGTCCAACGCTACAATGGGCACATTGTAAACTGCTATGGAATATGTATTCCACTATCACAGTGTCAGTGAGGGAAGGACCGCCCAAATGTCTAAGTAAGAGCGCTCCCTCCAAAATGTATATTACAGGACCACCTGAGGCCTCTGAGGTCAAAGATCAACATACCTACTGGTACATTGTAGCTGGCCTTGTAAAGTGCTGGGGAGTAGCTAACTAAAATGATTATGTAACAGAGGGATCAACAAAATGTGTAAGTCAGGGTCCTCCCAATTGTAAAAGCCGAAAAAAAAGCCACAACATTACGTGTGAACAAACACTTTAAAGTGATATTTTTTTGTTTCTCTGGTTTATTTAGCCTTGTATACAAGTGATTATGCAGGAAAAATTGTTTTTGAACCTTTTTGGCCTGTTAAATACAATTTAGGTTAGGTTTGGTAGCTGTTTTTGTGTATCTGTAACAGTGGCGTAATACTGCGACAATGCAATTCCCACAAACCAAATGTAACTCAGATATGCATGCAGGCATATTCTCCAAGCTCTTCTTACTGTGTTTCATCACTTTCCCACCCATTTCAGCTTTTTCCTCAGACCCCCAGACCCCTTTGTAGGGTCCAGCAGAAAATTACTTGCGTTTCCCATTGATTTACATTTTACTCAGCATTCGGAACGAATACACGATTATTAGAAAGTACTTGTAACGAGTATAGCGATTACGAATATACGGTACTCGCTCATCACTAATTCATAACTGAAATAAGATCATGGTCATGGACTGGATTAAGATGTTTTGCATGGTGCCCATGGGTGCATGACACTCATCAGACGCTCCAGATTAATGAAGAAATATACGACAGTCTGACTCCACATTGGCCCCCGATCATGTGAGGTGAGAATATCGCTGGTATTGACACATAAGGGACAAAGAATGGCCACTCCAAGTAATGGTTTGATTTAGAATTCTCTTTTGCTCATTAAAGAGGACCTGTCACCCACCTGGTGCAATGCTAGCTGAATGTAGCACTGAATGCAGCATGTCTGCTGCATTTAGGGAAGCGGTCCCCCATGTTTCTAGTTCCCCTGTGAGCTGTAAAAAATACTTTATAAAGTGTTCAGATAACGAGTCCGGAGGGACTTACTAACTAAGTAATGAGTCATAGCTGTTGCTGGTGTGCTCCCTGCCTCCAGCCCTCTCTTGTTCAGACTCCTGTATGTATAATCACTGCTGTATGGTGTCCTCCCCACCTCCAACCCTCTCTGGTCCACCTCCAGCCCTCTCTGTGCCACCTCTTGTTCAGCCTCCTTTATGTGTCTGCCCTTCTCCCCACCTCCAGCCTTCTGTGTACCACCTGGCACATAGAAGGCTGGAAGCGGGGAGGACACCAGCGACAGCGATGACTCATTACTGAGTAAGTCCCTCCGGATTCCTTATCTGTACACTTAATAAAGTCTTTTTAATAGCTTACAGGGGGCCTACAAACATGGGGGACCCCTTCCCTGAATGCAGTAGGCACGCTGCATTCAGTGCTGCGTTCAGTTAGCATAGCACCAGGGGGTGACAGGTCCTCTTTAAATTGGCACATTGTTAGTTATTCTCAACTTGGGTTTTGAGTAGCAAACAACTATCCAGTTTCCATCACTTCCTTGTGACCTGTGGCCAAGTAAAAGAACTTTGTATTTTGAACTGTTACTTGTTGACATGAAATGACATCAAATTGCCTACAAATTGTATGGCAATGTTACAACTACATATTTTAGGCTAGGGTCACATTTACGTTTTTACCCTAGCCTACCGGATTGCATTAATATTGGGTAACTAGGGGCAGCGTTATCCAGCACCGCATAGCGGTAACGCTATGCGGTGCTGGGAAAAGTACTAAGTTTAAAACGCAATCTGGTAGGCTAGGGTCAAAACGTAAATGTGACCCTAGCCTTAATTCATCAATGTCTGGCATCCGTTAGGTATTAGGAAAGCTTCTGTAACTTTAATAGAAAGAATAGCAGCTAGTCTTTCCATCAAATGAGCAGAAAGTGCTAATGCTGGCCTCTAATGAAGGATGATTGCAGTGTGAACAGAGCTTGAAATAAGGAAAAAGAAACATTTTGTGTATCCTCTTTCTTACACTATATGCTCTTGTTGCATAGCCAAGAGAAAAGAAGAGAAAGTGCGGAGATGATAAGATACTTTAGGGTTAGGAAATAAAATGCAAATCACAAAAAAAATAGAAATTAGTTGTGGAAAAGATCAGAAGCAATGTGAGAAAATACTACTATACTGAAAGAGCCGTTAAGTAATAGATGCTGGGATAGGGTAGGGTCACATTGCAAACATGAATTGCATTCACCGCATCCGGATCCGGATGCGGTGAACGCAATGCCGGTCGCACACAGTTTTTTTCAAAACTGTGTGCTGAATACCGCACTGCGGTCACCGGATGGCTCAGGATGTGTAATCCTGAGCCATCCGGTAATTGCATAGCTTGCGGTTCCCGATCTGGCAAGTTATTAAAGAGTTAAAATAGCTGACCTAAATGACTTTTTGAGGTCTGAAGGGGGCTTAGACCCCCCTACAGACCGGCCGGCGACTTCTATAGTGTTCTACAATTTCTCAATGGTCACAGGCTCTTCGGAGCCCGTGCATGTAAACCAAAGGGCCCCCCCCCCCCCCCCCGTATCACTATACTGGGGTGCATAGACCCCTCTATTACAAATAAGCTGTATTGGTCTAAAGTACATGATAAATGTGGCAATTCGCATTGTAAGTATATACTTACATTCTTTCGTAGGCAGCGATAAGGAAATCCATGGGCGGGGCTGTGTGCAGCAGCCTCCGCCCGCTCCTTCTTGATGCCCGCCCCCTCTGGCCGTAATCCAGTGTTTTGTGGGCGGGCACGTCGTTAAAGGGGCGTGGCTAACCACGGCACATAGTTAGCCACGCCCCTTTAACGACGTGCCCGCCCACAAAACACTGGATTACGGCCAGAGGGGGCGGGCATCAAGAAGGAGCGGGCGGAGGCTGCTGCACACAGCCCCGCCCATGGATTTCCTGATCGCTGCCTACGAAAGAATGTAAGTATATACTTACAATGCGAATTGCCACATTTATCATGTACTTTAGACCAATACAGCTTATTTGTAATACAGGGGTCTATGCACCCCAGTATAGTGATACGGGGGGGGGGGGGGGGCCCTTTGGTTTACATGCACGGGCTCCGAAGAGCCTGTGACCATTGAGAAATTGTAGAACACTATAGAAGTCGCCGGCCGGTCTGTAGGGGGGTCTAAGCCCCCCTTCAGACCTCAAAAAGTCATTTAGGTCAGCTATTTTAACTCTTTAATAACTTGCCAGATCGGGAACCGCAAGCTATGCAATTACCGGATGGCTCAGGATTACACATCCTGAGCCATCCGGTGACCGCAGTGCGGTCCCGGTAAACGCTGCGAAAACTGCTGCCTGCATGATTTTAAACGCAGGCAGCAGTGCCGGATCCGGCCACCGGATGGCTTGTGAAGCCATCCGGTGTTTTGCATTGGATCCTATGGGGAGCGTTTCCTGGTCCGGTTTTGAGCTTTTTGGAAGCTCAAAACCGGATCAGGATTTTGTTCCAAAAACGGAAATGTGACCCTGGCCATAAACCTAAATTCATCTTAAGATAAATATAAAATGGAAACTATATAAGGGAGGACAAAATGAATTTAGTTGTAAATCTTTAATGTTTCTATATTCATAAAATATATTGAAGTGTTAATAAAAAATATCAATTAAGTGCAACAAAACAGTAACAAATCCAGCTGGCATAAAGTATTCAGATAGCCAAAGCTAGAACTACAGCGATGTGTTAAACATTTATAATACAGACAAAAAATAGATACATGTCAATGTAAATGTTGCATCTGGGAGCACTGTCTGGTGCAAAATTTGATAAAACGTATTTTAACTATTGCACAATTTTCTCACTGTCCAACACATAGCATCTGGGAGCATTGTCTAGAGCAGAATGTGATAAAATACATTGTTAGATCCGGGAAACAGGCCCAATGAGGTATTCAGGGAATATTACAACAGTAAAAAAAGAAGTATAAAATCTGGAAACATGGAGAATCAGGGCACGTACGTTCCTATATTTTTGGCTAGGGACAGCATGGTTACATAATATAATGGTATTTAACTACAGTCTATATATGTGAAAAGCCAAAAATCTATTACCAGTTATATATTAATATACTCTTTTACTTTTGTATATATTATTTTCAGCAGTAAAGCAGCATCAGATCCATAACTGGAAGAAAATAAATGTCCAAAACTGTTTTTACAACGAGTAAAACCAAAAATTCATGAATAGTAATAAACTAAAAGAACAGGACATTATGGGAACAGAGTGCTGAAGAGTGATGTTCTCAATTGGTACTATATACAGGATTGACGTTCAACACATTTCCATGGTGACCCAACGCTTCTGCAGGCTTTAATTATCTTCTTCTAACTCTTTCATAGGAAGACGGCATGTGATCTCTTGTATCCACGGGAAAATTGCATGAGAAAGCCAGTGAAATACATAAAATATATTTGTTTTTAAGACAATAAGCTGCAAGTGTGATTGTATGTTTGTAAAGCACATAATTGCGTTGATGTGATGCCTGTTTCTGTGTGGGTCTCCTTCATGTAGTGCAGCCTCTAAGAAGCTGACAAAAATATGTTTTTCTTTTAGAAGTTTTATTCAACCATTGTTCTTTAACGCCTTCATTTCCAAACCTGTGGCTCCTGTGGACATGAGCCTGCAATTCCTGTGTATTTTTATACATTGCATTCTTTAACTCCGAGTTACAGGTTTACAGCTGTGTTAACCACTTGCACTTGGTGAGTATATGAACATGAAGGAACCAATTCAGACTAGATCTCAGTAGTTTTCAAAAGTCTGTTCAAGAAACTTCTTGGATTATTCTGAATAGTACCATACATGAAGGTTCATTACCAAGCAATGCATATATTACTTTCTGTGCTTAACCCCTTCCTGACATGGACAAGACATGTACGCCAGTGCGAGAGTGTGTTCTGGTGAACTGCAGTACATATAAGATGCTATGATCATGCCGGCTCACATGTGATGCCAGTGAAATCAGCAGCAGGTGTCAGCTTTGTATCGTACATGACACCCTGCTGTAACACCTATGATCGGTGCTACCACCCCTTTGATGCCGCTGTCAATAGTAACAGCAGCATTGATTGACTTATAGAAGGAGGGGGATCTCGCTGTGCTTTTACCGGGAACTCGCCCTTGCCACACCAGATCCCCGGCTACCTCGGACCTCACCCACCTCCCGTCCCCTACTCACTCCACCATGTTTCCGCTTCTTCTCACCTTCACTCCCATCCTCCTCCACTTCCTACTACCCCCACCCATCCCCCCACTGGGCAAAGAAATCCAACTCTCATCCTCCATCCTTCCTACCCACCTCACCCAATGCTCTGAACTATTCCCCCACTTTCAACCCACCATCTCTAGACGTACACGCCCACCACACAAGCTCCCCTGTTCCCACCTCCTAACCCTCTCCCTGCTCCTCCTACTCTCCGGTGACATTTCCCCTAATCCTGGCCCACCCCACCATACCACCTCACTCTCCTCCACCCCACTCCATCGGCCCATCACCAACCCTCGCAACCCCCTTAACCTCCGTCCTATTCCCCCTATCCCTACTTCCCCCATCCCCCTTCCCGGCGCACTCTGGAACGCCCGCTCGGCCCGCAACAAACTCACACTCATCCACGACCTCTTCATCTCCAGAAAACTCTCCTTCCTCGGCATCACGGAGACCTGGCTTACCCCCTCTGACACAACCTCCCCGGCTGCCCTCTCCTACGGGGGATTCACTCTCTCCCACACTCCCCGCCCCACCAACACCCGCGGCGGTGGCGTTGGCCTACTTCTGGCCAGCGACTGCTCCTTCTCCCCTCTTACCCCACCCCCCTCCCCTCCTTCGAGGCACACTCCGTCCGCATCTACTCCCCCTGCAACCTCCAACTAGCCGTTGTCTACCGCCCCCCTGGATCCCCCTCTACCTTCTTTGACCACTTCACAACCTGGCTCCTCCACCTCCTCTCCTCCGACATCCCTACCATCATCATGGGCGATTTCAACATCCCCATCGACACCCCTAAAGCCGCTGCCTCCAGACTCCTATCCCTCACCTCCTCTTTTGGCCTCTCCCAATGGATCTCCTCCGCCACGCACATTGGTGGCCACACACTTGACCTAGTCTTCACCCGCCTCTGCTCCCTCTCCGACCTTGCACACTCAACCCTCACCCACTCTAACCACAACTTACTGACCTTCTTGTCCCTCATCCCCCCTACCACGCACCCCCCCACCCGCACACTCCCCCACCCCCGCAGAAACCTTAAGCTCATAGACTTCCATTCACTCTCAGAATCCCTCCTCCCCCTCTCTGACTTGGCCTCTTCTCACGACGCTGACTCTGCTGCCTCCCTCTACAACTCCACTCTCACCACAGCCCTCAACCAGGCTGCTCCTCTCACATTTAACACAACACGATTACAACGACAACCATGGCTCACGACTCTCACCAAGAAACTTCGACGGATGACTAGGGCAGCCGAGCGGAAATGGAAGAAGTCCCACTCCGCAGAGCACTTTGCCCTATACAAGCGTTCCCTCAATACCTTCAAGACTGCCCTTGACTCCGCAAAACAAGCCTACTTCTCCTCCCTAATTACCGCCCTGTCTCACAACCCCAAACAACTCTTCAAAACCTTCAACTCCCTACTTCGCCCCCCTGCACCTCCTCCCTCACCTCTCATCTCCGCTGACGACTTCGCCACCTTCTTCAAAGACAAAATTGACAAACTCAGACAAAGCTTTGACCCACACTCCCCTCGCCCCATCCCACCTCCTGCCCATCCCACCCCCAAATGCAGTTTCACCCCCATGACTGAGGACCACCTCTCCTCCCTTCTATCACGATCGCACCTCGACACCTGCGCCCTTGACCCACTCCCCTCCCACCTCATCCCTAACCTTACAACAGTCGTCATCCCTGCCCTGACACACCTCTTCAACATATCGCTCAAATCTGGCACATTTCCCTCACTTTTCAAGCACGCCCTAATCACGCCCATCCTAAAAAAACCATCCCTCGACCCTACAACAGTCTCCAACTATCGCCCCATATCTCTTCTCCCGTTTCCCTCAAAACTTCTTGAACAGCACGTTCACTCCAAACTGTCCTCCCACCTCTCTACCTATGCTCTCTTTGATCACTTTCAATCCGGCTTCCGATCGCACCACTCCACCGAAACAGCCCTAACCAAAGTCACTAATGACCTTCTGATCGCCAAGAGCAAACGACACTACTCCATCCTCATCCTTCTCGACCTCTCTGCTGCCTTTGATACTGTTGACCACTCCCTCTTACTCCAAATCCTTGAATCTCTTGGAATTACTGACCTTGCCCTCTCCTGGATCTCCTCCTACCTGACGGGCAGGACCTTCAGCGTCACCCACTCCCACACCACCTCCTCGCCCCACCCCCTTTCCGTAGGTGTCCCCCAAGGCTCGGTCCTGGGACCACTACTTTTCTCTATTTACACCCTCAGCCTAGGCAACCTCATCGAGTCGCATGGCCTCCAATACCACCTCTACGCCGACGACACTCAGCTCTACCTGTCTGGCCCCGACATCTCTTCTCTTTCATCCAAAATTCCTCACTGCCTATCCGCCATTGCATCCTTCTTTTCCACCCGCTTCCTCAAACTCAACATGGACAAGACAGAATTCTTCGTCTTTCCCCCTTACAACCCTCCCCCCCTTCCTGACCTATCCATCACCGTCAACGACTGCACCCTCTCACCCGTCCCCCATGCCAAATGTCTCGGGGTAACCCTCGACTCCTCCCTCTCCTTCAAGCCCCATACCCAAGCCCTCGCCACCACCTGCCGACTCCAACTAAAAAACATTGCCCGCATCCGCTCCTTCCTTGACCACAACACAGCTAAGACACTTGTCCATGCCCTCATTATCTCCCGCCTGGACTACTGCAACCTCCTATTCATCGGCCTCCCTGCCTCCTCCCTTACACCGCTCCACACCATCCTCAACTCTGCTGCCCGGCTCATCAACCTATCTTCCTGCTACTCCCCTGCCTCCCCTCTCCGCCAAGCCCTCCACTGGCTCCCCATCCCCCAGCGATCTCGCTTCAAAACCCTAACCCTGACATACAAGGCCATACACAACCTGTCCCCTCCCTACATCTCCAACCTGGTCTCCCGCTACCTCCCTTCGCGCACTCTGCGCTCCTCCCAAGAACTCCTCCTCTCAACCCCCCGCATCTCCACCTCCCACAACCGCACACAGGACTTCTCTCGTGCTTCTGCCAGACTCTGGAACTCCCTCCCCCATCACATCAGACACTCCCCGACCCTGGGAACCTTCAAGAAAAACCTGAAGACCCACCTCTTCCTACAAGCCTACAACACACACTGAGACTCACTGCATCATCTCACCTCCCCCTCCTACTGTCTCCCTCCCCACCCCCTTTAGACTGTGAGCCCTCGCGGACAGGATCCCCGACCCTGCTATACCCGTATGACTAATTGTGATATGTCATCGTTTGTGTCGTCGTTTGTGTCTACCCTCCAAATTGTAAAGCGCCATGTATCCTAATGGCGCTATATAAATACCTATTAATAATAATAATAATAATAAACATAACGTGATTGCAATCGCATTGTGCCGATAGTCTCCATAGTGACTCCGGGCCAAAATATGGCTGCGGCGTCACCCAAGTATGGTGCTCTAGGAGTTTCTGCCTTGAGCAGGTCCTGAAATGCCTTCTGTCTGGGTGCAAGACACTGCTCTGATGCCCTGCAATGCTACAGCACTGCAGAGTATTAGATCAGTGATCAGGGCAGGGAGAGTTGATGTCCCTTCCTGGAAATAGGAAAAAAAATTGAAAATATCTATCTAAAATGAACAACATAAAAATGAATAAAAATATTATACGAATAAATACTTATCTTTAGGTAAAAATCTAAATAAAAAAAAAAGTACGTATATTTGTTATTGCTGCATTCAGAATGACCCATTCTATAAAACAATTAAAAGTTTGCTAGTTAGGAAAGGGCTAGATTTTCAACTAAGACTGGCTTCACATAGGAGGTTTGATCCGATTTGTGGCTGTCCGTGTAAACCGCACAGCCCCGGACCAGATTTTGGCCCCACAGTATCCTATGGGGTCGGATAGAAGCCGGATGGCAGCTCTCCGCCATCTGGTTTCTATCTGTCCGGGACAATCCGGGAGAATTCAGTATTCTCCCACAGACACAAAAACATTGCTTGCAGCGTTTTTGTGTCCGAGAGGAGAATATCTCCTCTAATTGCCTACTCCCGGATTCTCCCGGATTCCCCCGGATCCTCACGGCTGCACGCCGCTGTTGTTTCAGGACTGCAGCTAGCTCCGTGCAAGCCGCGGTCCTGATTCATAAGCAGTGGTAGCTGCGTGTGGCAGCACACCAGACCGTAGGGCATATTAGCCCTCCGGTTCTGTGTGCTGATCCGATCTGGGGCTGTCAGGTTCACCCTGACAGCCATGGATCAAATCAAACCCGCTATGTGAAGCCCGCCTAAGCTGCACCTCTCACAGGCTTCCACCCTCTATAGCCCCATTTATCAACTATACATCAAGAAAAACCTCTAAATTAAGGCACGCTGTTTGTGCAGTAAATAAATCGTGTGTGGATTTTGGAGTGTATATTGCAATTTTATTGAGTGTTCAACACTAGCATGCCCTTGATTTATAATTTTTTCCATTCTATAAAACTGTCACACTAGTTAGCAATTTCAGTGAATATCGTTAAAAAAACAAAACATGGCAAAATCAATGCTTTTTCATTATACTGTCAAAAAAAGTGGAATAAAGCACAATAAAAAAGTTGCGTGTAAATGAAATGATATAGCTGAAAACATCATCTCGTCCTGCAAAAAATAAGCTCCCCTCTCAGCTCTATTCATGGAAAAATACAAAAGCTATAGCTCTCAGACTATAGCAATGTAAAACAATTCTTTCTTCCATAAAATAGTTTTTATTGTGTAAAAATGGCAAAACATAAAAGCCTGACATATATGTGGTATCACAGGAGTATATTTTCTCCTGTTATCCTTGTGAAAATAAAAAGAATTGGGCTAAAGCAATATTCGTGGGAGAAAAATGTAATTTCTTATTTTCGTTATACAATTCTGGTTGATAGCAAGCTCCCAGACAATTCTGTGACGCACATGGCGGTGTAGGTTGTTTACCACATATCTAGAAACACTCCTTGAGGGGTTCAATTTCCAAAATGGGGTCACTTGTGGGGGGGTTTCCACTGTTTTAAGCACATCAGTGGCTCTGCAAATGCGACATGGTGTCAGCTATTAAATTTCAGCCGATTTTGCATTTCAAAAGTCAAATAGTGCTCTTTCTCTGTCAAATCCTGCAAGTAGTTTTCCACCACATATGGGGTACCAGTGTGGTCAGTGTGCTAGAAGTCAGTGCATCATTTATTACTATCAGAACTTCTTAAATCAGTGTATTTTCCTGCATTTAAAGGGAACCTGTCACCTGGAATTAAGCCCTGGATCTATCACTAGCTGTCCCTACACCTTCCTAGGTGCTCCCTCTCTGATCTCAATCCGCCCTGTAAAGAGTTTGAAAAATGAGTTTGAACTTACAGCATGTTGCTGTCTGAGGCAACTGGAAAGGCGGCTCCAGGCTCCATTGTCCCCTCCTAGCAGCTGCCAGCACATCCCGCTGGGCGGCATAATTCTTTCCTCATCTCCTCCTGTTGTTTGAATCTCCTGCCCTCTTTTCATGGTATGATGCACCGGCCTGGACGTCACATCCAGCCCGGTGCATTATGGGCCTGATCACGTGATCGGCCGTGGTGTATTATGGCCTTGATTATGTGATCGGTGTGGCGTCAATATGTGCATTGCGCTTGCGCGGAGCTGGGCCGATCACAGTCAAGGCCATAATGCACGGGGCCAGATGTGACATCCCGGCCAGTGCATCATACCATGAAAAGAGGGTGGGAGATTCAAACAACAGGAGGAGATGAGGAAAGAATTATGCCGCCCAGCGGGGCATGCTGGAAAGCTGTGAGGAGGGGACAATGGAGCCTGGAGCCGCCTTTCCAGTCGCCTCAGACAGCAACATGCAATCAGGGCCGGTTTTAGGCAAAGTGGTGCCCTGGGAAAAAGGTTAAAGTGGGCCCTAAATGCTCACATATTGCACCGTCACACTCAGAAATTTAGGTTACATTTACAAGCACTGAATTCAGACTGGTGAATGAGCGTGCTCTATAATATTCAATCATTCAGCGCTTGTTTTCGGCCTTTTTGCACAGGATGATGAAGAATGATGGGTGCAGACAATCACCAGTAGAGTAATCTGCCCCTACAGGATCATGTTATCGGCAGCACTTCTGCAGTTTACAGCGGGCGATGTGCTGTCGAGAGCAAAGATTTTTGTTCCTCCATAAACAATCCAATCACCCGATGATGAGCCGCATTTTGCTTGCTTGTTGGGCGATTGCGACATGTTTACACCTAGGAACTCTCGTCTGTGCTGGTGGGATTTTAAATTTAGATGTTACATACACGCAACACACGATATGTGACGCATACACTATAATTACACGTATACACCGAGCACACACACATAGACATACACATCCATTCCCATCATTGTCTGTGTCATACAGCCCGGCTCCTCCAGGGAGAGCACTCTTTCTAACCTCTTATCCTCTGACCAGGAGATGGGGATTGTGAACACAGGACTCCCTTATATTGATTGATTGTTTAATGAAATAGGATTTACAAACTGGAGAGACAGTGAGAGAAAATTTTCATAGGATCATCTACATACATGTCATCTTTAACAAAATTCTGCTATATTCTTCATAGTATAAAAAAATACATTTGAATTAAGCATCATCCTGTTGTTCTGGGGTTACTATCGGAAATGTTGATCTTAAAGGAGTTGTCCAGAATTCTATAAACATGACTGATTTCTTTCAAAAACAGCACCTCCCCTGTCTACAGGTTGTGTGTGATATTGCACCTCAGCTTAATTGAAGGGAATGCAAAACAAATTTTGGCCTGCAGCACCTTGGCACTGAGTGGGTTAAGTACCCTTGTTTGTGGCGCTCGTCCATCCAGTGAATCAATCCTGGTACATATAAAGCATATCATCATAAAGACAGCGTCTCACAGCAAAGGTGGTAATTTTCAACTTGCCTTTATTTCTTCCCCCATGCGACGTTTTGGACTATGTATGTCCTTTATCAAGCACTGATAAAGGACATAAATAGTAAGAAACCTCGCATTGGGGGAAGAAATAAAGGCAAGTTGAAAATTACCACCTTTGCTATTAGACGCTGTCTTTATGATGATAATAATTGAAGGGAATGGGCCTATGTTGTAATATCACATGCCACCTGTACACAGGGGGTGGCGCTGTTTTTGAAAGAATGTAGTAAAGTTTTATTAATCCTAGACATCCCCTTTAATGCCTTGTAAGTTCTCCTTAATAACTGGCTACAAATGTAGGAATTAATGAGGTCCCCTAACTCTAATTACAGCCATCATGAACATGTGAAGACTGAAGCCTGCGGGGGGCGCTCCTGCAGCTATTATATGGCAATTACAAGGATTTTATAACTTTTATCACTGAGCAATTTTCATTTTTGTTTTTCCCTCCGCTTCTTCCAAGAGCCATAACTTTTTTATTTTTCTTCCACATAGCCGTACGAGGGCTTATTTTTTTGCCGGATGAGTTGTGCTATTGAATTACATCATTCATTCTACCACAAAATGTACTGGAGAATGAGAAAGAAGTTCCAAGTACTTTGAAATTGCAAAAAAAAGTGCAATTCCACAATTTTTTTTTTGTTTTTTATTCATCATGTTAACATATGGTAAAGTGACTTCATAAGTTGATTATCTAGGTCAGAATAAGAAAATACTGAACATTGTTTTATTTCAATCATAATAAACCCCAGAAATTTGTAAAAAAAAACTAATTAAAAAAATAAAAATCACTTTATTCGCCATTTTCCGAGACCCATGATGTTTTACTTTTTGAAGATAGAGGGCTATATGAGGGCTTACTTTATGTGCCCTGAGCTGACATTTTTAATCATACCATTTTGAGTCAAATACAACATTTTGATTGCCTTTTATTGCATTTATTGTAACAACATGGTGGCCCAAAAAACATAATTCTGCTGTTTTTATTTTTTTCCCGTTACGCCATTTACCAATTGGATTAATTTACTTCATATATTGATAGCTTAGATTCTTACGATGCAACATAAATATGTGTATTTTTTTTTTTTTTTTACTATTTTATTGCTATTTTCAGTCCAGCTCCTTTGGGGGCCCCTAAGAGAGTTGGGGCCCTGGGCAACTGCCCAGTCTGCTCCCTCCCCCCTAACACCGGCGCTGCATGCAATAAGTTCAAACTCATTTTTCAAACTCTTTACAGGGCGGATTGAGATCAGAGATGGTTAGGGAGCACCTAGGAAGGTGTAGGAACAGCTAGTGATAGGTCTGGGGCTTAATTCCAGGTGACAAGTTCCCTTTAATTGCAAAGCGTCTCTTACCCATTGCAGTGGTAAAAACAGACAAAGTATATTGCTAATAAATGGCATCCATGTGATGTCTGTGATTTTCATGAATCTATAGGCTTAATAGATGAGTTTGATCTGTCAATTTGACCAAACATTGGTATGTTCCAATGAATTTAGAATATTTGTCATATTGGTTCCCTCTACTTAAAGAAGCTGTCCCTTTAAGACATTTCTGGCATATTGCTTTCTTTATAATTTTCACAATTACCAATTAAATTTTTTGAGAGCCGCTTTGTGGAGATACCTTTTCATTCCTGACAGCACATGATGATTGCCATATTCTAAAACTAAGCTAAAATCGTGTGAAGTATCACTTTTTTGCTTTATTTTTTTCTTCTAGGTTGAACCCTTGGTTTTGAACTATTTTTTGGCATTAGTTTATTGTTGAAGATCCCTACAAAAATGTTTAAACATAAGGCTATAGGCACACTGTCATTCATCAAAAATGGAGCGTTTTTGTTGCACGATAGTGATGCGAGTGCATCTTGTGTGGTATTGTGAGTGTGGTGGGAGTGTGGTGCGAGTGTGGTGTGAGTGTGTTGCGAGTGTGATTTCAGTATTTAAACTGCAATCTGACAGCCAAGCGTGTCTGACACATTGCAATTTAAGGGTCTATTGCGTTTAAATTCAATTCAGGTGTAAATTGTGGAAATCTTAATTATTAGCCTCTTCTCATTAGTTCATTAATGTGTGCGGAACCCTATTTACAAGTGTGGTGTAGCACATACCAAACACACTCATTATTTGGAATCCTGTTTTAGTGGCCAACATGTCCTATCCAGCTGTCTTTCAACCCTACTGAGCGATTTTGCTCCATTGAGTGCTGTATAGCCGTTTTGGGGAGGCATATCCAGTAGTGTCATCTTGTGTGCGCCATAAACAAGAAGCAGAGAGGAGGCGCAATGGTGCAATACTGTCTGTAAAATTAATCCCTCAAGAGGGTTATATATATGTGCACTAACCTGATAATGTTGTGCAGGCCATGCACAACACTGGTGTGAGCGTTGTTTTTTTCCTAGTTACCTCATGTAACCCCTGGTCCTCACAACACTGGAACCGAGCTGCTCCTGCCGTGTAGCTCAATGAGACAATGAGTTTTCTGAAGGATCCACGGTATGTAATGGGCGCTCAGGTAAAAGCAAGGGATTCCCAGGTAAATTAAAAAGGCTATGGAGGCACGAGGAATGAAGCCTTTTTAATTTACATGGGAATCCCTTGCTTTTACCTGAGCGCCCATTACAGACCGTGGATCCTTCAGAAAACTATTTGTGTGCGCTGTCGCTTTTGGGTCCACCCTGTGAACTGGCAATGACCCATTAAAGGGCATTTGGCACAGCTATATTTGAATTTTCGGCAAAATCCAGACAAGTTTTATGCCTACTGTAGGATGTCTTTGGCAACCTTTGATTTTTTTGGAGGAGCTGCAACCCCTGATCACACGGGAAGATACTGTCTTCCGACCCTGTATTTTCGCAGAGGAACGTCTTCTGTTGACCCCGAGGTGTGTGTTATGGCATGTCCAGTTGTTACTTTGAAGGAATGTGTTAATACTTTTAAGTGCAGGACAGCTTAAATTGGAACCCAAAACATGTTTCCTACTTTACCATTAGGGCCTTTACTACTGTTTCACCAGCTTGACATAGTCTGAATCACATGTTTGAGTTGCTTACCTAATTTGGCCTTATCATATGCTTCTCAGGTTCCTATCTACAGGATTGTCTTTTGCTGCCCTCCACCTGGAGTTCCTTCTGGCAGGTCCATCATCGGGGCCATAGTGCGCTCAACCTGCATAGCCATCTGGGAGTGGCTACATTCCACCCTAATGACTGAATCAAGAGAAGAGGTGTGGTTGCAAATTACTCGCGGCTTTGAAATGAAGTGCAAGTTCCCTAAGTTGCCTGGGAGCCATAGATGGCAAGCATATTAGGATACACAAACCCCCAAACTCAGGGTCTCTGTATTTTAATTGAAACATTTTTTTTTCAATAGTGTTATTTGCAGTGGCAGATCACACTTACAGATTTGTTATGGTGGACATTGGGGCATATGGGTGTGTCAGGGACTCACAAATACTCAATGCTTCCACAATCGGGTGGAGGCTGCGTAATAATGACTTCCATGTCCCTGCTCCCAGACCTTTACCTGGCCCCATGTCGCAACCTATACCCTTTGTCCTTGTGGCTGGTCAAGCATTCAGATTAGGTCATAATGTACCGTATATACTCGAGTATAAGCCGAAACAGAGATATATTGCTTGCAACTCACTGGTTGCAGTGAAATCATGTATAATGCAAAACCCTTGCACACAAAAGGAAGAAAAAAAGCATTCTTTGTTCCAATGGCATTTATTGAGAAAAGGCAAAATGAGTTGGTATCACATTGGATTGACGTTTCGGCATTAACCTATGCCTTATTCATAATCACTGTAACAATACAATAAATAAAAGTAAATACATCTCCAGTGATAACTGATACATATGTCAATAATTGATCGCAATAATATGCCTATTGTAAAATAAAATAAAATAATTCTTTTACAGAAGTGTAATATAATATAGGCAGAAACTTTGATATATACAGTACGTTGGTCACTTTACAGGAAAACGAAATAATAATACCTTTGTGAGTTTATTCAGAACTCAAAACATGATACAGCTACTCAGTATCCTATAACAGGTATCAGGTATATCTGTCAGAAATAAGTGAACACAAATTAATGTCATCAAAAGAAAAATGAGAAAAAATGATCCAACAAAAATCCAGAATTAGAAATTCAATAAAGAGAATTTTTCAAAGTACAAAATAACCCACATTATCCTATTACTGCATAGATATGCAGGTTGTGTAGACATAAAGGTATAAGTATTCCCACTTATTTTATATACATAAACTAAATTTTAGGGTAAAGATCATGTCGTGGACCACAACTGGAAAATCATTTAGCCACAGACAGAACCACGTCATCCCCTTAATCAAAACTACCAATGTATGTACTGTATGAATAATCTATACATCGCATATCAACATAGCATAAATACCTCAATAATGTATTAATCCTGTTCATGTGTACCCTAAGGTGATCCACCTTGAACAAGACCCCAATGGAATCTCTGTGACATCAGAAAAAATAACAAAATAAAATTCTTATACCATGCTTGTATATATTCCATTATACCTCCATCACTTAACAAGACCTAGTGACTAGTATATGTATAAAAAACATATGTGTTATCCTTATTTATCTCCACATCGGTATAAGTCCACTTAATAATGATTAATGCTCCTCCATATGGACAACGTACTAGAAAATATCCTTGATAAGTTCAACATCATTGATTTCCTTGATATATACTAAACCACTTGGTCAAAACTTATATTTTTTTCTTAAGGGAGTAATGTCCCCATAAGTAATCACCAGGGTATATATATATAATATATATATATATATATATATATATATATATATATATATATATATTGTATTACCTAATGTTCATAGTTAAGAATTACTGACAGTCTAAAATAATTACCACGTTTCTATGTGCTGCATGTATACTGACCTGAAGTAATTTTAGAGAGGTATATGTATCATTAGAAGGATTATGGAAAGCAAAACTTTTAATAGACACCACCAAGTAAAATGTATGTTTCCCCAAAGTCCTAATAGATTCACTGCAGTCATCTACATCATACCGCTCTTCCCCTTTGGTACTTACTGGCATATATTACAAGTTTTCAGGTATCAGCGGCCGTCCTCTCCTCCGGCATGTGAGGAAGACTCCACACTGACTGCGCTTTACATCCCATGGCAGGAAGTCATCGCGTCATGTGACGCACCACGTGACTGGACCGCCGACACTCCCAGCACCAAACAATTAACAACAGTGAGCCAGACATATATAATATATGCAGTGAAATCATGGACACATTGTTACATTTGCTACACGGCAACAAAATGGACCAATGTGTCCATGATTTCACTTGCAACCAGTGAGTTTTAAGCAATATATCTTGTGTGTAACGGTACCTTTATGGACAAAAAATGTAAAATCTTTCACCAGCCTGTAGATGTTTCCATCCATCCAATTTCATAGCTTGCCAGCTTGCAAGCAGGGCCCTCACTGCTCATGGTATCTGTTGAATTTTTTTACTCTGTATTATCTCAAATTATCTGTGCATTTCGCCTCTGAATTGTAAAGTGATGTGGAATATGTTGGCGCTATATAAATAAAATTATTATCATTGTTATAATCATACATGGGACAGTTTTCAACCAAAGCACATGAAAAACTCTATTGTGAGCACTCAAGCAACCAGATATAATTGGACAAGTTACAAACCTACAGATAGAGACAATCACCTCAGGGGCCTCAGAAAGACCTTTCTGAATTAGGGCTACCATTCAAGAGCAATTGAAAACAGAATACAAGAGCCACCAGAATATCAAGAAATCACCTCCAACATTACAAAACTAAAGAAAAAAGCAACTGGGTCCCTCTTGTAGTCACCTACAATCTAAATCTGGAGGTATTAAGCTGGGTTTACATATGTGACGTTGCAGCGACCTCGTAGCAATGTCGCTACGTGTGACATTCTGCAGCGATCAGCGATCAGCTCGCTGATTGTTGGTATAATGGCCGGGGCCATTTTTCGATCATTGGTCTCCCGCTGGACGGCCAGCACCGGCGTGTGTGGCAGCGGGAGACCAACAATCAACGACCCTCCAATGCCACACAGTACTCGCTGGGAGCTGGTAACCAGGGTAAACATCAGGTAACTAAGCGCAGCACTCTCCTTAGTTACCCGGTGTTTACCCTGGATACCAGCGTTCTCGCTCTGCGCTGGTGAGTCTGCCTGTGTGCGTGACAGCTCACCAGCGATCAGATAACTATGTCCCAGTGACCCCCATCGTTGGTGGGGTCGCTGGGACATTGTTATGTGTAACCCGGGCTTTAAGAGGAGCTGCTCGGAAACTACAACCACTACTACAAAAAGATGTCTGATTAAAATATTCTGTGTCTTAAACAGCCCCCAAATTTAAGAAGCATGATTGTCAGAAGCTCCCTGTCCTCATTAACAACAGGAACATTTTTCAGCAACCAGAAAAAAGTAAAACCAGTCATATTTATAATGACAACAGACAAGATAAAAATTCCCAGCTCACATCAGGACTACAAGATCCCAGGTGGCACCAGCTGCACCACAACCAATGAAGTGTACTTAATTATATGTGCCAATTGTACAAATGGGGTCTGTATGGGAATGGGGGTATGTAGGGGAAATAGGACAAAAGCTTAGAACTAGGATGAATTCTCATCATCACACAATTAAAGAAAAAAAAAACCGTAGATCTACTTGTGGCTAAACATTTTTATAGTCTGGATCACAGCACCATGGACTTGAAATTGCTGGTATTGAAAGGAAACATCAAATCTCAGAGAGACAGGAGAGTCTGGGAGTACAAATTTATGACACATTCAGAGCAGGAATGAATGTGTCACATGGATTTATACATTAATTAGGAAATGTGCTCCTCAGTCCATTTGAGGGCATCAAAACCCTAAACCAGACCTCAATCAGAGGACAATACAACTTTCACACTCCTTATCTATAAACTGCTCTAATATTTACTGCCACAACTGTTTAGCTCCCATCACACTAAGCGAGATCGCTGCTAAGTCACAAGTTTGGTGACGCAACAGCGACCTCGCCAGCCATATCGCTATGTTTAACACTTAGCAGGGACCAGACCCTTGCTGTGAGATCGCTGGTTGTGTCAGAGTCGCCTGGACCATTTATTGATCGTTGGGGTACAGCTGGGCAGCATGCATCGGTGTGTTTGACAGGGAAAACGACCAACGACCTCAATACTACAGGTCTGAGAAACAGGGGCCCAACGACCTCCGTGTCATTATGGATCGTTGTTGTGTCGCTGGTGAGATCTAAGGGTACCGTTACACGTTGCAACAATGCATTTGCAATTTGCTGGTTGCAGTGAAATCATGGACACATTGTTCCGTTTGTACACGGCAACAAAATGGAACAATGTGTCCATGATTTCACTGCAACCAGCAAATTGCAAGTGAAATTGCATGCAATGTTGCGACGTGTAACGATACCCTTACTGTTTGACATTTCATGAGCGATCCTGACAGCGACGCACCAGCAATCCCTACCAGGTCGTATCGCTATCGGGATCGCTGGTGCTTTGCCAAGTGTGACAGTACCCTTTCTCCCCTCTGACAGTTCTGCTGCACATCACTTCACGTCAGGGTCTTTTTATTTACTGCATAATGCTACGTCCTGTTGTGTATAAATATGTGACTTCAGATTTTGTGTTATACCATGCCTGATGAAGAGACCTGAGAAGTCTCCAACGCTTACTACAGTATTTAATACCATCTTTCAATTATCCATAAAAGTATCAACAATTGAGGACTCTCAATGTAAAAAAATAAAATGTTTTCTATCTACTGGTTAACATGGTACAAAAATATTTTATACATATACATTTTTTGTATAGTTCAACAATTATTCAGATGAATGTTAAAGGTCAATTAGAAATAGATTTACAGACAGTATATAATCTATAAAGCTGTTCCTTGTATACAGCTTGTGCTGAGAGCTCTGACCTGACATTAACATTATAATTTGCATTTGTGATGTCAGACCTTTTCCTTTTCTGAAGTCATTCACTCTTCAGCAGCCGCGCTCATCTAGCTGTTACCATGACAATGCTCGAAACTGTCACACAATATACAAATGGAACATTCATAACAAAGCCTTTTATTATGACACAAGCTCTAACCTTTTTATTGACTTGTTAAATTGCAAAGATTCCTTCACCGGCATATAGCTTAGGTGGGTAGGAAATATTTTCCTTTATCTTCTTTTCTATGGTAATATTTTCTTTTGTTAAATGTATTTATTTTTTTAAATCATCACCATAACTATTTTTTCGTTGCACACAAACGCTCAGTTGACATCAATTCATATTTGATTCGGGATCAAGAATCCATAGCAGATACTGAAAGAAACCTGCTCCTTCCCTTACAAATCCAATCTACAGGAGCTGTTAATAGAATTTCAAATCGGTAGCATTTAACATTTCTATTCCAATGATTTCTGACATTGTATTCTGGAGGTCTCTATTATTCTTCAAAGACAGTGTTTGTCATGTTGAGGATGCCAGTTATTTGTTTTGGTTATTTTTTTCTTGTTTCTTTCTAAGCAAAATCTTTTTTTATTCTTTAAAGTTCCTTTTATTACTATTTAAGGGCTTAAATAAATCAGTCGCATATAGATTGATTCTGCCAATCACCAATTACTTAGATGGCAGAGCAATATGGGTGGATTGTTTGCAGTCTCCACAAAACCTTCATCATGATGTACAGTAGAAGAAACTATATATTTGAAAATAAAATATACAAGATATCTCAAAACTTGTAAGGGTACCGTTACACGCTTCAATGTTGTTAGGATATATCGGGAGCACGCGGTCATTTAGAACATCGTTGTGACGTTGCTGGTGAGATGTTACATGCCTAGATACCGTGCACGACGCACCAGCAATGTTGCGCGCAGAGATCGTTCGCACAACCCAGCCAATGATCTGTGTTCATTGTGGTAAAAGGGCAAAGTCATTATCCACATCGTTATCACGGTGTCACACACAACAATGCAGCAGGTTGGCTGATCGCAGATCGTCTGATTTGAGAACATGTTCTCAAATCTGCGATCAACGATCCAACGATTTATTGTAGTCATATCTCGGTGTTACATACAATGATGTACTAACGATGTCGTTTGAGCGACTCCAAACCCGTGACTTTTCAGCAATATCGTTCACGATATCTTTGCGCGTGTAACGGGACCCTAAGGAGGATTTTTAATGAAAAAAGGAGGGCAAAAATAATTTGGAATCGTCCAATCGTGGAAACTTCTGACTCTTTTATAATAATATATCAATATCTCATACAATATCCAACCTGGATACAATATATAATCACAAAGTCCCGAAAGACACGAAGGCGGATGTAAATATTTCACAACTTTTATTTTAGGAATACCTGACAACAAGTTTTATTCCATAAACAATTCCATAAATAAGAAAAAGGAGGAAGACATATAATTATCAGCAAATAGTGAGCTTCTGAATAATATCACAATAGCAGGATTATATATACCTAGAAGTATTCTCTGGCGGTACAGATGAAGGGGTAGACCACGTGACTGTGCGGTAGTTATGCAAATATCAGAACGTATCATTAATATATATAGATATGGGCCAGTTTAATCTAAAGGACTGTCAAACTATTAGAATCAAAATAGAGCTCTATCAAGATTGCTGCAGTATGCATATAGCTGGGCCTTTCACACTAGGGCCAGATCTATTACAAATACCTAGCTGCAACAAAGGATCTGATATCTCAGCATTGCCCCCATTTAATTGTCCAAATAAGATCAATATTTGGCATACATATACACAACAGTGGGTCAGTACTAATCCATCACAACAATTGCACACCTGTGCCTCTGTTTAATGGTGTCATGTATCTAGTTTATATTGCTCAATGGGCCAAATAGGAATATACAGCAGTAAGTGTCAGGCTCCAAACCTTTCCAAATCATGCTATGTAATACCATTAGCACCTAGACCGGCTTTCAACAATACAACACCATAATCACAGTATCAAAGGCACGGTGTGCAATTAGTTTCTGAGTAACTGAACCACCGTACACAATATCACTGATAGTCCATCATTACATACCGCTATAGATGTTATCCGGGTCACACTAGGCCACCCTGGTCCAGGTGTTGTATTGTTGAAAGCCGGTCTAGGTGCTAATGGTATTACATAGCAGTGATGGAAAGGTGTGGAGCCTGACACTTACTGCTGTATTATCCTATTTGGCCCATTGAGCAATATAAACTAGATACATGACACCAATTAAACAGAGGCACAGGTGTGCAATTGTTGTGATGGATTAGTACTGACCACTGTTGTGTGTATAGTTATGCCAAATATTGATCTTATTTGGACAATTAAATGGGGGCAATGCTGAGATATCAGATCCTTTGTTGCAGCTAGATATTTGTAATAGATCTGGCCCTAGTGTGAAAGGCCCAGCTATATGCAACTGCAGCAATCTTGATAGAGCTCTATTTTGATTCTAATAGTTTGACAGTCCTTTAGATTAAACAGGCCCAAATATCATATATATTAATGATACGTTCTGATATTTGCATAACTACCGCACAGTCACGTGGTCTACCCCTTCATCTGTACCGCCAGAGAATACTTCTAGGTATATATAATCCTGCTAATTGTGATATTATTCAGAAGCTCACTATTTGCTGATAATTATATGTCTTCCTCCTTTTTCTTATTTATGGAATTGTTTATGGAATAAAACTTGTTGTCAGGTATTCCTAAAATAAAAGTTGTGAAATATTTACATCCGCCTTCGTGTCTTTCGGGACTTTGTGATTATAATCTTTATAATAAGTCATTTTGCAGAATTATTAAAGGGGTTGTCCCACAAACAAGCTACAGTTTAATCAATAGATTTTAGAATAAATATAAGTTTGACTATTGATGTATTTAAAAAGAAATGTTCCTGTGCCTGAGATAATCTTATAAATGTAAATATAAATTGAATTTATAAATACTCTTTTGACAGTTTAGCCTGCATATTTATCAGGTGACCTGTAACTTACCATTATTGGAAGAGAACAAAACAGTGATGTTCAATAGAGTAAATCAAACGCAAATGCACAAGTGGAACTCAAGAGACACAATACCAGCGACATGACTTGGAATGTTCTATTACTATTGTGCACCTCACTGTTTTGTTCTCTTCCATATATGGTAAGTTAAAGGTCACCTGATAAATATCCAGGCTAACTGTCAAAAGAGTATCTATAACCTCACACATACAAATGGTGAATGGGCCTTTTTTTGGCAACCGACTGTAAAGCGCAGGGTTAAAACTTCCCATCAAAGCATAGTCTATGACTTTCCCTGAGTCAACTGAGGTTGCAATATACTAGCTGTATTTTCTGTCTATTAACTTTGTGACTTTTATGTGCAAAATAATCATTCTATTTTGTTATAACTAAGAACAGTTAATTACCATGCCTGGGCAACGCCGGGCTCTATAGCTAGTAATATTATATATAAAATTAATTGAACATTCATTCTGTAGCCTTATAGGAAATTAATTCTTGTGCATTTTCCTTCTGTCTTCAAAGCTTCTCTTGATACCTTTTCTCTTATAGGAGGCCTGTGGATCTTCTATGTAAAGCATCCCGCAGAAGTTCCCTATCATGTTCACATTTCATCTTCCTTGGTATTGCTGCTCCATCTTTTTGAAATCCTGATGAAGGGGCAGGTGGCTTGATGATGGGAGGTCCAGGTATATAAGTTTCTTCTTATTTTAAAGGTCTAATCCCTCTATGCTGCATGTACAAAAGTAGAAGTCATCACTATGATTTTGCAGTTCACTCGAGATCAACGGGATGCCAAAATGACTGCTTTTTCTTTCCATTAGACCACTGTTGTAGTTCTTCTTCACAAACAATGAAACCCTCAACATTTCTTGATCACCTTGTATTACACCAAAGTATGCATAAATAACTGTTCTCAAGAAGTCCATAATGTTCCTTCATTGTTTCTTCACTACAAAACAACCGTAGATGTAGCAACAGTTGTCAAATGAATTACAATACTGCCATGTAGCTATTTCTAACACGTTGTTATGACAGAAGCAGAAGCTTATAATTACCACAACCACTAAATTCTGAAAGAATCATGGTAAGCACACCCCACACACTCTTATCAACTCTGCAGACATAACGTAAGATGAAAATTATATGAACAAATACCCTGCTATGAATAAATAAATGAATAAAAAGCAAATGCATTTAAATAGCATAAGGTACTTAGTAAACACTGTTTTTGATCAAAAAAGCAGAAAGTCATCCCACCGTGACAAGTTGTCCCATGTCGGGACAGTACCTAACCACTCCCTAATATTAAAACCTTACCATGTGTCAGAACAGACCTCAATATAAATAAGGTTGGTGAGTGATGAGTGATTGGGTCCAAAAATGAACACACAGCCATAGGAAGAATTGTAAATGGAATGCCCAGCTCAATGAAGGAAGGGGGGCAAATGATATTTGTATTAAATACAAGATAGTAAAGCAAAACAAAAAAATTGAACCAAAGCATGAGCTGATACACATACAACCCATGAGATCACTGGCCATTAAACAGACAAAAACTAAGGTGAAAATTATATGAAGAAATGCCCTGCTGTAAAGAGATAAATAAAAACGAGTGCATTTAAATAACATGGAATTCTTAGTAAACACTGTTTTTGATCAAAAAAGCATACAGCCATCCTACCGTGACAAGGTGTACTCATCTCGAGACAGTACCTAACCACTCTCTAATATTAAAATCTTACCATTTGTCAGAACAGACCTCAATATGAATAAGTGTGGAGAGTGATTAGGCCCTGATAATGGAAACACCGCCATAGGAAATGCAATGCCAAGCTTAATGAAGGGGGAACCACACCCCATTTGTATTAAATACAAGAGACTAAAGCAAAGCAGAAAATGTGTATCAGCTCACGCTCTGGCTCAATTTTTTTGCTTTGCTTTAGTCTCTTGTACTTAATACAAATAGGTTGTAGCTAGAGATGAGTGAACCTTTTGAAGTTCCGGTTCATTTTGCCGAATTTCAATATGTTCGCCGACTAGTTCATCAAACAGTTCACCAAACTTCCATAGGATTCAAAGGGAGGCAAAACCAAATACATAGAAAAAATCTTCACAGGGGCCCAAAATCTGCAAAAACAGCTCAAATTAGGGGCAGACATCAGGAAAAGTGATATATATTCCCCAGAATTAAAATGTTTATCCTTTGTGCACTATGGATGCATTGGACAAGGCCTGGTCCAGTATTTCATGCTTCAGCATTGATCAAGAACAGGGAGATGCGTGACACGTGTACGAATTGTGCTCTTAGAGCCTTGCTAAACTGAGGAAACAGACAAAAAGGAGACCTCAAGAAGAGTTTTCACATTTCAAAAAGTATGGGCCAGATACCTCGAAAGTGGCATGAATTGACCCAGAATAAAATTTGTATAATGGCATGGCCTTCATGCATGGCACAGGGTCGGGAACAGAGCCCAACCTAGTATTTAAAAGTTAAACATTGATTAATAACAGGGGGTGAGTGACACATGTAGGCATCATACTCAGAGAGCCCTGCTTAACAAACAAGAAAGAAGACCCCAAGAAGAGTCTCCAGATTTAAAAAAAAATTGCAAGATACCATGAAAGTGACATCAATTGACCTAGAATAAAAATTGTATAATAGCGCTGCCTGCATGCATAGCACAGGGTTTGGACACAGGACCAGGCCTAGCATTTGAAGGTTAAACACTGATTAGGAACAATGGGATGAGTGACATGTGTAGGCATTGTGCTCATAGAGTGCTGCTAAATTGAGAAAACAGACAAGAAAGAAGACCCCAAGAAGCATCTCCAAAAAATTATGGCCAAATACCATGAAAGTGCAACAATTGACGAGATTAAAAATTGTATAGTGGTGCAGTCTGCATGCATGGCACAGGGTTTGGTACAGGACCTGGTCTAGCATTTGAAGGTTAAACATTGATTAGTAACAGGGAGATGAGTGACATGTGTAGGC
Organism: Allobates femoralis; assembly: GCA_033576535.1. Classification (NCBI taxonomy): domain Eukaryota; kingdom Metazoa; phylum Chordata; class Amphibia; order Anura; family Aromobatidae; genus Allobates; species Allobates femoralis. Next base: position 506,608,994 of record JARQOC010000002.1, read on the forward strand.
ATCATGTTCAAAGAGTTTTGCTAAATTGAGGAAACATACAAGAGAGAGTCTCCACACTTCAAAAAATTAGGGCCAGATACCATGAAAGTGGCATCAATTGACCCAGAAGAAAAATTGTATAATGGGAAGATCAATGCAGCTCACTGAAAAGTACAACGTTGCCTAGTCTGCCCAGTTTGGAACTGGGGTGGAAAAGTCCTTGGAGATCCTTGACTTGTTCATCTTTATGAAAGATAGGCGGTCTACACTTTCAGGCGAGAGTTGGATGCTCTTATCCATCAGGACACCACCAGCAGTGCTGAAGACACATTCTATGAAAAAACTGGCTACCAGAGGGCTCAGCCTCAACTGCAGAGACAAAAAGGTGCAACTAAACACTATAGATTAAAAATTTGAGGTGTTAGTGGATACCCCGGTCAAAATAACGTGAGCTTGTAACCCACCGTCGAGGGCCTTCTTGTCAGCATGGCTGGTAGCAGGTGCTACAACCGCCCCCATGCTTGGCTTGCAGGGGATTGAGCATCGGTGTTCGGACACTTGTGTTGCCTACCAGTGGAGCTGGCAGCTGTCTGCTAGGTGCAATGGATATTTTACCTGGCTAAATTTTGGTTGTCCGAAAAACCTTGGTAGCAAAGCCACATTGAAGAACCACTGGGTGCGAATGGCGGAAATGAACACACAGTGACAGTGCCTTCTGCAACAGCTCATCTAGGCCAGGATAGTGGTGTAGGAATTGCTGTACAACCAAGTTGAGGACATGAGCCATGTAAGGCATGTGTGTAAATTTGCCCTGACATAGGGCCGCCACTAGGTTTGCACTAATATTGAACACAGTCTTCCCTGGCTCCAGGTTTAGTGGAAACAGTCATTGTTCATACTCGGCCTGCATAGCTGCCCACAACTTTTCAGCTGTGTGACTGACATCTCCATGGCATTTTATCTTCAACACTGCCTGATGGCAGCGGGCCCTGACAGCACAGTACAGAGGTTGGGGGGATTCTCTGTAGACTTTTGGAATATTAAGAGAAAGGTTGAGGACACAGCTGGAGTCCCTAGAGGAGGTGGAGGGGGCAGTTTATTAAGCAGTAGATACAGAGGTTTGTGCCAAAGATTTGGGGATTTTTGAACTTGGGGAGCAGGCCTGTTCCCCGCCTGGCCCCACAGCCACCAGAGGCCCATTGCAAAGTCAGCAAGATGTAACGCCCCTGGCCATGTTTGCTCATCCAGGTTTCAGAGGTGAAATGCACCCTGTCACACAGAGTTTCTCAAGGAACTGGCGATGTCTGAGATAAGCTGGTGTAGCACAGGCACAGCTTTCTTAGGGAAGTAATTGGAACTAGGCAACTTGTACACTTGCAAATTGGTGGACTATGAGGGATGTTCAGATGTAATGGTAGGTTGACAAAGAAGTGGTGTGTTTGGTGCCATCAAAAACCGCAGGCATGTCTACTTCTTAACAGATGTCAGGCTGTCACTCGGCCCTACTGTAGCAGGTAAAAAAGTGGAGGCTCTGCGACCAGAGACCTGTGGGACAACACTTTATACAATGATGGAGGAAGAAGCAACAGATGTGATGTGGTGAATGGTGTTTGGTGAGGCTCACTGGTCCTCATTTTAGCGCAATGAGTTTGCCAGAGTAATGGTACCTTTACACGCCGCTACTGGATGGTGGCAACAACCGGATACATGAGAGAAATGTATCTTGCACCGCCAATTCAACCCGATGTAGCGACGTGTGAAGACGGCTGTAGCCACCCGCCAGTGGCGGCACCTGTTTCAGAGCACTGCCCTAAAACAGGTGGTTACCCAGCCGATGGTAGCGACCTGTATCGGCGTGTAAAGAAGGAACAGAAGGGTTGTTTCTACACCATGCTATGTACCTGGTATGTAGCTGGGGCGTGCCACAGCCTCCGGGTTACCGCGCCCCATCAACGATCATTGGTGGAAGCTCCTGCGTTACGATTGGTAGTTGCTGCATAGGGAGGCATATTTAAGGAGCTGACCAGTCACACTACACAATTGCTCGAGCGTCATGTATTAGTCAGCCTCCTGCGCTGGCTGCCCAATCATGATGTTATTGCTTTGTCCTATCAGCGTATGGAATTCTTGTAATCCACAATTGTGGCACGCCTATGTGTTGTCCCTGCTGCACCAGGTCCGCCCATATTAGCTTGGTGTAGCGGTGTGTAAATGAGGTAAGGTGCTCTGCAGAAGGTAACTTGAGACACCCGGCGGTGTATCCAGAGATAGATGTAACCTACTGTAGCGCACCTTGCTGCGGCGTGTAAAGGTGGTGCGATTACCGTTTGCAACCGTTTGTGCGTGCTCGTGCACGTGAAGTACCCGGTTGTTGCCACCATCCAGTAGCGGCATGTAAAGGTACCATAACACAAGTTGTTTGGTCATGTGCTGGTTCATACTTGTAGTACTTAGTTGATTTTTTTTTACCTCTATCTAATTTTTTTTTACAAACCTTGCAAATATCGTGAGTTGGGTCATCCTTTGCAGTCTTAAAAAAGAGTTGTGGCTCAGGATGCAGTGGTTGCTGCACTCTGTCTCTGTTTGGAAAAATGCAACTTCACCTCCTCGTCTTCATCCTCTTCCACCTCCTCTGCTGAGCTACTCAGCTGCATGACTTTGGGTTAATTCCAAGTGGGATCTAGAACCTCATCATAATCCTCTCTGTGGTCCCACTCCTGAGTTACCCTCCTCCTCTTCCTGTATTGAACGCACAGTACAGTGCGGGTGATCTACAAGTATCTGAGTCTCATCATCATCACCACCTCCACCCCTGGGGGTTAATATGTGGTGATGAGGGTCTGGATTCTGCTTCGTCCTTCCCTGGATCAAAGTCCATATATGCAGATACTTTCCTCCTCTGGAGTATGTGAATCTCTGGAGCAGATCTCTGATGCCCATTGAATATAATCTGTGAACATCTCAGCAGAATCGCTTACTTCAGTTTCCCACAATCAGTTCAGTGGTTGGAGAGTTGTGATACAGGGTAACAAATGGGTAACTGGGGCGCCACCTCTGAGAACTGTACTGTGTGTGATGTTGAGGCGGAGGAAGAGGAGGAGAGGCCACTTGATGCAGTGCTTGCCATGAACTATTGCAAAAACTCTTTCTGGGCCTCATCCATAAGTTATATTGCTCTGCTTCTGCCAAAGAAAGAGACAGGAGTAGGCCGTCCAGTAACAAAAGTTGTTACCTGGCTTGGGATACCACAAGTCGGTGTTTCATCAGTACATCTTTTAGTAACATTAGCAGTAGCTCCTACCCCACGTACAACTTGAACACCAAGCCTATTACCCCTTCCACTACGCTTATTCCTCTTTCTACTATACATATTCCCCTTTCCACCATGACCTTGAGATTTCCCACTCATTTTTAATGCGGACAGATTTGAAAATTTGACAGAGACAGAGATTCGGCAATTAGTTTTTTGGAGGCCAATGAAAACCTTTTTAAGGGAAACACAAATATTTGGCAACCACAAGTTTAAAGCCAAAAAAGCCTTTTCATAGGAAATAAAAGATTTGGCATTCACTTGTTTGAGGCCAAAAAAAACTCTTATGGTACATTTACACGCGGCCACAGGAAGGTAGGAACAGGCAGGCATCGGACACAATTATGCCTGTTGCCTTGAAAAGACCACGATGTGGCTGCGTGTAATTCAGGACTTTCCTTCCTGTGCCTTCCCTGAAGGAAGGAAAGTCCTGAATTACACACAGCCACATCGAGGTCTTTTCAAGGCAACAGGCACAATTGTGTCCGATGCTTGCCTTCCTGTGGCCGCATTTAAATGTACCATTAGGGGAACTATAAATATTTTGCAATGACTTGCTTGGGGTAAAAAAAAGCTTTTTGGCGGAAACAGAAAGATGTGGCAATCACTTGCTTGAGGCTAAAAACATCTTTTAGGGGAACCACAAATACTTGGCAATGACTTATTTGAAGTAAAAAAAGCCTTTTTAGAGGAAACGCAAATATTTGGCAAGCACTTGCAATAAACAACAGAATCAGGTCAACAGCAGCACCACCTGCATACGGAACCAAGAGGTATTGTTAGGACATACCGTTAGGTGGATCCTCTGGAAGGGTGCTGTATCCACAGAGAGCAAGGGCGGTGCACACTGAAAGTCCCAGGGAAAAGGGAGCCATATGAACATCCAGGAAGAAGAGTGGCACTCATCCAGTTAAAAGATACCAATTTATTCAAGCTTTGTTTAAAAGCGAGCACAAAGTCACATCATGTTCAGGGGAGAGGGCGTGCAAGAGCGTGTATCTATTAACTGGATGAGTGCCACTCTTCTTCCTGGACATTTGGCGATCAATTGTTTGAGGCCAAAAGAAATATTTTTAGAGGAAACACAAATATTTGGCACTCACTTAAGACCAAAAAAAGCCTTTTATTTCACCATTTACGCAGCACTATTTAGCTCTAGCGTAAATGCAATGAAATCCATTGGCGTAATGCACCCTAGCAAAAGCAATGGCTTTTGCTAAAATGTGTTCACATGATCCATATTTTTGCAGATGCTCTTACACTGTAAAGTGCGTCCAGAAAAAGAATGGCCATGTCAATTCTTTGCGCCTTTTTCGGCGCGCTCTTCCCATAGCCCACATTATAAAATGGGCTCGGGAAAAGCGCAGCCAAAAATGCGCAGTGTATGAATGCAGTTGCGCTTTTTTGCGCATAAACGCAGCAAAAAAGCGCAACTGCATAAAAGCACTGCATAAAAAATAAATTGCTACGTGTGAACTCAGCCTTAGGGGAAACACAAAGATTTGGCAATCACTTGTTTCACTTGCTTTTTATTTATTTATTTATTTATTTATTTACAGCAGGGTATTTGTTTATATAGTTTTCATCTTATGTTTTATGTGTTTAATGGCCAGTGTGAACATGCTCTTGTGGTTTACATGTGTATCAGCTCATGCTCAGGCTCCATTTTTTTTGCTTTATTCTTATGAACACTGTCTAAAAGAAAATCTGCATATATGTATATGAATTCCATGCACCATTCCCCTGTTTGTGTTACTTGGTACCATCTTCTTTTCTTCTGTTGCAAAATAGTAGAAGATACAGCAAGGTCCAAGACACTGAAATGCCTTCTCTTTAATAGGTTATCTTTATTGGTCACAGCCAGGCCTGCCACCAGAGCATTTCTGCCCTGCCTGGTGTAAGGGGACTGGTGAATCAGGGGGGCCTGGGCACCGGGATAATTACTTGGCTTTATAAAGCCCCGGCCCGGGAGCTCCTGTCTCAGCTGCAGCAAAGGGAGTTGTGTCTACCTTCAGCTGCAGGAAGGCAATCACATAGCTAATTCTCATGCGATGAGCTCCAAGCTGGAGCGCATTGCTCATCTGCTTTCTGTGGTGAGGGAGGGGGGTAGAGTGGGAGGGGCATGGGATGCTCTGGCCCGCACTGCTTTCCATTGCGTGTGGCCGGCCACATCACTGTTAGGAGACACTGCCGGTTTCCTAACTGTGACATCACACAGCATGTCCTGCACTAGTCTCCTTCCCTCCAGAGAGGATCATCGCTAGACAGGGGACAAGCTGGAGGTTGGTAAATGACAAACAAAACAGTCCTAATATGTGTGTCTGTGTATATATGTGTGTGTCTGTGTATATATGTGTGTATATTGAGAGGTAACGCACACCTAGGGGACTACGGAGCACTTGCTTGGCAGTGGAATTGACACAAACAGCCGTATCTGTAAAGTGACATTGTCCAACGGTTTATTAACAATCCTCATAAACCACATATGGTATATAGTGCATACATGGACGGGACAGGTATATTATGTCAGACTGTCCCAACAGTCGGATGACACACACATGCCCATTCTAGTGATCACTGACTTTAGTCAATCCATAATAGTGATCACTGACCTTAGTCTCTGTTGGGGAGGATGCCTCGTCTGCAGGATCACAGACTCCTGTCTGATCCGAGTTCAGACCAGGTTCGAGCTCCCTGAGTCTGGGGTGATCCAGGCTCCCTAAGCCCCCCTCACCTATTGTGGACTCTAGGAAAGCTCTCCTTCTGGTTGCTAGGCTCCTCTACATCCTGTGGTGAAGGACCTTTCCTGACCTCACAGCCCATGTGACCTGAAGGGAGTCTGCTTATTTCTGATCTGTCACGCTCACAGGAGGATCCAAGTTTGACAGACACTCTCCTGGCTTCTCAAACCTGGAATCCAGCACATGCAAGGCATTATCTGCACCTGTGGAGGCTCATGTCCCAGTCCCAATACCTTGCTAAACCATGCTGAACTACCAGTCACAGTATAGATATTTGCAAGGCAACTAGTGGCTGTACCACAATATATATATATATAATATATAATCACCCTAACGCACTTCCGTAAGTTTCGGCGCTACTTCCGTCGTCGTGGACGTGGCTGCCAAACTTATGGAAGTGCGTTAGGGACACACACACATACACACACACACACACAGAGACACACACACAGACACACACACACGCACACACTCCAGTATACTTACCCCGCCGCCATCCCGCTACACGGCTCCCGTTATGGCTCCGCCCACCTCGTGGGGCTCCCGCCATGGCTCCGCCCACCTCGCGGGACTCCGCCGTGGCTCCGCCCACCTTGCCTGTGCTGACCACACAGCCTCCTTCCTGCGCTGACCACAGAGCCTCCTTCCTGCGCTGACCACAGAGCCGCCGTCCTCTGCTGACCACAGAGCCTCCTTCCTGCGCTGACCACTCTGCCTCCTTTCTGCGCTGACCACAGACCCACCGTCCTCTGCTGCCACAGACCCTCCGTCCTCTGCTGACCACAGAGCCGCCGTCCTCTGCTGACCACAGAGCCCCTGTCCTCTGCTGACCACAGAGCCTCCATCCTCTGCTGACCACAGGGCCTCCTTCCTGCGCTGACCACAGAGCCTCCTTCCTGCGCTGACCACAGACCCACCATCCTCTGCTGCCCACAGAGCCTCCTTCCTGCGGTGACCACAGAGCCGCCGTCCTCTGCTGACCACAGACCCGCCGTCCTCTGCTGACCACAGAGCTGCCGTCCTCTGCTGACCACAGAGCCCCCATCCTCTGCTGACCACAGAGCCGCCATCCTCTGCTGACCACAGAGCCTCCTTCCTGCGCTGACCACAGAGCCTCCTTCCTGCGCTGACCACAGAGCCTCCTTCCTGCGCTGACCACAGAGCCTCCTTCCTGTGCTGACCACTCTGCCTCCTTCCTGCGCTGACCACAGACCCGCCGTCCTCTGCTGACCACAGACCCGCCGTCCTCTGCTGACCACAGAGCCGCCGTCCTCTGCTGACCACAGAGCCCCCGTCCTCTGCTAACCACAGAGACGCCATCCTCTGCTGACCACAGAGCCTCCTTCCTGCGCTGACCACAGAGACTCCTTCCTGCACTGACCACAGAGCCTCCTTCCCGTGCTGACCACCGAGCCTCCTTCCTGTGCTGACCACTCTGCCTCCTTCCTGCGCTGACCACAGACCCGCCGTCCTCTGCTGACCACAGAGCCGCCGTCCTCTGCTGACCACAGAGCCCCCGTCCTCTGCTGATCACAGAGCCGCCATCCTCTGCTGACCACAGAGCCTCCTTCCTGCGCTGACCACAGAGCCTCCTTCCTGCGCTGACCACAGAGCCTCCTTCCTGTGCTGACCACAGAGCCTCCTTCCTGCGCTGACCACTCGACCACAGAGCCTCCTTCCTGCGCTGACCACAGAGCCTCCTTCCTGCGCTGACCACAGACCCGCCGTCCTCTGCTGACCACAGAGCCTTCTTCCTGCGCTGAACTCTCTGCCTCCTTCCTGCGCTGACCACAGAGCTGCCGTCCTCTGCTGACCACAGAGCCGCCGTCCTCTGCTGACCACAGAGCCCCCGTCCTCTGCTTACCACAGACCCACCGTTCTCTGCTCACCACAGACCTGCCGTCCTCTGCTGACCACAGAGCCGCCGTCCTCTGCTGACCACACAGACGCCGTCCTCTGCTGACCACACAGCCACCGTCCTCTGCTGATCACAGAGCCGCCGTCCTCTGCTGACACAGAGCCCCGTCCTCTGCTGACCACAGAGCCGCCGTCCTCTGCTGACCACAGAGCCGCCGTCCTCTGCTGACCACAGAGCCGCCGTCCTCTGCTGACCACCGAGCCGCCGTCCTCTGCTGACCACAGAGCCGCCGTCCTCTGCTGACCATAGAGCCACCGTCCTCTGCTGACCACAGAGCCCCCGTCCTCTGCTAACCACAGAGCCCCCGTCCTCTGCTGACCACAGAGCCCCCGTCCTCTGCTGACCACAGAGCCGCCGTCCTTTGCTGACCACAGAGCCGCCGTCCTCTGCTGACCACAGAGCCGCCGTCCTCTGCTGACCACAGAGCCGCTGTCCTGCGCTCACCACTCTGCCTCCTTCCTGCGCTTACCACTCTGCCTCCTTCCTGCGCTGACCACTCTGCCTCCTTCCTGCACTGACCACAGAGCCGCCGTCCTCTGCTGACCACAGAGCCGCGTCCTCTGCTGACCACAGAGCCTCCCTCCTCTGCTGACCACAGAGCCGCCGTCCTCTGCTGACCACAGAGCCGCCGTCCTCTGCTGACCACAGAGCCGCCGTCCTCTGCTGACCACAGAGCCGCCGTCCTACGCTCACCACTCTGCCTCCTTCCTGCGCTTACCACTCTGCCTCCTTCCTGCACTGACCACTCTGCCTCCTTCCTGCACTGACCACAGAGCTGCCGTCCTCTGCTGACCACAGAGCCGCCGTCCTCTGCTGACCACAGAGCCGCCCTCCTCTGCTGACCACAGAGCCGCCGTCCTCTGCTGACCACAGAGCCGCCGTCCTCTGCTGACCACAGAGCCGCCGTCCTCTGCTGACCACTCAGCCGCCGTCCTCTGACACAGAGCCCCCGTCCTCTGCTGACCACAGAGCCGCCGTCCTCTGCTGACCACAGAGCCGCCGTCCTCTGCTGACCACAGAGCCCCCGTCCTCTGCTGACCACAGAGCCGCCGTCCTCTGCTGACCACAGAGCCCCCGTCCTCTGCTGACCACAGAGCCCCGTCCTCTGCTGACCACACAGCCGCCGTCCTCTGCTGACCACTGAGCCGCCGTCCTCTGCTGACCACCGACCCTCCGTCCTGCCCTGACCACCGACCCTCCGTCCTGCGCTCACCACTCTGCCTCCGTCCTGTGCTCACCACTCTGCCTCCGTCCTGCGCTCACCACTCTGCCTCCGTACTGCGCTCACCACTCTGCCTCCATCCTGCGCTCACCACTCTGCCTCCGTCCTGCGCTGACCACTCTGCCTCCCTCCTGCGCTGACCACTCTGCCTCCGTCCTGCCCTGACCACTGAGCCTCCTTCCTGCGCTGACCACTGAGCCTCCTTCCTGCGCTGACCACTGAGCCTCCATCCTGTGCTGACCACTGAGCCTCCATTTTGTGCTGACCACTGAGCCTCCATCCTGTGCTGACCACTCAATCCTGTGCTGACCACTCAGCCGCCATCCTCTGCTGACCACAGAGCCTCCGTCCTCTGCTGACCACAGAGCCACCGTACTCTGCTGACCACAGAGCCGCCGTCCTCTGCTGACCACAAAGCCGCCATTCTGTGCTGACCACTGACCCTCCATCCTGTGCTGACCACTCAATCCTGTGCTGACCACTCAGCCGCCGTCCTCTGCTGACCACAGAGCCGCCGTCCTCTGCTGACCACAGAGCCGCCGTCTCTGCTGACCACAGAGCCGCCGTCCTCTGCTGACCACTGAGCCTCCATCCTGTGCTGACCACTGACCCTCCATCCTGTGCTGACCACTCAATCCTGTGCTGACCACTCAGCCGCCGTCCTCTACTGACCACAGAGCCGCCGTCCTCTGCTGACCACAGAGCCGCCGTACTCTGCTGACCACTGAGCCGCCGTCCTCTGCTGACCACAGAGCCGCCGTCCTCTGCTGACCACAGACCCGCCCTCCTCTGCTGACCACAGAGCCGCCGTCCTCTGCTGACCACAGAGCCGCCGTCCTCTGCTGACCACAGAGCCGCCGTCCTCTGCTGACCACAGAGCCACCGTCCTCTGCTGACCACACAGCTGCCGTCCTCTGCTGACCACAGAGCCGCCGTCCTCTGCTGACCACAGAGCCGCCGTCCTTTGCTGACCACAGAGCCGCCGTCCTCTGCTGACCACAGAGCCGCTGTCTTCTGCTGACCACAGAGCCTCCTTCCTGCGCTGACCACAGAGCCTCCTTCCTGCGCTGACCACAGACCCGCCGTCCTCTGCTGACCACAGAGCCTCCTTCCTGCGCTGACCACTCTGCCTCCTTCCTGCGCTGACCACTCTGTCTCCTTCCTGCGCTGACCACAGAGCCGCCGTCCTCTGGTGACCACAGAGCCGCCGTCCTGCGCTCACCACTCTGCCTCCTTTCTGCGCTGACCACTCTGCCTCCTTCCTGCGCTGACCACTCTGCCTCATTCCTGCGCTGACCACAGAGCCGCCGTCCTCTGCTGACCACAGAGCCGCCGTCCTCTGCTGACCACAGAGCCGCCGTCCTCTGCTGACCACAGAGCCGCCCTCCTCTGCTGACCACAGAGCCGCCGTCCTCTGCTGACCACACAGCCTCCGTCCTCTGCTGACCACAGAGCCGCCGTCCTCTGCTGACCACAGAGCCGCCGTCCTCTGCTGACCACAGAGCCCCCGTCCTCTGCTCACCACACAGCCGCCGTCCTCTGCTGACCACTGTGCCGCCATCCTCTGCTGACCACCGACCCTCCGTCCTGCCCTGACCACTGACCCTCCGTCCTGCCCTGACCACCGACCCTCCGTCCTGCCCTGACCACCGACCCTCCGTCCTGCGCTCACCACTCTGCCTCCGTCCGGCGCTCACCATTCTGCCTCCGTCCTGCGCTGACCACTCTGCCTCCTTCCTGTGCTGACCACTGAGCCTCCAACCTGCACTGACCACTGAGCCTCCATCCTGCGCTCAACACTCTGCCTCCATGCTGCACTAACCACTCAGCCACTGCGCAGTGCTAACCACTGAGCCAACACACTGTGAAAACCACTTAGCCATCAAATACAGTGCTAGCCACTGAGCCACCGTATACAGTGCTAACCACTGAGCCACCATATACAGTGCTAACCACTGAGCCAACATATACACTGAAAACCACTGAGCCACCATATACAGTGCTAACCACTGAGCCACCATATAAAGTGCTAACCACTAAGCCACCATACAGTGCTAACCACTGAGCCACCGTATACAGTGCTAAACACTGAGCCACCGTATACAGTGCTAACCACTGAGCCACCATACAGTGCTAGCCACTGAGCCACCGTATACAGTGCTAACCACTGAGCCACTATATACAGTGCTAACCACTGAGCCACCGTATACAGTGCTAACCACTGAGCCACCATATACAGTGCTAACCACTGAGCCAACATATACACTGAAAACCACTGAGCCACCATATACAGTGCTAACCACTGAGCCACCATATACAGTGCTAACCACTGAGCCACCATTTACAGTGCTAACCACTGACCACCGTATACAGTGCTAACCACTGAGCCACCATATACAGTGCTAACCACTGAGTCACCGTATACAGTGCTAACCACTGAGTCACCATATACAGTGCTAACCACTGAGTCACCATATACAGTGCTAACCACTGAGCACCATATACAGTGCTAACCACTGAGCCACCATTACAGTGCTAACCACTGAGCCACCATATACAGTGCTAACCACTGAGCCACCATATACAGTGCTAACCACTGAGCCACCGTATACAGTGCTAACCACTGAGCCACCATACAGTGCTAACCACTGAGCCACCATATACAGTGCTAACCGCTGAGCCACCTATACAGTGCTAACCACTGAGCCACCATATACAGTGCTAACCGCTGAGCCACCTATACAGTGCTAACCACTGAGCCACCATATACAGTGCTAACCACTGACTCACCGTATACAGTGCTAACCACTGAGCCATACACCGTGAAAACCACTCAGCCATCAAATACAGTGCTAACCACTGAGCCACCATATACAGTGCTAACCACTGAGCCACACCATAATACAGTGCTAACCACTGAGCCACCGTATACAGTGCTAACCACTGAGCCACCATACAGTGCTAACCAACTGAGCCACCATTACAGTGCTAACCACTGAGCCACCGTATACAGTGCTAACACTACGAAGCAACCATATACAGTGCTAACCACTGAGTCACCGTATACAGTGCTAACCACTGAGTCACCATATACAGTGCTAACCACTGAGTCACCATATACAGTGCTAACCACTGAGCCACCATATACAGTGCTAACCACTGAGCCACCATACAGTGCTAACCACTGAGCCACCATATACAGTGCTAACCACTGAGCCACCATATACAGTGCTAACCACAGAGCCACCATATACAGTGCTAACCATTGAGCCACCATATCCAGTGCTAACCACTGATCCAGTATATACAGTGCTAACCACTTAGCCACCATACAGTGCTAACCGCTGAGCCACCATATACAGTGCTAACCACTGAGCCACCATACAGTGCTAACCACTGAGCCACCATAAAGTGCTAACCACTGAGCCACCATATACAGTGCTAACCACTAAGCCACCGTATACAGTGCCAACCACTGAGCCACCATATACAGTGCTAACCACTGAGCCACCGTATACAGTGCTAACCACTGAGCCACCATATACAGTGCCAACCACTGAGCCACCGTATACAGTGCTAACCACTGAGCCACCATATACAGTGCTAACCACTGAGCCACCGTATACAATGCTAACCACTGAGCCACCATATACAGTGCTAACCACTAAGCCACCGTATACAGTGCCAACCACTGAGCCACCGTATACTCTGCTACCCACTGAGCCACCATATACAGTGCCAACCATTGAGCCACCATACAGTGCTAACCACTGAGCCACCATATACAGTGCTAACCACTGAGCCACCGTATACTCTGCTACCCACTGAGCCACCTGTATACACACAATTCATTTCACTGCACTCCTCTAACTATTAGTAAATAAACTATATATGGATTCTAGACTACCCGATTCTTTAGAATCGGGCCGCCATCTAGTATATATATATATGTGTGTGTGTGTACAGTGTGTATATATGTGTGTCTATGTGTATATATGTGTGGAGGTGTGTGCACAATGTATGTGTGTGTATATATATGTGTAAATCAATATGTGAAGAAAAGGTGTCACTCCCCGGCAAATGTCACTTGCAATATGGAACTTTTTTCCGATTAAACACGGTCACATGGTGCAGGGAGGGATCAGCAGGATTGGACGACGGTCACCGTTTCGCGCGTTTGCACTTCAACAGGTTCTAAATTTTATTCACATATTGATTTACTTCTGCAACTCAAGCTGAGCAATGCCGATTTTCCCACTGCCTGCTGATGACAGCTGTAACAAGTCCTGTATAATAGCTAGTGCCTGGGTTTTCTACTGTTCATTGGGTATATATATGTGTGTATGCGTATATGCGTCTCTGTGTGTATATATATGTTTATGTGTGTGTGTATATGTGTATGTGAGTATTTATATGTGTGTGTCTGTGTTTGGTTATCATCATGTCTGTTGTATATTATTTTTTATATATGTGTGCACATGTCTGTGTATATGTTTGTCATAGCATTCATGGGGAGAAAGCGCAAGAGGGGCAAAAAACACAGTGCACAGGGGAGAGACAATGCACAGGACAAGAAGACCACTCAAGGGGAAGCAAGAGATGGCGCACAGTGGGAGAAGATGGCGCACAGGGGGAAAAGATGGTGCACAGAGCATTACCCGATATTTGCGGAGTTCTGGCAGACCTCCGGTGGAGAGAGAAGAAATCAAGATGGAGGATCCCGCCCTGCAGCACAGCAGCGAGGCAGACATGGTGATCGGTGGAGAAAGTGTTCCCCAGCAGGCTCACCTACCTCAGGATGCCCTGCACCCCTGCCTGACTGTGGGAGGCAGCGGACACCTTTGTGAAGCAGAGGGATCTACAGCGATGTTGGCGGGATCAGGTGGGAGCCGCTCTTCGGGAGAAGAGGCCGGTAACTTCATGCAGGTGCAGAGGAGTGGAGGTGAGGGAGCAGTACAAGCGGGGGACCGGAACCAAAAACAATTAACATCAGTAATGGAGGTGGGTGCCATAGGGGACAATAGAAGTGGAGGAGTGAGGCACCTTGGATCTGCTGGTACCATGCACTCCTGTGGCCTACCATCTCCTACATTGTATCAGGATGGAGACATGCACTCCCTGAGGTGGCCGCTTGATGTGGAGGTGCTATGTCAGAGTCAGCCCAGGATGACTTTGGATGAGGCACCTACCAATGGATGCAGTTTAACTCCCCAGGGGGATATAAGCAATCAAGGCAAGGGTGCTTAAGTCTCAGCCCTGCGCAAGTGACTAGCATTACTCAATCAGCTACAGCCCAAGATATTCCAACCCCAAGTGAGGAAGTGTGGGACACCTTTAAGGCCCATATTCTCAACATCCCTACCAAAGAAGAAATCGTGGACTTTGTCACTAAGCTTGAGCTTCTTTTAAAATCAAAGCTGCAGCATTGAGAGGAGAGGTTTATGACATATCCCATAGGGTCTCCCAGACTGATTCTACTGTAGACCAACTATCTAGGAGGGTCCAGGCATTAGAAGACCAATTGGCATCTCAGACGTCCAACTATGACATCTTTTTGGACTCAATGGAGGATCTGGAAAACCACGAACGGCGCCAAAATATAGGAGTCCTTAACCCGTTTACGACTAATGACGAGTATACTCGTCATGAAAAGATGTCAGTTCCCGCATCATGACGAGTATACTCGTCATGGCTTTGAACTGTCACTTCTTCTAAATGAACAGTGAGAGTTCAATTCTAAAAGCTGTCAGTGACAGCCAAGGGTTAGGGGAAGAGGTGTGGGGACCCTTGTTAACCCCTTCACCCCCCCTCCCAAATCATACTTATCTGCCGGCGGGCTGCACCGCACCTGCCGGCCATGAACTAATGCTCCAGCTCCCCTGTGTCCTGTCCCCGCCCCCTGTGTCCAGAGCCCCCTGTGTCCTGTAGCCCCCCCTGTGTCCAGAGCCCCCTGTGTCCTGTCCCCGTCCCCTGTGCAGCCCCTCCTGTGTCCTGTCAATCCCCGCCCTCCACCTTGCATAGTTTGTCTGCCGGCGGGCTTATGCGTCCGCCGGCGAAGCTGCAGGGCCCCCTCCTCCTCCCTGCTGGTCCCCAGCCCCCGGTCCCCAGCCCCGGTCCCCAGCCCCCAGCCCCGCTCACCTATTCCGGCGGGCTGCACGCGCGGTGCACCCGCCCGCACCCTCGGCCTCCTCTGCAGTCCGGTGTGGCCCCTCCTCTTCTCAGGGGCTCCTCCTCCTCATCGCTGGGTAAGTATGAATGAATGAATGAATGGATGGATGGGTGGGTGGATGGATGGATGGGTGGATGGATGGATGGGTGTGTGCGTGCGTGGATGTGCGTGCTTGGATGTGCGTGCGTGGATGTGCGTGTGTGGATGTGCGGGCGTGGATGTGTGTGCGTGGATGTGCGTGCGTGGATGTGTGCGTACGTGGATGTGCGCGTACGTGGATGTGTGTGGATGTGGATGTGCGTGGATGTGTGTGTGGATGTGCTTGGATGTCAGCATGCGTGCGTGGATGTCAGCGTGCGTGAATGTCAGCGTGCGTGGATGTGCATGCGTGGATGTGCGTGCATGGATGTGCCTGCATGTATGTGTGCGTGCGTGGATGTGTGCGTACGTGGATGTGTGCGTGGATGTGGATGTGCGTGGATGTGTGTGTGGATGTGCGTGGATGTCAGCATGCGTGCATGGATTTGTGCGTGCGTGGATGTGTGCATGCGTGGATGTCAGCGTGCATGAATGTCAGTGTGCGTGTGAATGTGCATGTGTGTGGATGTCAGCGTGCGTGCGTGGATGTGTGTGTGCATGGATGTCAGCGTGCATGAATGTCAGTGTGCGTGTGAATGTGCATGCGTGGATGTGCGTGTGTGAATGTGCGTGCGTAGATGTGTGCGTACGTGGATGTGTGCGTATGTGGATGTGTGCGTGCGTGGATGTGCGTGGATATGGATGTGCGTGGATGTGTGTGTGGATGTGCGTGGATGTCAGCATGCGTGCGTGGATGTCAGCGTGCGTGGATGTCAGCGTGCGGGGATGTGTGCGTGTGTGGATGTGTGTGTGGATGTGCGTGGATATCAGCATGCGTGCGTAGATGTCAGCGTGCGTGAATGTCAGCATGCGTGAATGTCAGCGTGCATGGATGTGTGCGTATATGTGGATGTGTGTGTGGATGTGCGTGGATGTGCGTGGATGTCAGCATGCGTGCGTGGATGTCAGCGTGCGTGGATGTGCGTGCGTGGATGTGCGTGCGTGGATGTGCGTGCGTGGATGTGCGGGCGTGGATGTGCGTGCGTGGATGTGCGTGCGTGGATGTGTGCGTACGTGGATGTGCGCGTACGTGGATGTGTGTGGATGTGGATGTGCGTGGATGTGTGTGTGGATGTGCTTGGATGTCAGCATGCGTGCGTGGATGTCAGCGTGCGTGAATGTCAGCGTGCGTGGATGTGCATGCATGGATGTGCGTGCATGGATGTGCCTGCATGTATGTGTGCGTGCGTGGATGTGTGCGTACGTGGATGTGTGCGTGGATGTGGATGTGCGTGGATGTGTGTGTGGATGTGCGTGGATGTCAGCATGCGTGCATGGATTTGTGCGTGCGTGGATGTGTGCATGCGTGGATGTCAGCGTGCGTGGATGTCAGCATGCGTGGATGTGCGTGCGTGGATGTGCGTGCGTGGATGTCAGCGTGCGTGGATGTCAGCGTGCGTGCGTGGATGTGTGCATGCGTGGATGTGCGTGTGTGGATGTGTGTGCGTAGTTGTGTGCGTGCGTGGATGATGGGTGCATAGGTGGATGGATGGGTGCAACAAGGGATCAAGTGTCCTCTGGTTATAGTCTCTGGGATCATAGTCATGGTGCACTGTATAACTGATCATTGTCATAACTCTGACCCCTGAGACTGTAGGAAGAGGACACTTGATCCCTTGCTGCAGTCTCTGGATTGAGCAGAGGCGATCGAGCGTTGTGGGACCTTCGTTGTGGACTACGTCGGAGGCGATCGAGCGTCGTAGGACCTTCGTTGTGGACTACGTCGGATCTTTATAATAAAGATGGAGTCCGAATTTTGTTTGTGTTTTTTTTTTAAATAAAAAGATTTTTCTATGTGTGTATTTTCTGACTATTTACCAGAGATTCCTAATGGTGGGTCTAACATTGGCCCTATATTATGAATCTCGGGCTTAGTGCCAGCTGCCAATAAAAAGCTGACATTAACCCCTTTATTACCCAGTTTGCCACCGGCACCAGGGCAACTGGAAGAGCATGGGTACAGCGCCAGAAAATGGCGCTTCAATGAATTCGCCATTTTCTGGGGCAGCTGCGGGCTGCAATTCGCAGCATGGGGGGCCCAGAACGCTTGGGCCTTTCCATGCTGAGGATTCCAGCCCCCAGCTGCCTAGTTGTACCTGGCTGGGCCAAAAATATGGCGGAGCCCTACGTCATTTTTTTTTCTAGAATTAGTTCTAGAAATAAAAAAAAATGGGCTTCGCTGTATTTTTGGTTGCAGCCAGGTACAATGAGGCAGCTGGGGGTTGCTGGCAGTCTGTAGCTGCCAAGTTGTACCTGGCTGGACCAAAAATATGGCTGAGCCCCACATCATTTTTTTTTTCTAGAATTAGTTCTAGAAATAAAAAAAGGCCTTCGCTGTATTTGTAGCCAGCCATGTACAACTTGGTAGCTGGCTGACTGGAATCCTCAGCGTGGAGAGACTCAAATGTTGTGGGTCCCCCACGCTGCAAATTTCAACCCACAGCCACCCAAGAAAATAGCGCATTCATTAGAGGCGGCATTTTCTGGTGCTGTACCCTAACTCTACCAGTTGCCCTTGTGCTGGTGGCACACGGGTTCTCCATATGCGACATGGTGTCCACTAACAATTTCAATAGAAAATTAGCTCCAATTGTTAGCGGAAACCATGTCGGGT
Organism: Allobates femoralis; assembly: GCA_033576535.1. Lineage (NCBI taxonomy): Eukaryota > Metazoa > Chordata > Amphibia > Anura > Aromobatidae > Allobates > Allobates femoralis. The sequence goes on from JARQOC010000002.1 coordinate 506,627,085, forward strand.
ATGGAGAGCCCCTCCCTGTGTGCCTGAACATTGAAGCTCCCCCACAAGTGACCCCATTTTGGAAACTAGACCCCCCAAGGAACGTATCTAGATGCATAGTGATCACTTTGAACTCCCAGATGCTTCACAAATTCATCCATAAAAATGAAAAAGCACTTTTTTTTCCCACAAAAAGTTTCTTTTTTCATTTTTACGAATCAATTTGTGAAGCACCTGGGGGTTCAAAGTGCTCACTATGCATCTAGATACGTTCCTTGGGGGGTATAGTTTCCAAAATGGGGTCACTTGTGGGGAAGCTGCAATGTGGAGACCCACAGGGACCCTCCAAACGCGACATGGTGTCCGCTAACAATTTGAATGGAAAATTAGCTCAAATTGTTAGCGGACACCATGTCGCGTATGGAGGGTCCCCGTGTGCCTCCACATTGGAGCTCCCCCACAAGTGACCCCATTTTGGAAACTAGACCCCCGAAGGAACGTATCTAGATGCATAGTGAGCACTTTGAACCCCCATATGCTTCAGAAATTCATCCGTAAAAATGAAAAATCACTTTTTTTTTCCATTTCACTTTTTGAATGGAAAATTGGCTCTAAAATTCAAATTGCGCTCCTTCCCTTCCGAGCCCTGCCGTGCGCCCAAACAGTGGTTTATGACCACATATGAGGTATCGGTGTACTCAGGAGAAATTGCCCAACAAATTTTAGGATGCATTTTATCCTGTTGCCCATGTGAAAATGAAAAAATTGAGGCTAAAAGAACATTTTTGTTACAAAAATTAAAATGTTCATTTTTTCCTTCAACTTTATTTTAGTTCGTGTGAAGCACCTGAAGGGTTAATAATCTTCTTGAATATAGTTTTGAGTAGCTTGAGGGGTGCAGTTTTTGGAATGGTGTCACTTTTGGGTGTTTTCTGTCATGTACACCCCTCAAAGGGACTTCAAATGTGATGTGGTCACTAAAAAATTGGTTTTGTAAATTTTGCTGGAAAAATGAATAATTGCTGATGAACTTTGAACCCTTATAACGTCCTACCAAATTTTGTTTTTTTCTTCCAAAATTGTGCTCATGTGAAGTAGACATGTGGGAAATGTTATTTATTAACTATTTTGTGTCACATAACTCTCTGGTTTAGCAGAATAAAAATTAAAAATTTGAAAATTGCTAAATTTTCAAAGTTTTTGCCAAATTTTTTATTTTTTCACAAATAAACGCAAAAATTATCGACCTAAATTTAATACTAACATGAAGCCCAATATGTCACGAAAAAACAAACTCATAATCGCTAGGATCCGTTGAAGCGTTCCAGAGATATTACCTCATAAAGGGACACTGGTCAGAGTTACAAAAAATGGTCTGGTCATTAAGCTGCAAAGTGACTCGGTCCTTAAGGGGTTAAAGTGAAGGTGGCAGATACATTGTTAACTCTTGTAAACTGGTACCTTCCAAACAGGGAGCAGACCAGGGTATGCAGATCTCTCCTAATGAGGTTAGCGGAATTTGCGGAGGGTCAGATTATTATTGGAGGAGATTTTAACTTCATTTTTGACCCCTCTGCAGATTCCTTTTCTGGGTGGGGACCGGTTCCACTGAGGCGAGTGAAGGCACTCCCGAGGCTACTCCATAATCTTCGGCTTACTGATGTGTGGAGGATCCTAAACCCTAAGGCTAGGGATTATAACTTCTTCTCTGGGACCCACAGATCCTATAGCAGAATCGACCTGTTCTTGCTCAGTCACGGAATTCTCTCTTGGAAGCCTGAGGCCACGATTGGCAACATTATTCTGTTGGACCATAATCCTATTTTTGTATCCATGGAGATTCCCGGGCTGGCTAAGAGAGAGTGGTCATGGAGATTAAACAGTAATTTTTTACGTGACGCCACCTGTCTGGAGGACCTGAAAGCAGATATAGCGAATTTTACTCAGTCACATGTATCAGACACTACACCCCAACCCATTAAATGGGAAGCACTCAAGTGTGTTATGAGAGGCACGTTGATTAAACACAGAGCCAGATTAAAGAAGATACGGACTGAAAAGATTAATGACCTGCTGTCGCAGATCAGCCTGTTAGAAGCGAGACATAGATCATCTAACACTCATGAGTTGTTGATAGGTCTGACCACCAAAAGGCTTGAATTAAAGAATATACTGGACAATCAATATCAGAGAGACAGGGAGCAGACGGCGGGATTCTTCTATAAAAAGGCTAATACTTGCGTTAGGCCATTAGCGAGGTTGTTACACCCAGAGCGGGCCCCACTTTTATCTCTTCCATAAAAACAGGAACGGGAAAGGTAGTTCATAGCAATGAGGAGATTTCAGAAGTTTTCCAAAATTTTATACTGATTTGTATAATCTAAAAGGGAGGTTTTCAGATATGGATCCTTTCACTTTGAAAGCTAAAATAAGGTCTTATATTGACAAAAGTGAAGATCCCATCCCTATCTGAAGACGATCTGCTTTTCCTGGAGGGGGACATTACGGAGGAGGAACTGTCCGCAGTGGTCAAGGCCACACCGATATTGAGGAGTTCGGGACCTGACGGCTTCACGCCCATCTTTTATAAAACCTTGGTCGATGGTTTGTTGCCCCAAATGCTCCTAATATTTAACGCAATTTCAGAGGGTGAGAATTTTGCCCAGCATGCTTTGGAGGCACATATTTGTGTTATCCCTAAACCCAATAAGGACTCTCTGGTAGCGGCAAGCTACCGACCAATCTCTTTGATAAATGTGGACATCAAATTATTTGCCAAGATCTTGGCTGACAGACTCTCTTGGATGTTACCCTCTATTATTCACCTAGATCAAGTGGGCTTTGTTAATGGTTGAGAGGCGCGGGACAACATCATTAGATCTCTTCTCCTTATTGACAGAGCTAAGGTGTGGAAGTCACCTCTATGTCTGTTGTCTGTAGACACGAAAAAGGCCTTTGACAGGGTTTATTGGAGTTTTTTGAGGGAAGATCTGGAACATATTGGATTGGGCCAAAAAATTTTGGGTAGAATTTTGTCTCTATATTTGAAACCGTCGGCCAGAGTGAGAATTAATGGGACCTTGTCTGGCCCGTTCCTTATCCGGAATGGGACGAGACAGGGGTGTCCGTTATTCCCTTTACTCTATATTATTGTTATAGAGCATTTGGCTAAAGCTATTAGAGATAGTGATAAAATTAGGGGGCTACAAGTAGGCGACACTCACCATAAGGCGGCATTATTTGCTGACGACATGCTCCTCTCACCCGGTCATAACCTTCCCTGCATTGTTAAAGGAATTCGAGAAGTTCGGAGCTGTTAGTAACTTTAAGTTAAACTATTCAAAAACGGAGGCGATGAACGTTTCTTTACCCCTAATAGATGTTGCCTCCTTAACAAGGGATTTCCCCTTTCGTTGGAAACAGGGTCATATCTCCTACTTAGGGGTGGGCCTCCCCGACGACCTGACTAAAGCCTTTCATTTGAACCACCAGGTCATCCTTGATAAAGTGGGGTCCCTGCTGGATTCATACAGACCTTGAAAATTGTCTTGGCTCGGCAGGATCCACATTATTACGATGGACATAGCTGCCCCTCGTCGTAATGGGGATGCGGGACTCCCTAATTTTCTCAAATATTGTCTGGCGGCTGTATTAGCGAGACTCCTGGATTGGAAATATAAGACAACATCCAAACAGTGGGTGCAAATTGAACAAGAGGATCTGGCTACACCCCTACAATACCTCCAATGGACCTCCATGCAAACCACTGGTCTTCATAGACACCTTGCTTTGCTCACTTCAGAAATGCTTAGGGCTTGGTGAACTTTATTGGGTAGGACAGTTGGGGCGTCGTTATTGATCTCTTTGACCCCATTGTTCCGTAATCCGGCTTTTACCCCTGGATTGACGAGACAAACCCTTCTGGTGTGGACGTTTAGTGACGCATTGGACATATTTTAAGGGAAGGTGGGCTCCCCTCATTTAACTTTTGCAAAATGCCTCACCAGGTCTGAAACTGAAATGGTGGGAATACTTACAACTGCGGTCCTTCCTTCAGTCGGTCGCTTTACTAAGGGGCCCTAACATAGGCCTTTCCCCTATGGAAAAAAATCTTTACGGGTGAAGCCCCGCCTTCTCGAGGGATATCAGCTTTATATAGCATCTTTTCCATGGCTGCAAGCACTGATGTACACACGTATCAAGTAGCTTGGGAGAGAGATTTGGGGAGGACTATATCTGAGGCTGACTGGGAGAGATGCTTCCAAATGACGCATAATGTGTCTGGTTCATGTGACGCTAAAGAAAAATGCTATAAGCTCTGATTTAGATGGTATCTCACTCCAGACAGGTTACATAGGTGTTTTCCACATCGATGGCACCCCTGAGATGGTTTTCCTTTCTATGCTCCCTGGTTCGGTGAGGGCCCAAAAGAGGGATATCCTGCGATCTGCCTTTCTGCGGCAATATCTGTGATTCCTTGTCACTGGAAGGATCAGAATCCGCCTTCGATTTTTGAATGGTATTCTGAAATGGAGGCAATATGTAGATTAGAAGAATTCAGCTGGTCTTATGCAAACACTGAACGAATTCACCACTACTTGGTCAGAATGGATCCTCTTTAAAGAAGCACCTAACTTTGATGATTTGTTTTCTTGAGCTCGGATCCAGTTCTAGGATTATATTTTTCTTATTGACCTTCCTTACTACTTAGTGTGTTAAATAATACGGACAACTATGGCTATCTTTATTCTTTGCTTTCTTTTTCCTCCCTTCCCTAGTTTCCCTTTCCCCTGGACGACCATTGGTTTGAATAATGGTAAGACTTATCCTCCCGCGATTATGGGAGGAGGGATTTGTCTTTTTGCCAAGATCTTCTTTAGATGAAGGAGTTTTGGATACATTGACATATATAGTATTCTACTGTTCTATATAGTTTGATAAGTTTTGGAGAGGATTACTGAGCGTAATGTAATTCTTTTCTATAATGTATGACATTGAGGCGTTACTTACAATATTACGCTGTAATTATTGTGGAATTGGTTTTGTATTATACTGTTAAAAATGTTTAATAAAAATATATTTAACAAAAAAAAAAAGGAGATAGTAGAGTTGTCATGGTGGCAGACTTTAAAATATCTTTTGGGCAAACAAAATCTGATAGCTATGCTTGTATGTGATCTGGTGTTTGATGAGATCTGTTAGCCTATGTTAAGACAGTGCATTTTTATAGCGGTTTTGCTGCGGTTTTGTGATGTGCTTTCATGTATGCAAATATAAAGCTGCATATTTGTATCCCTGCAAAACCAATGTGAAACAGGAAACTCTGTCCACACACATTGTTTTAATTGGTGCGCAGAAAGTGTAATCTGCACATGCTTTTCTGCATTTTGAAAAAATTTGTATGTCAGTTGTTTTCAAAGCGCAGAGCTGCATTTTACCATAGGATTAGCAGTGTCTATGGGAGAATGTACTATAATCGGTTTGGAGAGAAGGGGAGAGAGAGGAGGAGAAAGAGGGGGAGAAACTATGAACACCAGCAGGGAAAATAAGATCAAAATGCAGTAAACTTGCACTTCAAAACGCAATAAAACCTTAATCAAAAATGCTGTAAAACCAACACTAAAATGCTAAACACTTCTTGCCAGGGAGATTGTTTAGAAATACTACTGCCACCATTTTTGCTGTGTTTTTTATGCATTTTTTTTGTGTAGTTTTTTAAAACGCAGTGTGTGAATGTAGCCTAATGTGTAATTGGTGAGGACCTGGTGCAGAAGTGGAGTTTTTCCAAGAGCGGGCGGTGGAGCTGTGGAAGGTTAGAGGGGTGGAGGCGGGGCTTGTGTGGATGCGGAGCCGGGGTGGAGTCTTAGGGGGCCCCAACATTTTGCAATTTAGGGACCCTGAAATTCCTAGTGGCAGCCTTGGTTCCAGCATATAGTAGACAAAGTACAAACCAAACATTCCAGCCAATGCAGGGCCTAATTACATATTTTATATTTACTCTACTGTATGCTGTAACCTTTTAAAGAGAAGGCATTTAAGTACCTTCCTTGGACCCCTTGCTGTATCTTCTAATAGAAAGTCTGCCTTTGCTCTCCATAGCAACCAACAACATTGCATCTTTCGGTTCTTACATACTACTGATGTAAAACGAAAGCTGTGCTCTGATTATTTTCTATGGGCACCCCCACACTTCTGTCAACTGTGACTAAAGAGAATTTGTCTCTTCTGCCCATAACAGTCAATCACAGTGCAGCTTTCATTTCTTATAGTGCTGAGGTAAAATGAAAGCTTTACTATGATTGGGTGCTAAGGATACCACCACACTCTTTGAAAACTGGGTTTAGCATATCTCCTCTGCCCACAGCAGCCAATCACAGCACAGCATCCATTAATTTTTATCCAATCTAATGACACCAAAATCATGAACCAAATGTCACAAAAAGTGGTAAAAGTATGGTGCAAGAAAAGCCTATGGAGACAGTGTTTGTTAAGAAACTGTACGTATGTGATGGAATTATTTCAATATTTCTACTGAGTTCAGTATATGAAATTTGCCATCTAGTGTTATTATTCCAAGATCTATTGATTAAAATATACTTTGTTTATGGGAAAACCCCTTTAAGTCACTTCAGTTAGGGAATAAGGTGGGTTATGATGAAATACACTGTATAGAATATGCGTCCACATGCAACACCTACCACTGATTTATCAGAATATGGTATTCCTGTAGAAGTATTGACAGTGATATTTACTTTTTCTTCATAGAGGATGAAATAAAATCTATATTTTTATAATGTGAGATTAAAAATAGCAATACAATTACAAATACAACCATTTTTTTAATATAATGGCCACGGTAGAAATATGTTTTACTATAAGTATTTTTTTTTTACACGCTTGCTCAATTTCAAGGGAAAATAAGCCTTTTGGTGACAGTAATGACAAACTGAACTCATTCTGCTATACAGAAATAGAAATGAAAGGAGCCGTAAAACAGCTTTAGTTTTCTCTGCATGATGTCCAAATGTGTTTGGCAGTATGGTACCTGACCTACTACTGGTAGCCCGCAGGAGACTTAAAACGTATATAGAGACCAAGTCCTGTTAGTTGTGGAGTTATTTTGAGGAAAAGTGGACTCTAGAGTAAAAATTACAACAAGTCAACATTACTCAGAAACTTGCTCTCAACTCATCAGCCTTGTGGTTGCTTCGGGATCAGCACTATCAGCTCATATAGAGAGACACAGTCATTTACCATTGTAAACACTGTACAACAGGGCTTCCTAAACATTTTTCTATTGAGGCCTCAGTGGAAGACTAAAGTGGGGAGAGCTGGCAATCACTATCTGTTATTAAAATCGTACACTGAATTTTACTGGGACAGGCTGAAGCAGTGTGATCTCAGCATCACTACTGAACACCCACTACTTCTCCTATGAGGTTTGGATCAAGATCTAGGAGGACTGAAACGTCTATCTTGTGAAGAGTGGTACCTGTGAAGAAGATGTGATGACAGAACAATAACATTTTCTTCACTGCAACCAAGGATTGCTGTAGTCATTTGTTTATTATTATTGGAATATCCATCCTACCACTGAGCACCTCCATTCACTGCTCACTATAACCTTTCTATTTGCAACTGTGATAAAAGGCCTTGCCAAATTTGACAAAACATTGCTTACTTTTGATTTTATTCAAATTTTTATTGAAATTTCAAAATACATTGGGGTTACATATAATGAAGTATAATAACAACTAAGAAAAGTTTGCAACAAGAGTAAATAAAATTTGATGTACATAACAGCATATAAAGTATTACAGAAGCTAAAACAGTCGTACTTATAATTCGTGAAAATGAGAAAATGCACAATAGGGTCTTATCTCCAGATAAAGAGGTGAATGAATGTGTGAGTAAAACTGCTCACCTGGTCTGGTTGGGTCACCCACAACCAGTATGATAGCCAGAAATCAATGTAGTCGCCTGTAAAAGACACCTGCTGCAAGGACCGCAACTCTACAGATAACCGCGGTGAAGAACCTGTAGATCTGTAGGACAAAGTGCCGTTGTGTCCCCGCTGCCGTCAAAAGGATCACCAGAGACAAGAGAGAATCTGGGCTGAATTGTGTCTTTATTCTTCTGATGCGTTTCGGAACCTTCACCTGGCTCCTTCCTCAGGGACATTCAAGAAAAATTTGGCCTTTACCGACCCAGAAGAAAAGATGTGGAAACTAATTAAAGAGAAAATAAGCGACAGCAACACTGATTGCAACATTCCTATTAGTATAATCAATTTGTTTAAATACCCAAAAAACAACATCTGGAGAAATAACAGTATTTACCAAGTCATCAATGAAGACTTTACTATCCCAAAATCTTCTAACATTGAAGCCCGGAGAAGAGAGTTAGGCCGGTTTCACATCACGGTTTTCGGGATCCGGGGCTGTCCGGTGTGAACCGGACAGCCCCGGTCCGATTTTGGCCCCATATTATACCTAATTGATCTACAATTAGTAAGAGGTGTCTCCGGTCCGCCCCCAGGCTCTGACTATTCATGAGACTAGTAAGCGGCAGTGGGGACAAGTGGAGCATGTTGCTCCCAAAAATGATGTGGAGAGACTTTATTTCTCTCAGTATAGCAGTCTCATGTATGCTGCTGGCTCGCCCAAAGGCTCTATGAGAATTCATGAGCCTAGTAAGCGGCACCAGGGAAGAGGAGCGGAATGTCCCAAAAGTGGACAGTATGGTCTTATTTCTTTGTTTAGTTGTAAAACCAATAATTATCTATGTAGTCTATACACATAAGTGTAAAGAGACTTTATTCCTCTCTGTCCGACAGTCCTTCACATGTCTGCAATCCGCCCCCCAGGCTCTATAAGTATTCATGAGCCTAGTAAGCGGCAGCGGGGACAAATGGAGCAAGTTGCTCCCAAAAATAATGTGGAGAGACCTTATTTCTCTCAGTATAGCTGTCTCCTGAATGTCTCCGTTCCGCCCAAAGGTTTTATGAGAACTGATGAGCCTAATAAGGGGCACCAGGGACAAGAGGAGCGGATTGTGGAAAACACTACTCAAGCAAACCAAACACCTCACCCCCTATTTAACTCCCAAGACTATCCCTATAGAGACACTAGAACATATCATACCGAACATAAATTTATCCCCCTGGATACACAAGGGTATACGCCATGTAGCTGACTTGCTTCACAAAGGGAACTTAGTTCAGTTTAATGACTTAGAAAAACAATATAACCTTACTTGGCAAGACAGATCGATTTGGAGACGAATAACATCATCTCAGATCGATCTAAACTCTACCTTCTCCTTCCCGAAACCCATAACAGATCTATTGGACAATCCTCTAAAAACTTCAACCTGGAAGACTGGACACATCTATCAAACCCTGAACAACGACATCACTATGCAAAAACTACCCTATATCCTCGCTTGGGAGAAAGAGCTAGATATCGTTATAGACCTGGAAGATCTAGCCTCAGCGATCGAGACCTCATACGCTAACACCAGTTGCGCGTCTATCCAAGAATCCTTCTTCAAAACCCTGACCAGATGGTACTGGACCCCTGCCAAACTTCACCATATTGATCCACAAATCTCCCCGAATTGCTGGAGAGAATGCACACAAATTGGAACCTTGTCCCACATTTTTTGGAAATGTCCAAAACTGATTAATTTCTGGCGGAGTGTCCAAACCCTGATCCTCGAAACTACCAGCTTGAGACTTACCCTCTCCCCACAACTGGTTCTCATTTCGTTAGGTATCACCAACATTCCCTAGAACATCAGATTTATAATATCCCAAATTATCCTCACTGCCAAAATTCTCTTGGCGGCAAAGTGGAAGTCCTCAGAGATACCCACCATCCAAGAACTCACCGACAGAGTCTCCACCCATTGTACTTTTGAATTTAATTTTGCCGTCAGGAACAATACTTACAGCAAATACTTTAGCAATTGGGAACCCTGGATCTCAACGAAATCATTAAAACATTTAACTAAGGCCGTTGACAAACCCCTCTAACCGTACCCACATGAGAAGCTCCTCATAGTCTAGATATGCCTCGGAACGATCCCACATAACAAAGATCCCTTCATGGGTTTACTGCTCTCTCTTCCCTTGATTGTATTGATTTATATTCATACATAACACAGTTGTTTGTTTATTTAGTTTTGGTTTTCTATGCTTTTTGGCTAAATTCTGCTTCTTATAAACCAAAGCCAATAGAAGCTGCGCCAACAGTTAAAGTTGACTTGTTAAGGCTATAGCCGACTTGATATGTATAATACTTATACATGTATAATTCACTAAGTATCCTATTTGTATCTTGTTACCCTGTCCTGTTTGTTCATCCTGTATATTTACCACCCCTGTCTTGAAAAACCAATAAAAACATTTGAAATAAGAGTTTTAAAAAAAAAAAAAAAAAAAAAGAGGGGATTGTTCCAAAATGACAGTATGTACTCGCTTTTCCGTATTTTCTTTTTAGATAGAAAAGTAAAAATAAAATGATTAACTCCAATACTAGAAATATAATACAATAATTAAACTCTGGTACTTTAGAGGTATAAATCATTCAATGACTAACAAATAATTTTTTGAGTTGTCCGAAGAGTCTAAAAATATTCAATTTTATCGTTTACTCCGTCTGGGACCAGAAACATACAGGAGACTGCTATACTGAGAGAAATAAAGTCTCTCCATATCCAGATCAATTATTGTAATCACTAATTAGGGGCGGTGACTAACTTCCCAATCTCTCAAACTCAGTTGAAAGGAGGATTTTATAAGAATAACATATAGACATTTTTAAGATACCTTTTATGTTATTACTAAATGTACCTGAGGAAGACTTGTATCTAGGTCGAAACGCGTTGTACTATACTGTATCGTTTTTTTAATTTTTACAATCCGAATGAAATAAAAGAAAACATTTTTTTAAAAAGAAAACCCTGGATGAGTATGGAAGCACCACTCCAATCTGAGACCGGTTTTCATTACCTTTCTATTTGACTGATCAGAGACACACCCTGAGTCTTTGGAATCTCCGGAGGAGTGAGCAGCAAGCCTGCAGTCCAGCAATCCATTAAGAAATACGATATACATCTTGTAAAAAGGTGAGCAATATTTCAATGACAGTAACTGTTTATTGAAAAAGACTAATACACTTAGATCTGCACCGGATCTATTCCATTTGTCTCTCCCCCCATTAGCTCTGATCCGGAGCAGAATTCTAAGAACTGATCATCATACTGTGAAGAGATTTGTGGCTGATTCTGAGCAGAGATGTGTTTGTGCAGATAAAGGCAGAATGAGGAAGGTTTCTGCCAGGCAAGATCATTAAGAGAGCAGCTGCTAAAAAGGCCTTACAAACCAGCAAACAGATATATGAAGCTGCTGGTGCCTCTGGAGTCCCTTGAACCTCAAGGTGTAGGATTCTTCAAAGGCTTGCTGTGGGGCATAAACCAACTATTTAACCACCCCTAAACAGTGCTCACAAGCAGAAATGGTTGCAGTGGGCCAAGACATACATATTGAAGACTAATTTTCAAACAGCCTTGTTTACTGATGAGTGCCGAGCAACCCAGGATGGCCCAGAGGGATGGAGTAGTGGATGGTTGGTGGATGGCCACCATGTCTCAACAAGGCTGCGACGTCAGAAAGATGGTGGAGGAGTCATGTTTTTGGGACGAAATCATGGGGAAAGAGCTGGTAGGCCCCTTTAAGGTACCTGAAGGTGTGAAAATGACCTCTGCAAAGTATACAGAATTTCTGACTGAGAACTTTCTTCTATGGTAAAAGAAGCAAAAACGTGCCTTCATGAGCAAAATCATCTTCATGCATGACAATGCACCATCTCATGCTGCAAAGAATACCTCTGTGTCATTGGCTGCTATGGGCACCATCATCTTCCCTGACCTCAACCCTATAGAGAACCTTTGGAGTATAATCAAGCAAAAGATCTATGAGGGTGGGAGGTAGTTCACATCAAAACAGCAGCTCTGGGAAGCTATTCTGACATCATGCAAAGAAATATAAGCAGAAACTCTCCAGAAACTTACAAGTTCAATGGATGCAAGAATTGTGAAGGTGATATCAAAGAAGGGTTCCTATGTTAACATGTAACTTGGCCTGTTAGGATGTTTTGGATGTTAAATAGCTTTCTATTGCAGTGAATGTGACCTCCTAATGCTGCAAATTCAACAAATGAGCATTTTCAGTTCTTTAAAACATATCAAATGTTTAGAAACTCTACTGTGCCTAATAATTTGGAACAGTTCATTTAGAGTTTTTTTTTAATTTTAAAGATTATACTGTTATCATTGGGAGGTATCTTCAATAAAATTTGATGTATGCTCTAATGGGTGATAACCTTTATTACACTGACTGTCATTTGCACCGACCATTTAGGAAAAACAGAGAAAAAGAACATTTGCATAATAATTTGGAACACAGTGTACATATGTATATAACATGTGTATGTGTAGGTAATGCTACACACACATGTAATGATTAGTATGTGTTTGGACATGTATGTTCTGGCACTCACAATGATGAGTTTACCACTGGCCCAGTGACTGGCCTTTGGGACATGTGTGTACATACACAATATAATATACTAGATGGTGGCCCGATTCAAATGCATCGGGTATTCTAGAGTATGTATGTAGTTTATTTATGAAGATTTAAGAATAATGCAAAGTGAAGCTGGGTTTAAATCCTGCGCCAATATTGCTGATTGCTGGCAACCGGCCAAGCACAACAAATCAGCGAAGCGTGGTTGAAATCCCGTGCCAATTTGCGGCGGACTGTCCCTGTTGCTGATTGATCGTGGGCGGCTGGCCTGACCAATCAGCGATGCAGGATTTGCGTTACAGACAAACAGACAGAAGTAGACAATTATATAGTAGATACATACAGCAGTACCAGTGTGCAGTGGTGCCGGAGTCCAGGAGGGCACAGCAGCTGGGTGCGGGCAGGAGTGGGCCAACGCAGGATGGAGGCAGAGTGGTCAGCACAGGATGGAGGCAGAGTTTTCAGCGCAGGATGGAGGCAGAGTTTTCAGAGCAGGATGAAGGCAGAGTGGTCAGCACGGGATAGAGGCAGAGTGGTCAGCACAGGATGAAGGCAGAGAGGTCAGCACAGGATGGAGGCAGAGTGGTCAGCGCAGGATGGAGGCAGAGAATTTTCAGCGCAGGATGGAGGCAGAGTGGTCAGCACAGGATAGAGGCAGAGTGGTCATCACAGGATGAAGGCAGAGAGGTCAGCACAGAATGGAGGCAGAGTGGTCAGCGCAGGATGGAGGCAGTGTGGTCAGTGCAGGATGGAGGGCCAGTGGTCAGCGCAGGATGAAGGCACAGTGGAAAGCGCAGGATTGGGGCTCAGAGATCAGCGCAGGATGGAGGCTCGGTGGTCAGCACAAGATGGAGGCTCAGTGGTCAGCACAGGAAGGAGACTCAGTGGTCAGCACAGGATGGAGGCTCAGTGGTCAGCACAGGATGGAGGCAGAGTGGTCAGCAGAGGATGGAGGCTCAGTGGTTAGCACAGGATGGAGGCAGAGTGGTCAGAGCAGGATGGAGGCAGAGTGGTCAGTGCAGGATGGAGGGCCAGTGGTTAGCGCAGGATGGAGGGCCAGTGGTCAGCGCAGGATGAAGGCACAGTGGAAAGCGCAGGATTGGGGCTCAGAGATCAGCGCAGGATGGAGACTCTGTGGTCAGCACAAGATGGAGGCTCAGTGGTCAGCACAGGAAGGAGACTCAGTGGTCAGCACAGGATGGAGGCTCAGTGGTCAGCACAGGATGGAGGCAGAGTGGTCAGCAGAGGATGGAGGCTCAGTGGTTAGCACAGGATGGAGGCAGAGTGGTCAGCGCAGGATGGAGGCTTAGTGGTCAGCAGAGGATGGAGGCAGAGTGGTCAGCACAGGATGGTGGCAGAGTGGTCAGCAGAGGATGGAGGCAGAGTGGTCAGCAGAGGATGGAGGCTCAGTGGCCGCTTTCTGCAGATGCAGCCCATGGTTGCCCGATGTGTATCGTGGTAACCACGTCACACAGCAGGCTGCCTACATATACAAGCGGACACTAGGCAGCCTGCTGTGTGAAGTGGTTACCACGATACACATCGGGTAACTGTCAGGCCCCTCGGGACGGGGGTACTCGGTACCGGACCGGATGGTGCCGGGGAAGTCACGGGTGGCTTGGTCCGGACCGTGTCCCGGGCTCGGCAATAAAAAGGGGATTATTTACAGGGGAAATGTCAGTCGTGACGCCACCCACTATATGCGGCCAGTAAGGGGGCCGCCGCTGCTGCAGAACCTCCGGGGATGATGTAGTGGCAGCATAGATGGTATAGTTCCCGTGGGTAGAACTGTATTCCCCGGGAAAGTGATGGTATAGTCTATAAGGGGTATAGATGGTGGAGACGGGGTTAAAGGACACACACTCACGTTTGGTAGACACTGATGCAATTCTCCTTCTCTCCTGGTGATGCAGAGCTGACAGGCTTGTAGCAGGAGGAAGCTCTCTGTGCTGAATGTGGAGCAAAGGTCGCAATCAGTACACAGACTCACAGTTTTGCTGTTTTCCAAAGCTTTACTGCTGATGTTATTGCAGATTACAGTCCACGGAGTCTGTAATGGGGCTGAGCTCTCTTCCCACCCTGTCCGGGGTCGTCAGCTTCCTCGTGCTGCACTGTGTGTGTGTGTCCTGGCTGCTGCTATTAGCTGAGCTGCTGGGACTTCTCACGTCTCTCTCTCTGTGTTCTGCTGGTACCACTTGGCTAGGCAACTTGAGTCCTCTGTGTTGTGCTGACCCCTCCGTGTTGCTTTGCACTGGTACTAGGGGCATCTAGAAATCCCACTGTTCTTGGATTCACTGTGCTGTGGGTGCCAGACACAGTACCGGATCCGGTGTCCGTTCTGTGCCTTCTTCTGGGGCGAGTGAAGGTGTCACTCCAGCTCCCAGACGTGTTCCTCAGTCTGTAGTTCTCCTGTTCCTCTGACCCTCACTAGGTCTGCACTGAGCTAACTCTGCTCTCTGTGTGCTCTTCACAGCACTACACCGTGCTGCACGGTCTCCTGAGCTGTACTGAGCTACTTCCTCATGGGCAAGAGTATATAAGGAAGCAGGTTGTGCTACCCCTCCTGGCCCAGAGGTGCTAGTGTTTTTCAGTGTGTAGTGGGGAGAGAACCCATGTGATGTTATTGTGGCACATCAACCCATGGGGTGCCACATTCCCCCTTAGTTAAATACAGTACTCCGGGACTGTGGAAAAACAAGTAAACAACAATTAAACACAATTAATATTTACATAGACTTAAAGGGAAAAGTACAAAAATCACTAAAATGTGAAAAAGAGTTCAAAAGTTCAAAAAGTCAAAAAGCAGTCTTTCTGGGGGTTTAGTCTATTGCCTCCGGGCTGATAAGTATATTCACAAAAGAGAGTTCTTACCACAACCAGTCCGTGGTATATATGGTCCATAAGTAAATAAGAAAAGTTCAAAGTTCATACAGGATAGTCTCTGTAGGTACTGGGCTTTTTTAACGTTGCAAGAACTATCTATATTGTTCACTGAATTCAATTTATATTCAAACCACATATTTACATTATACATTTAATTCTGCATTTTACTCTTTGTACCTAGCTGGTAACTGACCTTGGGTACTACGCTCTGATCTGCGCAATGTTGGTGGAGTTAATCTGATAGTGTGAGTAGACGTGTACCTATTTGGGGTGTTTGGTGTTATGGCAGATGGAGGTCTGACTGCAGGACTGGCAAGTTCACTGGGACCAGGAATTTGTTCTTCCTCTTCGGATTCTACTTCCAGTTATTCAAGTCTTGGGTCTTCTTCTGGTAACACGGGTTCTGGTAACACTGGTTCTGGTAACACAGGTTCTGGTAACACGGGTTCTGGTTTTGGTTCCACCATTGAAGGGAATGCAATCATTGGTACGACAACTGCTCCATGGTAATTTGGCTATGTTTTAGGAAAATCTCCTAGTACCGTGTGGAATACTTCTTTTTCTTTCTCTTGGATAGGTTGGACCTGTACGGGTTCTATGACTTCAGGTGTCTTCAGGGTTTCAGGACACAATTTTAGCTGATCACGAGATACGACTTGTGAAGTTCTTCCTTCATCTTTACTTATCAAACAGGTTTTAACATTGTCTAGGTGAGATGGTAAAACTGTGTATGGGATGGTTTCCCACTGATTATCCAGTTTGTTTGAGCGTCTCTTTCTCTTGAGAACTTGATCACCTTCTTTTAATGGCATTGCTTGAGCATGCTTGTTAAAGGTCTTCTCTTGTCTTGCTCTTGCTTGCTGTAAGTTCCTTTCTACACATTCTTGCACTTGTTGATACTGTTTCTGACGTTTGGTATCCCAATCTGTTTCTTCTACTTCTGTATCTGGTTTTTCAATTCCCATTTCTAGATCAATTGGTAGCTTACCGGGTCTTGTCTTGCTCTTGCTTGCTGTAAGTTCCTTTCTACACATTCTTGCACTTGTTGATACTGTTTCTGACGTTTGGTATCCCAATCTGTTTCTTCTACTTCTGTATCTGGTTTTTCAATTCCCATTTCTAGATCAATTGGTAGCTTACCGGGTCTTGCACGCATAAGGTTTGCTGGAGTGCAGTTTGTAGAACTCACGGGGACATGGTTGTATAAGTCTACCAAATCAGGTAATTTATCTGGCCACTGGTTTCTTTCTGACTCTGGTAAGGTCTTTAACAGTTCAATTACGATATGATTCATCTTCTCGCATAAACCATTTGTTTGGGGATGATACGTTGTTGTGTGGATTTTCTTACAACCGTACATATTACAGAATTCCTTGAATAGTTCTGATTCAAAAGCCGGACCTTGGTCTGCAAGGACTTGTTCTGGGTAACCATGTGGTCTACAGAAATGCGTCTGGAATGCTTTTGCTGCCGTCTTCGCTGTCAAGTCTTTGACGGGTACCACCATTAAGAAGCGTGAGTAATGGTCCACGATGGTTAAGGCATAGACATAGCCTGACTGGCTTGGTGACAACTTGACGTGGTCTAACGCGACTAGCTCAAGTGGCTGCTTGGTTACTATTGGCTGAAGTGGAGCTTTCTGTGGATCTTTCCTTCTGAGGTTGCATGCGGCACATGCTCTACACCAACGTTCAATTGATCTTCTCATGCCAACCCAATAAAATCTTTCTCTCAGGATTGCTTCTAACTTCTTCCATCCGAAATTACCTGCACTGTCATGGTACGCTCTTAAGATCATTTGGATGTCTTGCTTGGGCACGATTATCTGCCAGACCAGTTCATGTGTCTTGGGATTGGTGAACCTTCTGCAGAGCTTCCCTTGATTCAGGAACAACTTGCCTCTCTCCTTCCAGAGCTGTATAGTCTCAGCTGGGGCATTCTGATCCGGGTATGCACCTTGTCACGTAAGCAGTTCTTTCACTAGCTTCACAGCTGGATCAGTATCTTGGGTATCAGCCCATCCGTGGTGTCTTAACGGGTTGAGGTTTACTTCCTGCTCTGTTTGATAGATGCCGGGTTGATGATCTTCTACCTTTGAACGATGAAAGGCCGGTAGTTCAATCTCTTCCAACTCTTCCGGTTCCTCTTCCACGTCTCCCAGGTGTGGCATCTGGGATAAGGCATCTGCGTTCCCATTCTTGCGGCCTGCCCGATATTTGATGACAAAGTTGTAATTAGATAGCCGGGCTATCCATCGCTGCCCAAGAGCTCCTAATTTTGCTGTATTCAGGTGAGTCAACGGGTTGTTATCCGTGTAGATGGTGAATTCTGCACCTGCCAAGTAATGTTTAAAGCGTTTCGTTACAGCTCAAACTACTGCCAGTAGTTCTAACTTGAAGGAGCTGTAGTTCTCGGGATTTCTTTCTGTAGGCCGGAGCTTCCTGCTTGCAAAGGCAATAACTTTCTCTTTGCCTCCTTGCTTCTGTGACAATACTGCTCCCAGTCCAACGTTGCTGGCATCCGTGTAAAGAATGAACGGTTGATGGTAATCAGGGTATGCCAGAATCTCTTCTCCTGTCAGTGCACTTTTCAGCTTGTTGAAGGAATCTTCCTTCTCTTCACTCCACTGGAACGGAGGATTACGGAATGACTTTCTTGACTGTCCTACCAGGATGCCTTGCAGGGGAGCTGCTAGCTTTGTGAATCCTCTGATAAATCTTCTATAATAGCCTACCAGGCCCAGGAATTGCCTCACTTCTTTCACGTTCGTAGGTCTTGGCCAATCCCTTATCACGGTGACTTTATCAGGATCCGGTGCTACTCCCTCTGAACTCACGACGTGTCCCAGGTATTGTACCTTTGGTTTTAGAAGGTGACACTTGGATGGCTTGATCTTCATGCCATATTTCGATAAAGCCTCGAACACTTCTGCCAGGTCTTGTAGATGTTGCTCATACGTCTTCGAGTAGACTATGACATCATCTAGGTACAGGAGGACAGTTTCAAAGTTCTTGTGTCCTAGGCAGCTCTCCATCAGGCGTTGAAAGGTCTCGGGTGCGTTGCAGAGTCCGAACGGCATACAATTGAACTCACAGAGGCCCATCGGCGTGGTAAACCTGTCTTCTCCTTGTCGGCCTCGGCCACAGAAACCTGCCAGTACCCACTAGTCAGATCAAGGGTGGAAAAGTAGTTAGCAGATTTTAATGCAGCTAATGACTCCTCAATCCTAGGTAATGGGTATGCGTCCTTATGTGTGATGCGATTAATCTGCCGGTAATCTACGCACATTCTCATGGTCCCGTCCTTCTTTTTAACTAACACTAGAGGTGCTGCCCAGGGGCTACAACTGTCTCTTATTACCCCTGCAGATTTCATTTAAATTCCACCTGCAACCAGTGTCACACTTGCAGCTACTGGATCCCATTTCCTAATACCACCGGGGCCAAGACCATGTTGAGGAGGCCTAAGAGGAAGAGGTGGAAGAGACAGAAGGCTCAGTTTTCCAGCTGTGTGGATTACTCCCTCCAGAGGCCTTCGACTGGGACAATGCCATATGGGACCCTTATCCCCTCCAAGCAACTATCCAAAAAAGCATCAAGTACTCCATCCTGTCTCCTTTGTTGAGGAAATTTTTCTCTTGGATGCCATTGCCCAGGACTGATTGCATTGGCCCAAGGCTAATGATGTCTTTGACCAATGTACCCAAGGCAAGGTGGAGGCATTCCTGCAGGATAATTTGTTTGGTTTCCTAGTGGAACATGGTACTGGGCATCATTTCTACATCAACCGCTCCACCTTGCTGCATGACAATCTTCCTCAGAGACTATATAGCATCTTTGTTAGGGAGGAGGCCACTTTGAAGGAGGATGTGGGGCAGCAAGGAGTGGTTTGCAGTTGGCGTATGTTGGAATTCCACTGCTGACCAATTTGAGAAGTGGCAGGAGTAGGCCGATCTGGAGAGAAGTTGGCGTCTGGTGCAACCCAGGTGTCTCTTCTTTGGCCAGCCATATGCACCTGAACCGAGAGGGCCTGTTGGTGTTCTAGAAGCTGATCTTGTCTGTCCCATAGGGCATGGTCGTTTCCTAGTTCCTCCATTGTCCTCTTCAGCGGTGGCCATGATGGAGTGTTATGGGGAGCAGGTGGTGGCAACGAATGCCCCTAGATGAGTAGACAAAACTCACCAAAATTTGCCAGGTAAATACCCATTGCACTCAGCAGCGGCTGACAGCTCCTCTGGAGGCAACACAGGTGTCTGTATGCCGGTACTCAATCACCTGCAACCCACAGTGGGGGCGGTTGTGGCACCAGCGTCCGGCCATGCTGTCAGGGAGGTGACTGGTGGCATTTAAAGACACGAGGTTACCAAGGGCTCTGCCATTCATGGTGCATGCAAGGCATAGTGTCAGAACAGCCTATTGGTCACGCCCTTCTATTAGATCAGGCGGGCTGTTCCGCACTGATTACATGCCTCACACAACGACAGACGCCCCCCAGAGGGCTCAGCCTCAAACTGCAGATGAAAAAATGCAATAAAACACTAAAGATGAAAAATGTGAGGTGTTTGTTGGTATTTTGGCCAAAAAACGTAAGCTGGTAACCCACGGTCAAGGGCCCTCACGCTTACCAGTCCTAACCACATGCCTTTTGAGACATGTACAATTTAATTTAGATTATTCACCGAATGGACTTAAAATCAGACAAAACTCACCAAAATTTGCCAGGTAAATACCCATTGCACTCAGCAGCGGCTGACAGCTCCTCTGGAGGCAACACAGGTGTCTGTATGCCGGTACTCAATCACCTGCAACCCACAGTGGGGGCGGTTGTGGCACCAGCGTCCGGCCATGCTGTCAGGGAGGTGACTGGTGGCATTTAAAGACACGAGGTTACCAAGGGCTCTGCCATTCATGGTGCATGCAAGGCATAGTGTCAGAACAGCCTATTGGTCACGCCCTTCTATTAGATCAGGCGGGCTGTTCCGCACTGATTACATGCCTCACACAACGACAGACGCCCCCCAGAGGGCTCAGCCTCAAACTGCAGATGAAAAAATGCAATAAAACACTAAAGATGAAAAATGTGAGGTGTTTGTTGGTATTTTGGCCAAAGGCATGTAATCAGTGCGGAACAGCCCGCCTGATCTAATAGAAGGGCGTGACCAATAGGCTGTTCTGACACTATGCCTTGCATGCACCATGAATGGCAGAGCCCTTGGTAACCTCGTGTCTTTAAATGCCACCAGTCACCTCCCTGACAGCATGGCCGGACGCTGGTGCCACAACCGCCCCCACTGTGGGTTGCAGGTGATTGAGTACCGGCATACAGACACCTGTGTTGCCTCCAGAGGAGCTGTCAGCCGCTGCTGAGTGCAATGGGTATTTACCTGGCAAATTTTGGTGAGTTTTGTCTGATTTTAAGTCCATTCGGTGAATAATCTAAATTAAATTGTACATGTCTCAAAAGGCATGTGGTTAGGACTGGTAAGCGTGAGGGCCCTTGACCGTGGGTTACCAGCTTACGTTTTTTTGGCCAAAATACCAACAAACACCTCACATTTTTCATCTTTAGTGTTTTATTGCATTTTTTCATCTGCAGTTTGAGGCTGAGCCCTCTGGGGGGCGTCTGTCGTTGTGTGAGGCATGTAATCAGTGCGGAACAGCCCGCCTGATCTAATAGAAGGGCGTGACCAATAGGCTGTTCTGACACTATGCCTTGCATGCACCATGAATGGCAGAGCCCTTGGTAACCTCGTGTCTTTAAATGCCACCAGTCACCTCCCTGACAGCATGGCCGAACGCTGGTGCCACAACCGCCCCCACTGTGGGTTGCAGGTGATTGAGTACCGGCATACAGACACCTGTGTTGCCTCCAGAGGAGCTGTCAGCCGCTGCTGAGTGCAATGGGTATTTACCTGGCAAATTTTGGTGAGTTTTGTCTGATTTTAAGTCCATTCGGTGAATAATCTAAATTAAATTGTACATGTCTCAAAAGGCATGTGGTTAGGACTGGTAAGCGTGAGGGCCCTTGACCGTGGGTTACCAGCTTACGTTTTTTGGCCAGAATACCAACAAACACCTCACATTTTTCATCTTTAGTGTTTTATTGCATTTTTTCATCTGCAGTTTGAGGCTGAGCCCTCTGGGGGGCGTCTGTCGTTGTGTGAGGCATGTAATCAGTGCGAAAGTACAGAAGGGCGTGACCAATAGGCTGTTCTGACACTATGCCTTGCATGCACCATGAATGGCAGAGCCCTTGGTAACCTCGTGTCTTTAAATGCCACCAGTCACCTCCCTGACAGCATGGCCGGACGCTGGTGCCACAACCGCCCCCACTGTGGGTTGCAGGTGATTGAGTACCGGCATACAGACACCTGTGTTGCCTCCAGAGGAGCTGTCAGCCGCTGCTGAGTGCAATGGGTATTTACCTGGCAAATTTTGGTGAGTTTTGTCTGATTTTAAGTCCATTCGGTGAATAATCTAAATTAAATTGTACATGTCTCAAAAGGCATGTGGTTAGGACTGGTAAGCGTGAGGGCCCTTGACCGTGGGTTACCAGCTTACGTTTTTTGGCCAAAATACCAACAAACACCTCACATTTTTCATCTTTAGTGTTTTATTGCATTTTTTCATCTGCAGTTTGAGGCTGAGCCCTCTGGGGGGCGTCTGTCGTTGTGTGAGGCATGTAATCAGTGCGGAACAGCCCGCCTGATCTAATAGAAGGGCGTGACCAATAGGCTGTTCTGACACTATGCCTTGCATGCACCATGAATGGCAGAGCCCTTGGTAACCTCGTGTCTTTAAATGCCACCAGTCACCTCCCTGACAGCATGGCCGGACGCTGGTGCCACAACCGCCCCCACTGTGGGTTGCAGGTGATTGAGTACCGGCATACAGACACCTGTGTTGCCTCCAGAGGAGCTGTCAGCCGCTGCTGAGTGCAATGGGTATTTACCTGGCAAATTTTGGTGAGTTTTGTCTGATTTTAAGTCCATTCGGTGAATACCCTAGATGAGTAGACCCTGCAGCCCCCCAAGACCATCCAGCAGTGCAGTACCAGGAAAAACTGTAACAATCATCCAGGGCATGGCAGAATGATGAGAAAAATTTCAGTGGACCTTCATAAAATCATGTTGGTAGGTCAATGAGATAGTGACCCATCCCTTAGTTGGCATTTTGGCTACAGAAAGACGTGTTGGAGTTAATTATTGTAAGTTCTTCCTTGATCAAGGCCTTTGTTTTTGCTAAAGTTATATTTCCACTTCCAACATTTTGCGCCATTTGCGCTTTCCCCTACTGGGCAGGAATACAGCCTTTGGGGTTGCTGATCCCTGTGGAACGTTTGTTATATTTATATACTATGTATATTGCTATGTTTATGTTTGAGAGTTAGTCTGTGTGTTACCGTAAAGTATTTTTTGTAGGTCACTCCTTGTGTGCTGTACTTTTTCTGCAAACAGGTGCTTTGATAGTGCCCTACAGAAACTGGTGAACAAGCCGCAGGGCTCTGGCCTGTCGTTCTGAGGTATGGAAACACAAGACACTACACACAAACTGGTAGAACAGGGCTTGCAAGTGCAGTTCTCATGGGCCTCAAAGAGTGCATGTTTTCAGGATTTCCTTAGCATTGCACAAGGTGATGGTATCATCACATTTGCAGGTGATGAAATTAGCACCTGTGTAATGCTAAGGTAATCCTGAAACTGTCACTTTCTTCAGACCTTATGATCTTGAGGACTGTAGTTGGCTATCCCTGCTCTAGAAGTCTCCGTATAAGTAGCCAGGGGGCAAGAGAAATCCTCAAACCCCTTCACCACAACTGCTGCTCACCCTAGACCCTCTTAGGCCCTGTGCCCACAGTGTGTTGTTTGATATTTTTTATGCAGATTTTGAGAATTTGCATCAAAATCTGCACGTCTATCCTGAGGCCAACAAAGTCTTGAACAGGTCAGAAGTGTTGTGCCCACATTGCTTTTTTTCCCCTTACACAATTGGTTCATATTTCTTTTTTCTGTTCCCAAATTTGCACCAAATGTGCAAAGGAAAAAAAAACATTGCCACATCACTTCTGAACTCTCATAGCCTGGCCTCAGGATAGACATGTAGATTTTGATGCAGATTCTCAAAATCTGTTTGTAATGGATGCCCCCCACACCTTTTGGGTTAAGCTGTCATCTCAATTGTCTGCCGCCAAATTGGATGCTTTGTCTGAGTGCGTGCATGTCACCGAAAGAAAGAACCACGCTGACACACTAGTCAATGTAGAGCTTAATGAAAAAGACCTTTATTTTAGGAGGGGTTAGCAGTTTTATTACTTATCATTAAAGGGATGTTAAAAGGGGTGTTACTAGATAATTGCATCATCTTATGCTGAATCTACATTTTATTCTGGAAAAACATTCAATTATATTCTGTGTGTTTAAACTAGCCTTGAAGTGTACATTCAGTCCAATGCTGATAAGAACGGCTCAGCACAGCTACATAATCTTGATTCAGAAGAATTTCCCGAAGGTGGGAGGGAAGAAGGAAAAAGGGCTATGGAGAAAAGAGCAAGGCCATTTTCCTACAAGCAGGCCTCTAGCTTGTACTAAAAGATTTCTGAATGACTATAGCATAATTTAAATGATTAACTATTTATTGCCATAACAGTTTAAATAGAAGCATAAAACAGCATACCTTGGGCACCTTGGGATTCCCTGCTGCATGATACTCGCTATGTAACCTGAAACAATTTCAGAGCACTCATGATGAGGGTGACTAAGCTTCATGAGTGGGACTGCAAGAATGGTGAGTGTGACAGCAGTGCCGAATCTTGCTAAGTAATGGTGTAGGAAGCTAATGTCTGTGCCAAAACAGAGGGGCTCCACTGTAGAATGGTTTGAACAGTTTTTGGCAGCTTTTGGGCCCCCTTTAAAGTCTTTTCTAGGCCCTTGATTTTGCTTCCCTTTGATTTCAATGGGGTTTGAATATATAACGAATGTTGCTCGTTGCCTGAATTTGAACTTCCAAAAGCTAGCTCAGTGCTTGCATAAATTCGCTTCTACGCAGATCCGCTGGTCACGTCACCATTTTTCTGAACCATAAAAGGCCATCAAATGTTAACATTTTTTTTAAAAATTACTTATAATCACCTTACTGCTCACCTCTCTCTGGCTACTCACTGCCACACATCTGGTTCTTGTAGCATCTTCTGATCTCTGCACAGAAGGTCATTATGCATATCATGACATCATGATGCTTTGACCTACCATGCACTTGCAAGGATGCCAGCACAAGTGGCAGGGTATCAGAAAATCCAGCAAGAACCGAATACATGGCTGTGAGTAGCAGTATGCTAGAAAGGTGAGCAATATGAGTATAAGGATTTCTTTATTTATTTACATATTACATTTATTATATAAAGGATATAGTGGTGAGTCCCATATTCCTTAAAATCTTCATCTTTATTATACAAAGTTTAAAATATCATAGTGGTTGGATCACCGTCTCAATGCGCTTCTGGCAAATATGCCCTTAGTCACTGTGATAAAGAATCACTATAACACAGAGTTTAAAAACAGAAATCTACCAACCAATGATCACAAAGACATCTGTTAAGAATTCTTCATTTATGAAGATCATTTGCATAGTCACAAGTCACCACACAAATTTCTACACATAAGTCAATACAGATATAGTGTGTAATTTCTATAGTTCATTACCTTTCGGTATTTCATATCCAATGTGACCATTGATTGGTAGATTTGTGTTTTTAATCTCTGTGTTATAGTGATTCTGTATCTCATATTCTGAAATAATAATGGGGTGTGACTCTATACAAAAATAATAATAATCTCCAAAGAGTGCACATTAAAATGAATTCTTTATTTAGTCATTACTAAAAGCAGTCAATAGTGTGTGTAACCCTACACCTGTATCTAGTAAAACAAGGGGATGAACAGTTGTAGGGGAGGATCCCTATGTCTCTATCCTTATCCTACCAACTGTCCCTGCCTGACCACGGAGATTTAGACACGTTAAGTAATTGGTGTCCCCGTTCCACGGTGGCTCACCCTGAGTGTCCCTATGTCCTCACTCAGGGCAACTTGCTACCGGCAGAGTACCTATCAGTTATATCTTGAATGTGCTAGAATATGAGCCTGGGTCAAACCCCAGTGCCCTTCCTGCGTGTGTGTGTGCAGCTTGGATGTATACGTTTTTAGGGGAGTGTTCTACCTGATGTTACCATCAACCCAGTATAGCAAATCTCAAGGTGGGGTACCATCTATCCCTTGAAACCTCCTCACATCCCCAGCATATATGTAAACACACAAATTCACCCCTATTCTGCTCAATTAGTGGGCAATACCCCAGGTTCAGCAGTCATCACAAATAGACAGGTTAGTAACCCATTCAAGCAGAGTTAGAACTTATCATTTCACTTATCTGATGTTATAGATGTTCTATCAGTCCCAGTCTCTGTCATACAGCGTACGACCTCTCAGTCTCTGTCATACAGCGTACGACCTCTCGACGCGTTTCTGCCCGCTAGTATAGCTGGGCGTCCTCAGGAGCGACTGTGCTGTGTTGGTTACCAGGTGGTTCCATATAAGTCACCCGGGGCACTGTAAGAGGTGGTATGATAACCTGCCCTCTTCTCCTCATTGGTGTCAGCAGCAAGGGGCGCCTCCAGGAACCACCTTACATACCTGGTGTCCTTCCATTAGTGAGGACAGGTGTCCCAGCCTGCTTCCCCGCCTTAGAAGCGCTACTTCCGGTTCCGCGACGCGAACCGGAAGTGCTTCATTCCAGGTATTAGGGCGGCCGCAGTAATGCTTGCGTTCCACAGGCTGTGCCCGCGACTTCCGGTGTGCGTTCCACACACCGGAAGCGCGTCATCTAAAGCTCAGATGCGGCCCGCCCCACAGAAACCCGGGCTAAACAGGACGGTGCAGCAGTAAAATACTGCCCGCATCTCCTGTGCACCCCGGATAGGGGCTAGATGGGAAAAATGTATGGGGATACATTGGTTCCACCACAAGGACCCTCACATTCAGCAGAGTCCAGGGTGAAGCCCTACCTGCAAATATCGGTACAAAGGACCCATATATACATATAGATGATATTACCTCAAGATTAAGTGGTTGTCATGTTCTTTTCTTTATTTTACATTTACAGGTAATCCAGTTGCCCCATACCTTCCCCATCAATCATTTTAGATCACATTTATATAGTTTTTCTGTCTTGGCGGTGATGAACAGTCACACACTGTTAGATCACTGCGCGTCACTCATCTCCATCATAGTTCAATCATGTGAATAAAATGATATTGTGCCATATATATATATATATAATGGTCACCTTTCAATGCTCAGCTATATTTTCATTTATACCTTCCTCACGTGTGTCTGCACTAAACATCACAAGGGAAAGGAATTTCATTACAGTTTTACCAGACGTAGTTTAGATAATTGTGTCACCTTAATAGGGGACCAAGATAAAGTAACCTTTTGGTCCATTTAGGACTAATAGTTCAGGTGGAATCCTGTACAGATGCCCGGGGTCAAAAGAAATAATACCAGAATATAGACATGCGCCCCCTAAAAACACAAGGATGTAACAGGTAGTTAAGGGATTATAAGAACGGGACATAGGATATCTGTTCATTTAGACCCCCCCCTTCCGGTGGAATCCAATCTGTATATCCATTTGCATTCCCTCCTGAGGATTTCACCATCCCAATTACCTCCTCGTTTGGGCTTCTCCACCACTTCCAAAATCTGGAAACTAATGCCTTTTATGTCCCCCCCATGAACCTCATGTACATGTCTGGATATTGGGGTATCGCGTTCATTCCTTATATCGCCCATGTGGTCCACAATTCTCCTCCTAAACTCCCTTTTCGTTTTTCCCACATAGTCCCTTGGGCAACCACATTGGAACAAGTATACAACTCCTTCGGTTTTGCAGTTGCCAAACTGTCTGTTTTCATATATGGCACCTGTGGTACTACTTTGAGCTGTCTTTGTTACCCTTACGTGGTTGCAGAATGACATAGAGGAGGAGGATTTAGCTACCTTTGGGGTCATGGTGGATTTACACAGAGACACCCTTAGAGTAGAAGGGAAGGGTCCATTTACTGATTGTAGACCACCCAGTAAGAAGATGCCTCCTGTCGGTGAGGTGACAAGCATAGATATTTTTCTAAGTCTGGCTACTAAAGAATTGAGAGAACTACGAGAGCGAAGGGGCAATTACCAACCAAACCTCTCAAAAGAGGAAAGGGTGGCCCTTGATGCTCTCGCTGCAAAAGATGATCTAATATTGAAACCATCGGATAAAGGCAATTTGGTATTAATGGATCATACCATCTATAAATCAATGTGCGCCAGGATATTAGACCACTGTTTGTCAGAGCTAGAGAGCATTTTTGGTCTATCTTAAAGAAAAAAGGTTCCCCTAGACTCATACAGCATGTCACCGATGTTCACAGCGATACCCCAATATCCAGACATGTACATGAGGTTCATGGGGGGGACATAAAAGGCATTAGTTTCCAGATTTTGGAAGTGGTGGAGAAGCCCAAACGAGGAGGTAATTGGGATGGTGAAATCCTCAGGAGGGAATGCAAATGGATATACAGATTGGATTCCACCGGAAGGGGGGGTCTAAATGAACAGATATCCTATGTCCCGTTCTTATAATCCCTTAACTACCTGTTACATCCTTGTGTTTTTAGGGGGCGCATGTCTATATTCTGGTATTATTTCTTTTGACCCCGGGCATCTGTACAGGATTCCACCTGAACTATTAGTCCTAAATGGACCAAAAGGTTACTTTATCTTGGTCCCCTATTAAGGTGACACAATTATCTAAACTACGTCTGGTAAAACTGTAATGAAATTCCTTTCCCTTGTGATGTTTAGTGCAGACACACGTGAGGAAGGTATCAATGAAAATATAGCTGAGCATTGAAAGGTGACCATTATATATATATATGGCACAATATAATTTTATTCACATGATTGAACTATGATGGAGATGAGTGACGCGCAGTGATCTAACTGTGTGTGACTATTCATCACCGCCAAGACAAAAACTGTATAAATGTGATCTAAAATGATTGATGGGGAAGGTATGGGGCAACTGGATTACCTGTAAATGTAAAATAAAGAAAAGGACATGACAACCACTTAATCTTGAGGTAATATCATCTATATGTATATATGGGTCCTTTGTACCGATATTTGCAGGTAGGGCTTCACCCTGGACTCTGCTGAATGTGAGGGTCCTTGTGGTGGAACCAATGTATCCCCATACATTTTTCCCATCTAGCCCCTATCCGGGGTGCACAGGAGATGCGGGCAGTATTTTACTGCTGCACTGTCCTGTTTAGCCCGGGTTTCTGTGGGGCGGGCCGCATCTGAGCTTTAGATGACGCGCTTCCGGTGTGTGGAACGCACACCGGAAGTCGCGGGCACAGCCTGTGGAACGCAAGCATTACTGCGGCCGCCCTAATACCTGGAATGACGCACTTCCGGTTCGCGTCGCGGAACCGGAAGTAGCGCTTCTAAGGCGGGGAAGCAGGCTGGGACACCTGTCCTCACTAATGGAAGGACACCAGGTATATAAGGTGGTTCCTGGAGGCGCCCCTTGCTGCTGACACCAATGAGGAGAAGTGGGCAGGTTATCATACCACCTCTTACAGCGCCCCGGGTGACTTATATGGAACCACCTGGTAACCAACACAGCACAGTCGCTCCTGAGGACGCCCAGCTATACTAGCGGGCAGAAATGCGTCGAGAGGTCGTACGCTGTATGACAGAGACTGAGAGGTCGTACGCTGTATGACAGAGACTGGGACTGATAGAACATCTATAACATCAGATAAGTGAAATGATAAGTTCTAACTCTGCTTGAATGGGTTACTAACCTGTCTACTTGTGATGACTGCTGAACCTGCGGTACTGCCCACTAATTGAGCAGAATAGGGGTGAATTTGTGTGTTTACATATATGCTGGGGATGTGAGGAGGTTTCAAGGGATAGATGGTACCCCACCTTGAGATTTGCTATACTGGGTTGATGGTAACATCAGGTAGAACACTCCCCTAAAAACGTATACATCCAAGCTGCACACACACACACGCAGGAAGGGCACTGGGGTTTGACCCAGGCTCATATTCTAGCACATTCAAGATATAACTGATAGGTACTCTGCCGGTAGCAAGTTGCCCTGAGTGAGGACATAGGGACACTCAGGGTGAGCCGCCGTGGAACGGGACACCAATTACTTAACGTGTCTAAATCTCCGTGGTCAGGCAGGGACAGTTGGTAGGATAAGGATAGAGACATAGGGATCCTCCCCTACAACTGTTCATCCCCTTGTTTTACTAGATACAGGTGTAGGGTTACACACACTATTGACTGCTTTTAGTAATGACTAAATAAAGAATTCATTTTAATGTGCACTCTTTGGAGATTATGATTCTGTATCTCAGTGACTAAGGGCATATTTGCAAGAAACGGGTTGAGACTGTGATCCAACCACTATGATATTTTAAACTTTGTATAATAAAGATGAAGATTTTCAGGAATATGGGACTCGCTACTATCCTTTATATGAGAAGCTTCTGAGTCAAAGCTGTGGCTGAAGACCTGCACCGATAAGACGGATTATATTGTAAATCAAAGCACCATGAGGCACTTTTCCATCTTTACATTTATTATACTCTGAAGTATGGTAGACCCCAGAACATAATAAAGGAAATTACATTTGCACAGTATAACTTCTTTACAAAACTCATTTCTTGGAAAAATATAAGCGCAAACAATCACATTTGAGTTCTGCCTGATCCACTCATCACTAGTTCATTCACACATTGGATTTTGAAGAGGCTGCACTTTAAAATCACATTCTAAAATATGCAGAGTAACATCTGAAACATTTTCACTTTAACATCTACATTAAAAGTACATCATGACAGCACATGGAGCACAGTCGTAAGTGAGCGAGAAGTGCACTAATTGTGGTGCCATCATGCTGTGGTCATCTGAGTTCACTCTTGAAGCGGCTCAGGCGTGAACTCAGATAACCTTTCACATGGCTGGGTGTTCAGTCTCAGCCTGGTCATCTCTATGAATAGGCGTGTACCTTCATCACAGAGATGAAGCAGAACTGAAAACTTTCTGACTGCCTGTAGATTACATCAGATGGAGGGTTTTTGTTAATTAAAGATGGGAAACAGAGTTGTCTTGTGTTTTATTTGTATTAAAAAAAATTCTCTGTTTTTTTTAATGCTTCCTAGAAATTCATGATGGCTGGGTCTAATATTGGCCTGACACCTTGAATTTCATGCTTAGTGCCAGCTGACATTACAAAGCTGGCATTAATCCCTTTATTACCCAGTGTGTCACCGCCACCAGTGCTGCTGTAAGAGTAGAAGTACAGCGCTAAAAAATGGCACTTCTAGAATTGTTTTATTAAATGGGGAAGCTGCAGGCTGCATTTTGAAGTGGAGGGTGGGGCCACCCTGTGCTGAGAATTCCAGGCCCTAACTGCCTAGTTTTACCAGGCTTGCTTTTTTGGCCAGGAGGTGCAAAAAACATTGAATGCAATTCCTACAGTTTTATGCCAAAATCGCACCAAAAAAAGCATGAAATTCTCACCAAAAACCACATTGCAGTTTTGGTGGGTTTTTTTTGTCCGGGAGATGAAAGCATTGAATACAATGCCTCCAGTTTTATGCCAAATTTGCACCAAAAAATTATGAAATGCTCAGCAAAATATGTGTCACAGTTTTGGTGTTTTTTGTGCTAGGTGATGCAGATGAACCCATTAAACATAAAACATACAGTTTTGGGCTACAATTGCACAAAAAAGCATGAAATCCTTGGCAAAAACCGCAAAGTTTTTGTCGTGTATGTCATGTTTTTTTGTTGCAATGTGTTCATTTGCATCTCATGGCCAAAAAATACACCAAAACCACAACTCGGTTGAACCCTTTTTATAAAATTATAAAATTAATGAAATAATTAAAAAACGAAGTGGGGCTTTGCTGTATTTTTGTATGCCAGCAAGGTACAGCAGGCAGGTTCGGGCTGCCTCCTTCCCCCAGCTTCCTATTTTTACCTGGCTAGAAGCATAAATATAGTGAAGCCCCTTTATTTCATTAATTTCATTAAATAATTTAAAACAATGTGGGGTTTCGCTATATTTTTTATTTCAAACCAAGTACAACTAACTAGCTGAGGCCTGGAATTCTCAGCGCAGGCTGGCGCACGTTTTTCTGCATCCCCCTGCTACAAATTACAGCCTGCAGCTGCCTCTGGAAAATGGTTCATTCATAGAAGCGCCATTTTCTGGTGCTGTACCCCAACCTTTCCAGCGGCCCTGGTGTCGGTGGCACACTGGGTAATAAAGTGGTTAGTGCTAGCTTTGTATTGTCAGCTGACACTAAGCCCGAAAGTCATGGTGTCAGGCCAATATTAGACCCGACCATCATGAATTTCTACTAAACATAAGAAAACACAACACAGAGAATAAACTTTTTAATATAAATAAAACCAAAGACATCCCTGTTGCCCATTTTTAATTAACAAAAAAACCTCCCTCTGATGTAACCCACAGTGAACATCTTCAGCTCTACTTCATCTCTGTGAACATTTCATAAAGATGAGCAGACATAGACTGAACACCCAACCATGTGAAAGATCATCTAACTTCACACCTGAGCCGCATCAAGAATGAACTCAGACAACCCCATGAACTGCATTATATGGCAGCAGATCTCAGCCATAAAGTGAGCAAGAGAAGCGCTCACTTTATGGTTGGACTCCGTGTGTCGTTATGCTGTTCATGGGGTCACCTGAGTTTACTGTTGACGCAGCTCAGCGGTAAACTTAAGTGACCTTTCACATGGTCGGGTGTCAATCTGAGTCTGCTTGTCTCTGTGAACAGACATGTGTCTACCTGCTCACAGGGATGAAGCAGAGCTGAAGAGGTTTGCCTGTGGATTACGTCAGAGTGAGGATTTCTTTTGTTAATTAACAATGGGAAACAGGGTTGTTTTGTGTTTTATTTCTACTAAAATGCTTTTTATCAGTGTTGTTTTTTTTTACTGTTTTCTAGAAAGTCATGGTGGCTGGGTCTAATATTGACCTGACACCATGAATTTCGGGCTTAGTGCAAGTTGCCAATACATAGGTGGCATTAACCCCTTATTAGCCAGCATGCCACCCCCACCAGGGTTGCTGGAAGAGCTGGGTAAAGCACCCAAAAATGGTGCTTCAGTGAATGCATCATTTTCTGTGGTGGCTGCGGACTGCAATTTTCAACATGGGGGGGCCCGGAATGCTTGGGCCTTAACTTGCTGAGAATCCAAGTCCCAGATGCCTAGGTTTTGCCTAGATTGGTGATCAAAAATAGCGCGAAGCCCACACATTTTTTAACAATTATTAAACACAGTAATGCTTTTTTTTTAATGTCCAATTAGTTAATGAATAAAGCCATGTTTGCAGATTTTTTGTTAAATTGTTCATGTTTCCAATCCCAAACCAAATCTGTAATGTTAGTGCTGAATTTGAAATTGGTGAAGATGTTCCAGAAATGTTCGCTCATCTCTAGTCAAAATGCAAAAGGGAACAACGAGTCTCCTTTCCTTCGTTCACCTACTTCTATGAGTTTATTAAAGACATTATAGAATGTGAGACTGACCCAAGCTTTTCTTATGGAGAACCCAGAGCCCTGGTTCATTTCCCCCTAAATGTGAAAGTCCAAGTTTGTACTACATGAACCTCAGACGTTCAGTCAGAGCCACCAACAGGGCATGACTGGTGTGACTGGTGTCAGGGGCCCCGTGGTGATTCACAGGAGAGGGGCCTGGAGGAGAGATTAAGAGCGGGTCTTGATCTTCTCAGGGCCCAGCCCCCTCACTTCTTCTATGGCCCCTCTCCTGCCAATCTTCTGGAGACCCCGCATCCTCACCTTTAGAATGGGACCCCTCTCCTGTCTATCACCACCGCGGCCCATGGCCGCCGAGGCAAAGACAGGGCCAGCCTGGACAAGACTGGTGTCTTCAGTGACATCAGTCCCGGCCAGGTTTGTACTGAGCATGCACCCAATAGGCTGAAATGCACAGTACAAACCGGAGGTCACACTGGCGCCGACAGGTTGGAAAGGAGCGTGGAAGCTTTCAGGATGGAGAGGAGTGCGGGAGCCAGTAGGATGGAAAGGAGTCCGGATGGAGCTAATGCTGCTGCTTGTGAGTATGCTGTCTGTATGTCTTTGTGTGTGTCTCTTTGTGTGTCTCTCTGTGTATCTCTTTGTGTATCTCTTTGCGTGTCTCTGTGTGTCTATATGTGTGTCTCTTTTGTGTCTCTTTGCGTGTCTGTGTGTATGTGTGTCTCTCTGTGTGTGTCTGTCTCTACAGAGGACTATACTCTATATATAAGTCCACAGTACATGCTGTATTACTGTATCAATATACTGTATGTATATAGTAAGGACCTGTATATACAGTATAGTGCTGTGTATACAAGACATACAGTCATCAGTCTATTATGTGTATGGTCGGCAGTCTATTGTGCATATGGCCAGCAGTCTATTATTCATACGACTGGCAGTCTCTGTTCATACGGCCGGCAGCCTCTGTGCATAAGTCACGCAGCCTTCTGCATTTATCATATGTCCTGCAGCTGTCTGCATTTTGCATTCATCCCACAGCTGTCTGCATTGTGTATACATCCCACAGCAGTCTTCATTTTGTGTATGGCCCGCAGCTGTCTTTAATGTGTATATGGCCCGCAGCAGTCTCTATTGGGTATACGGCCCACAGCAGTGTCTATTATGTATATGGCAAGCAGCATCTCTATTGTGTATACAGCCCACAGCAATCTCTATTGTGTATATGGCCCACAGCAGTCTCTGGCCAGGGCCACACTTGCGTTTGCAATCCTGCTACTGGATCCTGTTTTTCATCCTGAAAACCTGATCAGGTACCTGACCCATAGACTCCAATGTTAACATTTGTTTGCCAAAATGCAATCCGTCTACTGGATCCAGTTTTTGAGATGTCAGGTTTTAATGAATCTATTTTGTTTTTACATGGGCCCCTAAGGGAAATGGATCAGGTACCAGATGTACATATAGGTACCATCAGGTACCGGATCTGGTACCCGATCCAGTAAAAATGCCTCAAAAATGGCAAGGGGAAAAACTGGATCCAGTAATGCATCCAGTTACTGGATGCAGGCTCCCAAGTGTGGCTTAGCCTCTATTGTGTATATGATCAGCAGCAGTCTCTATTGTGTATATGGCCCGCAGCAGTTTCTATTGTGTATACGCCTACAGCAGTCTCTATTGTGTATATAGCCAGCAGCAGTCTCTATTGTGTGTATGGCCTACAGCAGTCTCTATTGTGTATTCTCTATTGTGTACAGCCAGCAGCAGTCTCTATTGTGTATTTACTATTGTGTGTATAGCCAGCAGTAGCCTTACTGTGTATACAGCCCGCAGCCGTCTCCATTGTCTATACAGTCCATAGCCATCTCTTTTGTGTACACAGCCAGCAGCAGTCTCTATTGTGTATTCTCTATTGTGCATACAGCTACTCTGTATTCAGCCCAAAGTAGTCTCAAGTGTGCGTGTGTGTATGTATATATTTATCTATCTCTCTCTCTCTATATATATATATATAAAGAATATTGGAGATATAAATGGCTGTATACTAGTCTCGTTTGATGTTATATCCCTATATACATCTATTAACCATCAGAAAGGAATGAGAGTGGTAGCAAAAAAATTAGAAGGAACCGCATATAGTATGGGAGCGAAGCAATTCATTATGGATCTTTTGGAAATAGTATTAACACAGAGTTATTTTCTTTTTGGGACACTTATTATTTGCAGTTAGTCGGGACCGCCATGGGAGCGAGGATGGCATGCGCCTATGCAAATACAGTCATGGAGGTGCTTGAAGAAGAATTCATCTATGTGTCCCACCACTTCAGCAGGGGGTGAAGTGGTGGAGATACATAGATGACACGTTCGTTCTATGGAGGGGCACGGAACACGAGCTCAAAGAATTTTTTGAATTCTTGAATAAAATAGATGAGACTATTAAATTCACTGAAGTCCACTCAGAAAAAGAGATACAATTTTTAGATGTTTTGGTAAAACTGAATGAAAACGAGATAGAAACGACTTTGCATGTTAAAAAAACTGACAAGAATAAATTGTTGCACTATAATTGTCACCATCCATCAGCCCTAAAAAAGGCGATACCTGTAGGGCAGATCCAACATGTTAAAAGAATAGTGAGCAATGAAAATGAATTAGAAATAAAAATTACAGAACTTCTAAGCAAATTTGAAGAGAGAGGTTACCCAAGAGCACTATTAAATAGGCAAAAAGAGAAAGTATGGAGGAAGGAAGGGGGTTCGGATAAGAGTAAAAATGCTAAGAGAATCCCCTGATACTGACTTTTAGTGAAGAGGCTCCAGCAGGTGGTGAAAATAGTTAAGAAACACTGGCACATGTTGGGTGATTGCATGCCAGAGATAGAGGAATTTAAATTTAGTCCCCTAACGTCATATAAAAGGAACAAAAATATCAAGGACAAATTAATAAGATCAGACTTTGGATCAATGAAAAAAACTCGGCAAACAACGTTAAATTGAGTAACAGGTTGGGATGCTACCCATGCGTTTCATGTATTAACTGTTCACACATGTTAAGGGGTGCCCAGTTTGTACATGAGGGCATTGAATATAGGATAGAGCATTTTCTGACGTGTGCCAGTGATTACGTGATTTATATGTTAGAATGCCCCTGGCTTAAAATATATAGGGGAAACCACTTTAGAGTTCAGATTGAGGTTTGCCAATCACCGCCACATGATCCGTAAGAAAAGAAAAGATCTTCCAGTACCAAGCATTTTCTTGAGAAAAGGCATGCTGAAAAAGACCTGAAATTTCGATTGATAGACATGATACCCCAACAAAGACGTGGAGGGGATAGGGCCAAATTATTGAGAATTAAAGAATTGGAATGGATACATAAGTTGGACACATTGCAACCAAAGGGGTTGAATATAGATTATAGGCTAAATGTTATGTTGAATGAGCCAATTGAACACCTGAGTTCACCCGAATAACTCTAGGGAGAAGTAATTTTGATGCAATTAGTATTAGGTAAGGAGCACTAGTCACAACATATTCACTATTTGGTACGAGAATTGATATAATAATTTTGAAAAAAAAATTTTTGTACCCTGATTAATTTTCTATACCCAGATTAATTTCTCTAAGTGTCCTCTTATGCTGATGCAGATATTTTGTCTTGTGCAATAATAGGAGATGTAACAGTTGAAGGATATCATGACGGTGGCAGAGAGACAGGAGAAGCACATACACAGAATACTCCACATTGCGACCTAGAATAATCATTTGGAGATATATTGAAAAAAATTTATATTTCTTACAAGTAATAATAATATGAGCAATATCAAATTAATTATTATGTAACTGTAAAATGTGGAAATAAATATTATATTGAAATAAAAAATATTTAGTCAAAAAGAGACATTATTTAATGCCTATATATAGATAAGGTTAACCTAAAGATAAATAATGAGACCCTATTGATCCCAAGACAGGTTACTGTGTATCAGCGTAAAAACTATATACAGTGGGCCGATAGGTGAACCTGTAAGGGGCGTTTGAGGGGTTGCTACGACAGGGGAACCCTGGGTGAAGGGTTAATACATCTGGATAGGCTTTAACCTTATATATTAATACATGTGAGCGATATTTAGTAATAATGTCTCGCTGTATAAAGTAATATATGTAATATAAGACTAGAAGTATAATGCAGAATAATTAGTTTCATTAGAATTTAAGGATTACTGGCTCCAGAGTAAAGTGATAGTTAACCAAGAACGTAGTATGCACTACAATAACGAGAGAGAGCGGAAATGTGGAGCTTAGAGGAAGCTAACACATAAGATCGGGTGTAGACTTCAAAATGCGCAACGTGCATGCGCGGGAGTTGTAAGATGGCGTCGGGCGGATATCCGGTATATCCATGACGACGGCCAGAAACAACATCCAGTGCGCATGCGCCTGCGTCCTAAGCATGGGGGATGACGCAGCATGGAATAAAGTAGGTGTATATAGTGCTATCAGGCCGCTGTGCATTAATAATGTCATGAGATCGATCAGCTGACAACAATATGATGTATTACAGCAGGTAATGCAGTAAAGACTGTATGTGCAAAGTGTAGCAGGAGGAGTTCTTAGAGATATAACACTGAAGTTATATATCACTATAATATATATACTATAAACTATGGAAATGTAAATAGGCACATGATATGATAAGGGAAGAATGATTTTATTATGTAAATTTAATTGGACTGTAAGATTATGTTAATGAGGCGTAAGGAAGTATAAAAAGCCTTGCTTTAGTTGTGGGTAGCTGCTGGAAGAAGGGAGACTTGTCCCGAAACGTTGCCCTGTAAACCTGAAGGCCCAATAAAGGCTATAAGAAAAGAAAAAAGGAGTGCTGCAGTCATTTAATGCATATATTTATATGTGGGTATGTGTTTAGGTGGAGGTGGAGCCTAGGTGGAGATGGAGTTGGGGTGGAGGCTGGGTGGAGTCTTGGAGGCCCCAAAATTTTGCCAATGAGGGGCATTAAAATTCTTAGTGGCAGCCCTGGGTCCAGTGTCAGTGAGAAAGGATGATATTCTTCCCACACCAGCATCAGCATCAAACAAGAGCAACAACAGCGAAAAGGTTGAAAACCCAAATCGACAATATGCCATTCATAAGAGGTCAACATCTCCTAAAGAAGGGCATCGGTTTCAGAAAGAAATCGCTCTAAGAGTGCAAGGAGCTTTTAAAAAAAATTGGGGTATGCTACAGATGTTGTGCTTTTACCAAACACTTTGATAAAGACTGTAAAATTGCAATTAAGTGTTTGGAGTTTGACCAGAAGGACCACATACAAGAGGTCCATCAATCCCAACGTAACTCTGCACCTACGCCTTCTCCCACTACAAGCTATGTTGGGGAGAATGAGGATCAAGCAGCAGGTTATGCTACAATATCTTCTTAATTCACGGAAGTCTTTGGAGAAGATCTTTGGGACAAGTCCTGAGCGATGGTTTGCCTGGTGATTTGTATCCCAAACGTCACCCAAAGAAAGCTATGAAGTTGTGCATCATCTTCGATAATCAGAGCAACCAATCACTTTCAAGGTCTGAACTCTTTGATATATTCAAATTAAAGAGTAATGCCTATCTTTACACCTTCGGTGTTACAGAGGTCTCTGAGGGAAGGAACAGTGGTCTAATAGTAACATATCGTGGAAACACTGTGGGAATAGACTTACCTACATATGTCGAGTGCAATCAGATACCATCCACTAGGGAAGAGATCCTAATGCCAGAGGCCGCTCTTCATCACGCCCATCTGTGGACTATAGCTAACAAGATACCAGCCCTGATTCTGCTTGAGGGAGACATTCTCTGGCTACTCAAGGTACATCAGCAAATTAACAGACCACATGGTGCACCATTTGCTCAATGTTTTGATCTAGCTTAGGTGGTCTTAACCAATGTCAGCACAGACAAGATGAAGAGACCAAAGAAGATCTACTACAAGACGCATATCTTGCCAAATAGTCGCAGTACTTATCTTCAGCCATGCCCACATCATTATTGGGTGAAGGAGAAGCTGAGTGACTGTAAGACAAAAACCCCTCAACGAAATGAACATGTTCCTTTCCCTGTGGTGACAACCTTGGGTCAACAGTGTTCTATTCTACAAGTGAGGACAATATGCTGGCGCCTACAAGGGAGTATTTGGAATTTTCTCAAGATGATTCCAACAGCTGGGTCTTTACCCTTTACCCTTTCACTCTCCAAAGACATAGTTGTCAAGCAGCAAGCAACTGCAAGGTTTTCATGCACCCTAAAAAGGAAACCAGTGATGGAAAAAACACTTAATTGACTTTGTGTAGAACATGTTCGACCGAGATCATGCGGAACCTGCTCCACCACTGAAGGAAAGAGAATAATACTGACTGGTACCTTCCATCCTTTGATGTTTATCACTTACAACCCAACCAAATCAGATGGGTGTTTTACTCCAGTGTTCAGTATGAAAGTGTCTTTCTCAAAACTTACTCCTCACTGGGCCTAACTTAAACAACAGCCTTACAGGAATATTGATTCACTTCAGGGAAGAACCTGTTGCCGCAATGGCTGGAATACAACAAATGTTTCTTTGTTTTATTGTAAGGGAAGACAGTAGAAACTACCTCAAATCCCTATGGCACAAAGACAACGACATCCACAGCTGGGTCATAGAATACTAGATGAAGGTATAGGTCTTCAGCAACAGCCCTTTACCAGCTGTGGTGATCTATGGGCTGAAACGCACAGCCCAAGAAGGTGAGTTTGAGTATAGATCCAACGTTCATCAATGTGGAGAAAGGATTTTCTACGTAAATGATGGGCTCAAGTCTTTGTCCACAAGTGAATAGGCAATTGATATGCTCTTTAGGACACTGGAAATTATGTCAGCATGAAACCTTAGACTTCATAAGATCACCTCCAACAGTCAAAAGGAAATGAAAGCGTTTCCATCTGTGGACTATACCATACCTGCCTATCTGAAAACCTCAGAAGCCGGCAACAACATACATTTATGGTTTTGTCCTGGGTAGGGTCTATGGCACCCCTGTGGTCTGGTCGCGACAGAAGTACTGCACCTAATCCATAGGTTTGGGTTCCCTCTCCCAGGCAAGGAGGGAGCACCAAACCGCAACACATACAACTGCACCCAACACCCATCCTAACTCCTGGCCAGGAGATAGAAGGGGCAGAAGTGACCTCTTATGAGGAGCCCCATCTGCTAGCAGTAAGAGGGAGCAGGTAGAGGGGGTGGGAATAGAGAGTAGAAAAGCAGAGAGGAAGAGGAGTCAGTTTAGTTAGTGAGAGGAGTTGGAGGGAGAGGTCTAGTCTGAGAGGAACACCAAGAAAGATAGAATCCTGGCCAGAGGTTGTTGCAGGAGGAACTAGGTTGCAAGAGGGGACCATCCCCAATCTAGCAACAACACTTCATGATTGAACTAGGAAACTGGAGGCTACTGAGTTGTAGGCACAGTAGCTAACAACCGTGGACATTCTGCAAAATGGTGGCTATACCTAAGGTCAAAGGTCGTGTCATCCTTCACTCGACAGGGCCCGTACTACCTGCTTGGAACACTGTAGCACACAGGTTGCAAGGTATGAGAGGAGAGTAGCCAGCATAGGAAGTCATCCTGGAAAGGTTTACAGAGGGGTGTCTCAGAGGAGTGAACCCATATTGCCTGGGAGTTGACCGGATTGCTGACCCAGAGGACACGGCGCCAACAGTTGCTGGGCTGGAACTACTGAATTGTGAGTAAAAGTCAAGGAACTGCAACCCTGGTGTCCTCCAGTTATTTCCTATGCCCTCCTTGCCAGCTCCTGTATCCAACTATAACTACCATCATCCCTATAGACTATCATACCAGCCCTGGGGCTCCGCTCCACCTGTGGGGAGTGATACCATCCCGACTTCTGCACCATCTGCACCAGAGGTTTAAATCAGCACATCGCCCTTCCCTAGCCGAAT
Organism: Allobates femoralis; assembly: GCA_033576535.1. NCBI lineage: Eukaryota > Metazoa > Chordata > Amphibia > Anura > Aromobatidae > Allobates > Allobates femoralis. The sequence goes on from JARQOC010000002.1 coordinate 506,668,175, forward strand.
ACCACAGGTGGCATCACGAAAAGACTCATATGCCCTGTAAATACCCCCTTCACTGCACAGCCAGGGCCATGGAGCTGGGCCACAGTTATCATGACCTCCCAGAAGTATCACCGACCCGGCTATAGCTCTTCTGATGTACATCACTTGGTGCTTCATAGGAGAAGGTTTCACATGAACTAGGACATTACTGATCGACACAGCTCACGGTGGGGAGTGTACTTCCACATACCTCCTGCTGTGAATGGACACTAAACATTTCCCCTTGGACTGAACTTTGAACTTTGAAAATTTTCCAACATTGTTGGGTTGGTGGAAGAACTTGCATGTTCCAACTTCTCCAATCTGAAGATATTTATTTCTTTTGTACTTTGTTTTTAATACTTTTGTGGACTCCAAGCGACTGACCACAAGTTTGGACTTTGGAATTGTTAGGTACCGTCACACGAGGTGATGTCGCCGGAGATATCGGTGGCGACGGGCGGGAGTGCGCATGTTTTTGGCGCCCCACTAGCGTCGCCATCGCATGTTTACATGCGGCGACACCTCCGGCGACGCACCGGCGATCTTACAGGCGCCATCGCCGCTGGGGTGTCTAAAAACCCCAGTGGCGATTCCGTAACATGGGAGCCTATGGCTCCCATCGCCTGTGAGATCGCTGTCCCCCTATTACATGGGGCGATGTGTACACATCGTCCCAGAGTGCTCGCCTGGTTTCAGAGCACTGCTGAGAAGCCAGACGACCACTCAAATGCGTTGCCATCGCCTATTTACATTAGGCAATGCACAGGCCATGTCGGCGGCGATAGGCCACACCCTGCGTCACCTATAAAATCGCCGCCGATATGGTCTCGTGTGATGGTACCCTTACTGTTTCATTATTGCATGCTTGTATGTTTCTTCTTTGTCTTTCAGGTACCAAGAACGGCGGTGGACATCATCAAAGGATTTTGTTTCAAGATGGAGATAATTTCTAACTTTCGTTCAATTAGAAGTTACAGTCCCAAGATGGTGGGACCGAAGTTGCACCAAAAAGGCACGAAAAGAAAGTGAATATAAAACAATGGGCAACTGCTTCAGCACTAGAAATAAAAATGCTGGAGTGGTGCTTTAAGTGGTTGAATGCTGTACCTTCTCAGAAGCAAGAACATGCTTAGTAATTCTATTAACAAATCTACACACTAATTTATTACAGCACTATGTGCTGCTTTCTTCGTTGAACCTCTGCATATCTTAGATTTCCCCAAAGACCAAAGCCTTAAACAATTATTGGCATTTCTCAGAGGTATGGGTTAATATACTTACAGTATATTTGACTATATGTTATTTTTCTTTGAAAACAATCAATATCTATTTTGCTTAATCAATTAAACTAGCTATTAGACTAAGCATATTCAAACCTCTTTAATCCAGTCAACTAAAGTCTTTTTTTGTTTGTTTGTAGATTGTTAAATAATTCAGCACACTGAATACTGATGCATGTATCAGGACCAAATGCTATTTTGTTATCTTTTAATCTTTTACTTTTGCTTAATTTTCACATTTTCTATTGTTAAACAAAATATAAAATAAGGTGAAGATAACACAATCATGAATTGGAAGAAAAAACAACTGACTTTAAACTTGATACTAGGGAGTAAAGTGGAAGTTATTTATTTTTTCCTATGCAGCTACCTTCAAATCTGCATAACAGGGAACCTGTCAATTGATCCTTGCAGCCTAAACTACAGGCACCATAAATGAGTTTGGCTTCGGCTTGCTTCAGACTTGCGCGGGGAAGTGCAAGCTGAGCGCAGGCACCGCGCGTCCCTATGTTTAACACAGTCTCACCCGCAGCGGGAACGCGACGCGTAATTCACGATTATTGCCAGGTATGTTTTTCTCTGAAATGCTTCGGTGAGAGACCTGTCAATCACTTAGACTGCTGTGGCGAAAAGCTGGCTGGGGGCAGCGGCAGACTAGTCTAGTCTCTGGCTATGTTACCTGGCTCTACAAAGTACAGAAATATACCTGGATGCAAACGTGCAGTCAAGTGAGTCTCCCTTTAAGTGCTAAGGCAATCTGGTAATGTCCTTTGATAAAGTCAACAAGCTGAAATGCAAATGAATACTGTAAACAGCTTGAAGTTTTCAGATGTATGTCTACAATCTTTACGACATGCATTTATATGTCTATGTACATTGTACTGCAAAATAATATTGACTTAATGCATTCACAGTGCAACACAGCATCTCACGCAATGAATTTGGGAAGCAAAACATCTGTGTTACTGACCTTTTCATAATGTTCGCAGGAACAAAATATTGGTGAAGTGAAGCAGAAATAATGATATATCATTAAACAGTGATTATCTAGACACGCTTGAGGTACACGCGAAGCAAGTAACCCCCCATCTGTCACTATGAGAAGGGGAATAAAGCAGATTATCATTTGAAGTAAAATGAAGTAGCAGTACCTATACTGTCATCACAATCTAAGTCATAGGCTGCTTGTGTCTCATCTTCTCTGAAATAAAAATAACATTTTTGGCACTCATTAGAGTTGAGCAAAAAGACTTGCATGCGTCACGCCCCAATATACTGGTCTTTCTATTAATTGGTAGAGGCGCTGGGGATGCTGCAGGTATGAGGAGGTTCACAGGGCAATGGTCTAGAGGCCAGACTAACAATGATCCAGAGTCCAGTGAACCTTTTTGTTCAACTTTAGTACAAATCTGTTTTTAATATTAGAGCCCTGTTCTTGTAGCACTGTTACTTATTGCTCACTTGTGTTCAAGAATGAGTGTCTGCAGACTCCTCCTGCTTGACTGATGACTCCATTGTTTGAAGTCACACATCATAGAGGCTGTCAGGGAAGTAGGTGGAGGTGGCACTGTGATGGGAATTAGAACTGGAGTGACAGAGGCTTCAGATCTACCACAGTGCTTCAGCCTTATTTGCATATAAATTAAAACCTAGATTTCACAGTAATTTGGAAATGAAATTACCATGTAAAGGTATTTATGGACTTCTCTTTGAAATAGGTTCATGTGCATATAAATAGCTTAGATTCCAACAAATTGTGTTCTTTGCAGCCCTACTATGAATTATGGCCACTGCTCATGTGAAGGTTTTGTCTGAGGAAGATAATTAGGAGTGAATGAGATTGATAAAAAGTTGACAGCATGGTAGAGTACTGGAGTCAAGTGCCAAGAGTAGGTGAAGACTGATGTAGTCACTTATGTCCTGCATTTACTATTCATATATGGCTTCATGATGAAATATCTTGTGAACCTGAGCACAGAAATGTTTCTTTCCTAAATGCTGTGAAAAAAGGAAGCATACATCTGTGAACTTATGCTCTGTGTATTAATGAAAGAAGGGTCTTTAGGCTTCCAGCACACATGTATGAGTATTTTATTAGGGCAGCATAGTGCAAAGAAGCACTGTGTTACATCCAGTGTTTGTTATGCAATGTTCAGTTTATTTACATGAGGACTCTGGGGGTCTAGGGCCCCTTTCACATTAACGTTTTGTTCAAATTGCGGCAGATCTGGCAGATTTACCGTATCTGCCACCTAACAACCGCACTTGCGGCACATTTGCGGCAAGCCCCATGCTTTGTCTATGGGGCTTGTGGCAGGTGCGGCAAGTGCGGTGTAGCCGTGCTTCCGGCACTTACAAGTGACATGGTGTCAAGTGACATGGTTGTCCATTCCCCCAGCCTTTAAATGATCCCATTACCCATCAGCTGGTGTCACGGAAAGAGTTCATTCACTCTATGACTTGCGAGCTGTGCTATGCTGCGTGCAGTTTCTGCTGGAGTTTTCAGAAGCTATCTTTTTCTTGGAGTTGCTGTGACTATCCTGGTCACTTGGTGGAGGTGAGGGGTTTATAGCCTTGGGCTGGTCAGGAGCAGAGCAAAGGTGATGGCTCAGATATCCTCACCTTTAGAGGTACTTCTGGGTGCCTGAGCCCGTGGCCTGGGTGACACTTCAATAGAGGGGTTATGTACAAGGAAAAGAGTTATTGTCACATGACGTCACCTATAGTACCTGGTGATGGGTCACCAGCGCTGCCACAGTCCTCTGGAGGATGATGGTATTGCAGCAAGGATGGCAAAGCTCCCTACAGGTGGAGCTGGTCCTCCGGGGCAGCATTGCTGATAGCAAAAGGTTGATTTTTGTTAGCACAAAGACACGGAGGAAAAGTCACTCTTCCGGGTACTTTACTGTAACAGTTCAGATAAAAAGCACAGTTCACAGTACAACACAGTCTGTAAGCATAGCCAGCTGGCCTAGGTAGTGGCAAATGAATGGGGTGTCTCCACGTGGCTTTGTTAGATGTCCCTCCTTCACTACTCTTCCAGTCTGTGTAAAGCGTGGCTGGCCTGAAACCTGGCCTTGCCTCCTGTGCTCTCTCACCTTTGCTGTCTGGGGGATAACCCTTGATAGCCTGCCGCTATCTCTCGTCATGCGGTGCCTGGCTCCCTTGATATTGACTGCGCAGGTGCCCAGGAGTCTGTAGTCTCCAGGTGATCCAGATTCTCTGCTGGGCCTGGAGCTCTCCAGCAGGTGCGGACTCCGGTGTCCGTGTGTACTGGTTGGGATAACCTTCGTCGGCTCCTCGGTTCCAAACAGCTTCTCTTCCCTGGAAGACCCCTTCTTCTTCTCCTCTCTGTCTCTCCCTTAGACATTCTCTGTCTCTAACTTCCTCCCGTCCTCACACTGCTGGTCCTGCACTCCTCCCACTGAGGCTGGGTCTCCTAGTAAGGATTTAACCCTGTAATCCCCTGAGCTAAGGGTGTGTGTGGATGCGAGGAATAACCCCCATTCATTTACCACAGGGATACCACACATGATCGTCTGAGTGCAGTACCCTTAGTGGCGCTCTGACCAGTGGGGCGCCACATTCCCCCTTGGTGAAACATACTCGTCCTCGAGTATTCTGCCTGGTACACCTGAAGAGTAAAAATTGTTCTTTTTCATAAACAACAATAACAGGTAACATATTTACAATTCACGCATTCTTCTTCTTCCCTTTTTGGGAGGCACGTTTCTTTCAACGTTACTAACAAACACAAAAGTTAGCTATTAGATCATAGACCTCATAGTCCTCGGGTCACCTGTTGGCCAAGTCTTAGTCTCCGGTTAACTTTCTGCATATAATTAACTTTAGAATCCACCTCGGCCCACCGAGGACCGGTACTATCTGTGCGGATCCGGCGGTAACATATTGTCCAGCACAGTCCAGTGTGAGTTATCACCTCCGGACCGCTTTGCATTATCATAAAGATACACAAGAGTCTCTGGCTACTTGTATCATCAGTCCAGGCTCAAACACACACAAACGTTCTCATGAAAGTCTATGAGTCCACAGGAAAAGCAGTCTTTTCACAACTATTTACATGACCGGGTTTTAACAGTGTCTCTACAGCTTAGATACATGCAGGGCATACCATCCGCGTGGCCCCACATGTCGTTCGTAACTGACCTGGTCACCCTGGTATAAGTCCTGGTCCGGGTGGCCCTGCACTCCTCCCACTGGGGCTGGGTCTCCTAGTAATGATTTAACCCTGTAATCCCCTGAGCTAAGGGTGAGTGGATGCGAGGAATAAGCCACATATTAACCTCCCCATTCACTTACCACAGGGATACCACACATGCTAGTCTGAGTGCAGTACCCCTTAGTGGTGCTCCGACCAGTGGGCGCCACACTTCCACACCCCTTCATCCATTATAGCCACCCATGACATTTTACATAGTAACATAGTAATATAGTACACTGTGTTCCAAATTATTATGCAAATGTTCTTTTTTTCTGATTTTCCTAAATGGCCGGTGCAAATCACACGTGTAATAAAAGTCATCACCCGTTAGAGTATACATTTAATTTTATTGAAGAAACCTCCCATTGATAACAGTTTAATCTTCAAAATTAAAAAAAAACTCTAAATGCACTGTTCCAAATTATTAGGCACAGTAGAGTTTCTAAACATTTGACATGTTTGAAAGAACTGAAAATGCTCATTTGTTGAATATGCCGCATTAGGAGGTCACATGTACTGAAATAAAAAGCTATTTAACTCCAAAACATCCTAACAGGCCAAGTTACATGGTAACATAGGAACCCTTCTTTTATGTGATCTTCACAATTCTTGCATCCATTGAACTTGTGAATTTGCATGATGTCAGAATAGCCTCCCAGAGCTGCTGTTTTGATGTGAACTGCCTCCCACCCTCATAGATCTTTTGCTTGATTATACTCAAGGTTCTGTATAGGGTTGAGGTCAGGGGAAGATGGTGGCCATACCACAAGTTTATCTACATTTATAGCATAAGCATCCATAGCAGCCATTGAAACAGAGGTATTCTTTTCAGCATGAGATGGTGCATTGTCATGCATGAAGATGATTTTGCTCCTGAAGGCACGTTTTTGCTTTTTGTACCATGGAAGAAAGTTCTCTGTCAGAAACTCATATACTTTGCAGAGGTCATTTTCACACCTTCAGGAACCTTAAAGGGGCCTACCAGCTGTTTCCCAATGATTCCGGCCCAAAACATGACTCCTCCACCTCCTTGCTGACGTTGCAGCCTTGTTGGGACATGGTGGCCATCCACCAACCATCCACTACTCCATGCAGTGTGGACGTGTGCCATGCATAGGGGATGTGTGCCATGCATAATGGACGTGCGCCATGCATAGGGGACGTGTGCCATGCATAGGGGATGTGTACCATGCATAATGGATGTGTGCCATGCATAGGGGACATGTGCATGCATAGGGACGTTGCCATGCTTAATGGACATGTGCCATGCATAAGGGAGTGTGCCCTGCATAGGGGACGTGTGCCATGCATAGGGGATGTGTGCCAAGCATAACGGACGTGGCAAGCATAGGGGACGTGTGCCAAGCATAGGGGACGTGTGCCACGCATAGGGGACGTGTGCCGCACATAGGGGATGTGTGCCATGCATAAGGGACGTGTGCCATGCATAATGGACTTTTGCCATGCATAGGGGATGTGTGCCAAGCATAGGGGATGTGTGGGCCACGCATAGGGGATGTGTGCCATGCATAGGGGATTTGTGCCATGCATAGGTGATGTGTGCCATGCATAGGGGACGTGTGCCATGCATAATGGATGGGAGCCATGCATAAGAGAGTGTGCCATGAATAATGGACGTGTGCCATGCATAATGGATGTGTGCCATGCATAGCGGACGTGTGCCATGCATAGGGGACGTGGGCCATGCATAATGGACATGTGCCATGCATAATGGACATGTGCCATGCATAGGGGACGTGTGCCATGCATAATGGATGTGAGCCATGCATAAGAGAGATGTGTGCCATGCATAATGGACGTGTGCCATGCATAATGGATGTGTGCCATGCATAGCGGACGTGTGCCATGCATAGGGGACGTGTGTCATGCATAATGGACGTGTGCCATGCATAGGGGGACGTGTGCCATGCATAGGGGATGTGTGCCATGCATAGACAGGGCCGCACTGTCCAATGGTCAATATGAGCCTTTAGACCCAGGCGGTAAGGAGGCAGGGGGAGCCGCAGAGCAGAAGGGAGCAGCATCTGCACCATGCAGCCGGCTCCCTATGTGACGTGCGCCGGCTGCATAAGGTAAAATCACCAGCGGTAGCTACCGACAGCACCCCCCCTCCCTGCTCCTCACCCACGGCCGCCGACATCAACCCCACCCCACCCACCTGCCGACAGCAACACCACCCCACCCACCCGCGGCCGCTGACAGCAATCACCCCCGCTCCTCACCTGCAGGTGCCGGCGGCAGAGAGCCTTTCTGCATCCCTTGCATAGGGGAAATTAATCTGAAATGCGTACCTGCAAATATGTTTTTTACATAAAAAAAAACACTGGCGACGCATCAGCGACGCGGGATTGACGTGACAGAGACGACAGCGCTACACTCACAGTGAAGTCGGTTTTCCGCCCCGCCATTTGAAATGAACAGCGATATGAAAACGAAGTACCAGCGATCCCGGCCAGGTCGTATCGTTATCGGTATCGCTCGTGCGTCGTTATGTGTGACTGGGGCTCTATACTTACAGGACCTCTGATGATGTCACAATCATGGCCGGAGCAAGATCACATGGCTGTAACATCACCAGAGGTCCTTAAGCTAAACGCACACAGCACCAGGAGCCAGGTACTACAGACCACTTACACCCACACACCCTACACTCACCCTGCACTCACACCTCCCCACCACTCACACTTACCCTGCACTCACGTCACACTCTGCCCTGCACTCACGTCACACTCTGTCCTGCACTCATGTCACACTCTGCCCTGCACTCACGTCACACCCTGCCCTGCACTCACGTCACACTCTATCCTGCACTCACGTCACACTCTGCCCTGCACTCACGTCACACTCTGCCCTGCACTCATGTCACACTCTGTCCTGCACTTACGTCACACTTAGCCCTGCACTCACATCACACTCACCTTGCGCTCACCTCACACTTAGCCCTACACTCACCTTGCACTTACCTCACACTTAGCCCTACACTCACCTTGCACTCACCTCACACTTAGCCCTCCACTCAATTTGCACTCACGTCACACTGTCTCTAACGCAAAACCCACATCGCTGATTGTTCGCGGCTGGCTGGGTGCGACCAATCAGCGACGCAGGATTTCCGTTACAGCGAAACAGGCACAGTCCGCCTGGTCTCCCGGCCCCCTCTGCTAGGTCTCCTGCCCGCTGCTCACCCACTCCACTCTCCCTCCCAGCCACCACTCCATGCTCCATCTGCCCGCCGCTCACCCCGCCATTCTTCTTCTTCTTTTCATGGCATAGACTCCAGAAATTCAAAGGCCGCAGGGGGTGGGGGTGAAGCTACCAAAGGGGTCGTCGCAATGGCCGTGAACAAGGGCACGCCCACCATATCAGGGCTATGCGCTTGGACACGCCTACTATGATGCCCCCTGTTAACTCTGCCTCCTGAGGCCTTGGAATTGTTGACATCTATGCTGGAGGAGAAGAAGAAGAAGACATGTTAGGGTGAGAGGCAGCTGTACAGAAGCCTGGAGCGGGTGAGAACTGAGGGGGCCACAGCTGCACACTCGCACAATTGCACCGCCATACACCCGCACCGCTGCACACCCGCATATTCTAGAATACCCGATGCATTAGAATCGGGCCACCATCTAGTATATTTATATTTTCAAAGACAAAAACATTTTTCTGAAGCCCATATAGATTCATCACAAGCTTTCGCACACTTGGTTCAGGCCTTCTCTGAGAAGGTTTCTGTTTTGCGTACTCAGGTGGTGCAGCAGCAACAGCATGTTGTTGGGTATTTAGCTTCGGCTCACGCACAGGATGTGACAGAACCCAAGATATTTCTCCTTGATAGATTTTTGGGAGAGACAAATTTATGATGTTTAGAGTAACCTGTAAATTATATTTCAGGTTCTGCCATCATTCTGCAGGGTGTGAGGAACAGTGCATGGGGATTATAAGGGGGATCCCCAGGCCTGGGACCTTCTCTCTGCTGACTGATGCTCCATCTTTTCGGTCGGTGGATGAGTTTTTTGCAGCTGTGGCTCTGTTATCATGTGGCCCTGATGGCATCTCCTTGGCTGAGTCTAAACTTCCCAAGCTCAGGCAGGGAGTGCGGTCGGCTGAGGAGTATTGTTCAGAGTTCAGAAGATGAGCCACTGACACCGAGTGAAATGACCCTGCACTTAGGAGTCAGTTCTGTCTGGGTTTGTCAGATAGTCTATGACTCTATACGCTGCTCCAGAGTCATTGGAGGTTGCAATGTATTTTGCTGTCAGGCTGTACAGATGCCTCAGAGAGAGACCTACTTGACATTTGTCCCCTGTGGTCTCCTCTATTGGGGTGGACCATTTATATTAATTCACATACGGTTTGTCGTGATAAAGGGGTGTGTTACTATTAAACATCATTCACACCATTATATTAAATTCTGTCCGTTCTTTTCCAAATTGCCTGCTCAGCCTTTTGAGCCATGTTCCTCTGGAAGGAGATGACCAGGGTGTGCATGTTTCCACCATCTTGGTCATGTTTGCTCCTACATCTCCAGATCAGGTGGTGAAGAATCTACCGGAGAAGAGGGGTAAAGCTCAACCTACACCCCAGGTTAATGCTAAGCCTAGTTGCCATCCTGAGAAGAGTGGTGAGGGTGAGAGGAGGGCTGTGACTCCCACTAAGTGTCCTGAGGGAAAGATTATTAAGACATGGGGAGACGCTTATGTTGTTCGCCCTCCTAAAAGAGTACCCCATGTCAGTGACCAGATGCACTTTAATAAATGTTCAGGTCCAGACTTGAGTGTCGATGATTTTTTGTGGGTGTTGTCCAAACAAGTCAGGTGGCGGTGTACAGCTGGGGCTCCTAGTTCTGGAGTTGTTGGTTTGTTTAGGGTATTTAGGCTATTTTCAACCCTGTGTGGTTCCAGCTTGAATTACCTCCAGTGTTGATTATCCGTAATATATTCCACAGATCATCACTCAGGAAATTCGAACTGTTTCCGGACAGGACCAGTTTAGGATCCAGATGCTTTGCAGTCTCTGTGAAGTGCTCTGCAGTAGTTAATGCCTCATGTAGACTGCTCTGCAGTCTCTGTGAACTGCTTTGCAGTAGTTAAATAAAGTTAATTTCCTTTATTAATGGTTAACTTCTGTGGCTCTCCAGCTGAGGTATTGCTATGGGTGTCAAGTAGTGCAACTGTCTACTCCCCCAGCCTATAAATAATCTCATTACCAATCAGCTGGTGTTATTGAAAGAGTTTATTCACTCTACCTGTGAACCTGTTTACCTGTGTACTGTGAGCAGTGTTATACTGTGTGCAGTGTCTGCTTGAGTTTTCAGAAGCTGTCTCTTCTTTGCAGTTGCTGTGATTATCTTGGTACCTGGGTGGAGGTGAGGGGTTTAAAGTCCAGGCCTGGTCAGGAGCAGGGCAAAGGTGGTGCCCTGGGCATCCTCACCTTTACAGGAACTTCTAGGAACAGAGTCAGATAAGAACCCCCAGTTCTGATTAGTTCCCCTGATCGCCTTTAGCCTGTCACTGCCATTCTGCTTCCATACCCCTTCATCCGTTATAGCCACATGTGACACCTAGGAAGCAATAGAATCTCCTGCCAGTGCATTGCAGTCAGCATCTGCTAATTCCTCATCTTTTGCTTCCTTCCACAGACCTGCAGACCTAACAGTCACTACGGTATATCTTTTTATGTCTTTATAAGGGAATAGAAGCAACAGAAGAAACACTTAGTCTCCTGCAGACACCGCAATGTATTAGCTATCTGCTGGTCAAGTATAACAACCAGGAACTAAATAGCAAGATAAGTGTATCCTTGATGGAATAGTTTTAAAGATATGCTGATTAGATGACAGGTGTAACGCAATTATAAAGCTAAAAAGGGAGCTGTCTGTGCCTAGACTTGGAAAAGAGAGATTGTGTAAGCATCGGAGCAGGCTTACAGCCGAACATCAGTGACCAGTGCCAAAGGAAGTTTAAATGCCAAAGGTCAAGCTTCGAAGACCAGACTCCACAGGTCAATCACCGATGACTATGACCAGTTCCAGAGGAAGGCTGTGACCTCTTTTAGATGGAAACCATGACCTGTTCCAGAGGAAGATTCCTGGCTAAGCCCAAGAAATGATCTGGTCATAGCAGATGATCTGTTGCATCTTGCCGGGCCTACAGTACTAAGTGGAGACTGAGGCTGCGCCACAGAGAGCAAAGGTAGCTGGCATGCTAAGTTAGCGAATTAGTCTTCTCTGATTGTTGCATCCACATAATCCATTTACCTCTATATTTACCCCTCTGTCCTCTCCCATGTCATGGCTTGTTGTATCTACTATATGTTCTTGTGCTCATCTGAAAAGATGGATACTGCCGATAAGAAGCTCAACTGGAGCCCAGTAGCATACAAATACTTTCAATTCAACTTGTTTTAAACAAGTCAGTACTTACATCTGGGGCACATCTGAATCCTGTACTTTGGTGATTTAGAAGCAAGACTCGAGCAGACACATGAACACACTACAGTGGGTACAGCCCCTTACACTTTCCTGTTTTTTCTGTTGGCACTACATGTTAGTGCTAATGGTACCTTTACACGCCGCTACCGAAGGTTAGAAACCACTGGGTGTCGCACGTGCACAAGCGCGTTGCAACAGTTCCTAACGGTACCTGATACCGCAATTACACGCCGCTACAAGGTGCTCCACAGTAGGTTTTTTCGATCCCTGGAAGCATCGATGGGTGCCGCAGGTTACCTTCTGTAGAGCACCTTCCCTCATTTACACGCCGCTACCACAAGGGAATATGGGAGGACCTGGGGCAGCAGGGACAACACATAGGCGTGCCAGAGTTGTGGATTACGAGACGCTCGTACGGTGATTGGACAAAGCAATAACATCATGATTGGCCAGCCAGCGCAGGGAGGCTGGCTAATGCATGACGCTATAGCAAATGTGTAGTGACTGGTCATCTTGTTAAATATGCCGCCCTGTACAGGGACAGCCAATGGGTACACAGTACTCCCCACCAATGATAGCTGATGGGACGTGGTATACATGACGCTCAAGCCCATCCCAGGTAACTCAAATACCGTACCTGTGCCCCGATTACACGCTGCTACCATAGGGTTTATACCTGCTTGTTTTTGAGCAAGGCTGAAAGACAGGTGTCCAAAAAGACCGGTGGCAACAACCTGAATTACACGCCGCTACCTCGCGGTGTTTTGAAGGTTCAAGTTAAAATTGTCTCCGACACCCGGTGGTTTCTAACCTTCGGTAGCGGCGTGTAAAGATACCATTCGACATATGCAGTCATGAATCTGTTGTCTATCTATCTATTGTGAGGTAGCAAGGGGAATGGTAGTAGAGGGACGCTATGTTTCCCCAAGGATGGTGAGCTACTGCATGTATGGGGCAGGAGATGCTTACATGAGCATAGGTGAGGTAGGTGTGGCCACCGTTACTGAGAACGGTGGCTGTTGGTAAAGCCTGTCATGGGACCTCATCTATGAGGAATGGGGGAAGGTGTTTGGGCGGGCCTCCATTCCTCATCTCCCGCCCCAGGCTTTTGAAGTAGCTGGGAGGGAAAGACAGGTGAGAAAGGTTAGGCCAGAAGAGACGGCTGTGAAGGTGTTGTGAGAGGAGATCAGACTAGAGAGGAGTTCAGTCTGGGGAAAAAGTAGCCTGTGAGAGCACAGAGAGCGTGTACCGGACCCCAAGGTGGGGTAGGACCCCTAGGCGAGCTCCAGGAGGAGCAGGTTTAGGGCCGACGCTGTTATCCTGATGTAAGGACTGTTTTTTTTTTGTTTGTTTTGCCATTGTGTGAAATAAAACACACTTGTTTTTGGACTGAGCCTGAGTGTCACTGCCTTACTTGCTGCTGCAATAGAGACTGATCCCTACATATGGTGGAGAATGCGGGCAATGCAGTAAGGCATACACTAATCGCTGTTGAGGACGAGTTGTATGTCCTGGGTGAAGCAAGCCCTAAAGCAGCGCTCAGCAATGGAGGACGTTGTAAAGGCATTGATTGAAGCCAACCTGCAGCAGAAGCAGCAACAGCAGATGTATGCTGAGGCGCTGCAGGCCCAGCAGCACAGCCATACGGAGGCCCTGAGACTTCAACAGCAAACTAACCAACTCCTGATGGAACAGTTAACAGCTCTGAGGTCAAGCGCACCATCTGATCCACAGCAGGACATCAAGAAGAGGGTCCGTGCGTCCCTCCAAAAGATGACCGCAGGGGACGATGTCGAAGCTTTCTTGGCGGGGTTCGAGAGAGTGGCAGAGCGAGAGAGTCTGCCGCCACACCAATGGTCAGAGGTCGTAGCGCCATATCTGATTGGAGAGCCCCAGAAAGCGTACTACGACCTGAGCGAGCAGGACGCCCGGGACTATCAAAAGGTAAAAGCCGAGATCCTAGCTCGATTAGGTGTGAATGTATATCTCCGTGCCCAGAGAGTCCATCGCTGGGCCTATGTAGAGACTGTAGCGGTCCGGTCTCAGATGTATGATCTCGTCCATCTTGTAAAAAAATGGTTACAGCCGGAGCTGTTGTCCCCAGCGCAGATGGTGGAAAGAGTGGTACTGGACAAGTTTGTGCGGGCCTTGCCCCCAGCCATACAGCAGTGGGTGGGACATGGGGACCCTGTCGATGCCAACCAGCTGGTCGGTTTGGTGGAACGATATGAGGCCACCCAGAACTTGTTAAAAGTTTCTTCCCCAGCCCGTGTGCTCCCCAAATCCCGCAAGGTCACAGACCCTGAGAAATACAGGACTCTGACACGCACCCCCACCCCTGCAGGCCCTCAGGCAAGGAAGCTAGAGACTATTGTGTGCTGGAGGTGTCAAGAGCGAGGACACATTGCTGCAAACTGCCCTATCACCACCGATCCTATGGACTGCAGTGTGGCCCGGCGTGTCTCCCTCTATGCCTTCCCGGTATATACCGCTGCTTCCCCAGAGCCTGCACCTATCTCTCCCTTGTGTCAGGTTACGGTGGCGGGATGTCCTGCAGCTGCCCTCTTGGACTCGGGAAGCCTTATCACCCTGGTGCATGCCACCTTGGCTGGGTCTGCATCCTACACGGGACGTAATGTGGGGGTCTTATGCATTCATGGGGATTTGAAAGAGTACCCTACCGCCATAATCACTATCCAAACCCCGAAGGGGGAGTGTCGTCATGAGGTGGGAGTGTTAGAGTCCCTGCCGTATGGACTGATCCTTGGGAGAGACTTTCCTCTATTCTGGACTCTGTTACCGGGAAACCCGGGGTTAAGGGGTAAACAAGTCCAGAATGTCACGGACCCTGAGCCTGAACCTCGTGATCCCGACTCAGGGGTGCCAGCCATGGGAGTAACAATGTCCCCTCTAGAGGTATTAGCGGGTGAAGCCGACGAGCTCGGGTCAGTACCTGAGTTTGCAGAGTTGGGAATTCCCCGTGACAATTTTGGTACTGCACAGCTCCAAGACCCGACGTTAAATAGGGCAAGGGAAAACGTTATTTGTATTAATGGGGTGTTTCAGTACCCAGGAGCAGACCAGGTGTTTCCCCACATGGCTGTCAACCAGGATCTGTTATACAGGGTTGACAGAGTGCGGGGTGAGACCTTGGAACAGCTGGTGGTTCCGCAGCCTTATCGCCCGACGGTGCTCGACTTGGCACATAGGCATGTGCTGGGCGGACACCTCGGCCATAAAAAGACTCTGGAACGAATTCTGCAGCGTTTTTACTGGCCGGGAGTGTTTCGGGAGGTACAGCGGTATTGCGAATCATGCCCCGAGTGTCAGCAATCCACTCCTATGCCGCACTTCCGTAGTCCCTTGGTACCCCTGCCCATTATAGACGTACCATTTGAAAGGGTCGCCATGGATCTGGTGGGTCCTCTGGTCAAGTCTGCCCGAGGGCATCAGCATATCCTGGTAATCATGGATTACGCTACCAGGTATCCAGAGGCAATTCCACTGCGGCACACCTCGGCGAAATTGATAGCCAAAGAGCTACTCGCCGTGTTCTGCCGGGTAGGAATCCCTAAAGAAATACTTACAGACCAGGGGACGCCGTTCATGTCCAAGGTTACCAAGGAGCTATGTAAACTGTTCCGGGTAAAGCAGTTGCGCACCTCGGTCTACCATCCGCAGACAGATGGCTTAGTTGAAAGATTCAACAAAACCCTAAAGAGCATGCTGAAAAAGGTGGTATCCAGGGATGGGAAGGACTGGGATTGTCTTCTACCATACCTGATGTTCGCGATTCGGGAGGTACCACAGGCCTCAACAGGTTTTTCTCCGTTCGAACTCGTGTATGGTAGACATCCCCGAGGCCTGCTCGACATTGCCAAAGAGGGATGGGAGCAGGAACCCACCCCTCACAAAAGTGTAGTAGAGCACATCGCGACCATGCAGGACCGGATGGCAGCGGTGATGCCAATAGTGAAAGAACACTTAGAGGAAGCCCAAAGAGCTCAAAGCCGGGTATATAATAGATCCGCTAAGGTCAGAACTTTTAACCCGGGAGACAGAGTCCTGGTACTAGTGCCTACTGTGGAGAGTAAATTCTTGGCGAAGTGGCAAGGGCCCTACGAAATCCTAGAAAGAGTTGGGGAGGTCAACTACAAGGTGTATCAGCCGGGTCGGAGAAAGACCGAGCAGATATACCATGTCAATCTGCTAAAAGCCTGGAAAGACAGAGAGGGTCTGGGTACAGAAGGGTCTCCAGCTGACCGTCCTCCTGCACTGACTTTACAGGCCAAGGTGGTGCCTGAGGGGCAGTGGCAGAAGTGACGATAGCCGAAACCCTCACGAAAAACCAGCAGCAAGAGTCTCGTGAGTTTGTGGCCAGGAATACGGATGTATTTTCAAAGCTGCCAGGGCGTACCTCGTTGATTACACACGACATTGTCACCGAGCCCCAGGTAAAAGTTCGGATGAGGCCCTACCGAGTACCTGAGGCACGGCGAAAGGCCATTTCAAAGGAGGTTCGTCAAATGCTGGAGTTAGGGGTTATTGAGGAGTCGAAAAGTGAATGGGCTAGTCCCATTGTGCTTATTCCCAAACCCGATGGGACGATACGGTTTTGCAACGACTTCCGGAAGCTGAACGAGGTCTCTAAATTTGACGCTTATCCAATGCCACGAGTAGACGAGCTCATTGAAAGACTCGGGAAAGCCCGGTACTTCTCCACCCTCGATCTAACTAAGGGATACTGGCAAGTACCCCTTACGGATAGCGCCAAAGAGAAGACCGCGTTCATCACCCCGGAGGGTCTGTTTCACTACCTGGTGTTGCCATTTGGCTTACATGGGGCTCCAGCCACGTTCCAAAGATTAATGGACATCGTGTTGAAGCCTCATCAAAGGTACGCCTCGGCCTATCTGGATGACGTCATCATTTTCAGCAGCGACTGGGAGAGCCACTTGGCCAAGGTACAGGCTGTGGTGGACTCTCTCCGGGCAGCGGGGCTGACTGCCAACCCCAAAAAGTGTGCTCTGGGAATGGAGGAGGCACGCTATTTGGGGTATGTGATAGGGCGAGGTATGATTAAGCCGCAGGTCAACAAGGTCGAAGCCATCCAGAGTTGGCCCCAACCAAGGACAGTAAAGCAGGTGAGAGCCTTTCTGGGAATTGTGGGATACTACAGGAGGTTCATCCCCAATTTTGCCACCCTCTCAGCCCCATTGACAGACCTTCTGAAAGGAAGACGGCCCGTTATGGTAAAGTGGAACCCCCAGGCCGAGCATGCCTTTCTGGTCTTGAAGACGGTATTATGCGGGTCTCCCATCCTTGTCACACCTGACTTCACCCAAACCTTCATCGTTCAGACCGATGCATCAGAAGTAGGGCTAGGTGCAGTCCTTTCTCAGGAGGTGAATGGGGAAGAACACCCCGTTAACTACCTGAGCCGCAAGCTCACGTCTGCAGAGAAAAATTACAGTGTGGTCGAGAGAGAGTGCCTAGCCATCAAATGGGCCTTGGAAGCGTTGAGGTATTACCTGCTGGGGCGACGGTTTCGGTTGGTGACTGACCACTCCCCACTCACGTGGATGAGCCAGTCAAGAGAGAGGAATGCGCGAGTCACCAGGTGGTTCTTGTCGCTCCAGAACTTTAACTTCACGGTGGAACACAGAGCCGGGAGGCTGCAGGGCAATGCCGATGCCTTGTCCTGGACTCACTGTTTGGTGGCAGGAGTTCACCCCCCCAGGGTTGAACTGAGGGGGGGGTGTGTGAGGTAGCAAGGGGAATGGTAGTAGAGGGACGCTATGTTTCCCCAAGGATGGTGAGCTACTGCATGTATGGGGCAGGAGATGCTTACATGAGCATAGGTGAGGTAGGTGTGGCCACCGTTACTGAGAACGGTGGCTGTTGGTAAAGCCTGTCATGGGACCTCATCTATGAGGAATGGGGGAAGGTGTTTGGGCGGGCCTCCATTCCTCATCTCCCGCCCCAGGCTTTTGAAGTAGCTGGGAGGGAAAGACAGGTGAGAAAGGTTAGGCCAGAAGAGACGGCTGTGAAGGTGTTGTGAGAGGAGATCAGACTAGAGAGGAGTTCAGTCTGGGGAAAAAGTAGCCTGTGAGAGCACAGAGAGCGTGTACCGGACCCCAAGGTGGGGTAGGACCCCTAGGCGAGCTCCAGGAGGAGCAGGTTTAGGGCCGACGCTGTTATCCTGATGTAAGGACTGTTTTTTTTTTGTTTGTTTTGCCATTGTGTGAAATAAAACACACTTGTTTTTGGACTGAGCCTGAGTGTCACTGCCTTACTTGCTGCTGCAATAGAGACTGATCCCTACACTATCTATCTATCTATCTATCTATCTATCTATCTATCTATCTATCTATCTATCTATCATCTTATGTGGTCTGCACTTTAAGTAGAAGCATAACATTATCTACTTAGAACATTACAGTAATATATTTTATTTAACATCAGACTATTTTGGGATAATGTGTTCCATTGACATTTTGTTTTAAGATGAATAATTGAAGTTATAACTGTGAGCAAGAACTACATTTATCTTTAGGTGTGTGGGTGGTAATCTTTGCTGAAAAATTAGATTTGGTTTTGTGAATGCTTTTACATATTTGGCTAGAGGTGGTTGAAAAGCTGAGTTTCATCTGAAATGAAGTTTGATTTTGCTGATACACAGCTATATGCTGTAAATATTTACTTGTTCATTTTTATTTTAGCAATGTTATATTACTTTATTGTCAAACGAAATGAAAGCAGTGAAGCTACTTTGTTACAAACCTTATTGGTATGCTACAAAGATTACAATTCCAAAAGGGAATCTACAACCTAAAACCAATTGAATGAATATTTTGGTAAGTGAAAGATAAACATTTAGGTGTTATTATATCCATTATTCATTACCTGAATCCCCCCCCCCAAAAAATGCATTCTTTTCGCAATATGCAAATGAACTCAACGTGCTTTGTCACATCCTGAGCATTTATCGGAACTCTATCTCTTCAAGTTTTCCCCATGATAACACAGCACAGCTTTCGCTTAGTAATTTGGTTTTGGAAAATGAAAGGTATGATGACAATTTTACTGTTAAAAGGAATCTGTCTGTAAAATCAATCCTCCTCACCTCCACCAACTTGCACATATGATCATGCAGGTATTTCAAATGTAATTTAACCAACACCATTATCTGTTGCTTCTTTCCTGATAAGTTAACATTTTAATTCATATGCATAGGCATTAAAGGAAACTGTCAGCTGATACATTTTGGCCTCTGATTGTCCGGCAGCGTTTATATTGGTGAAGGTGGTCTCTGTGCCACTATACACTTTAGCTGAATGTGCCTCTTTGACTGGGCTTACCAAGGAACAAAGCCAAGTGGAAACATAAGGCATAAGGTGATTAATAATGTCTTTATTAAAACCTCAGTACACTACACATTTATGGGCTTAAGGGCACCTTTTTAAAGTGTCAGAGATGAAGACATAAAGGGCTGTCTGCTTTTTATATAAAGACATGAACACCAAGGCAGTAGAAACACAGACCACTCCCATAATACACTAATTGGCTCAAACCATCAACATTCAAATTATTGTGACAAATAAAATACATTGTTATAGAACCTCACAGGATTAACAAATTGACCCCATGTTGTGACGTGGCTGAAAGAACAACAAAGTATCAATTGCCCGTTGAGAGTATATATTCTAAGCAAGTGCAAGAAAAGAGCTCTGTGCCCATAGGGACACTAATTGTCAGTGATCAACATCCAGATGTGTTTAGAGCATGTGTTGGATAGCTATACGAACCGCCAGATCCAGAGTGCAGTCAATGTGCAACAATAATAAAGGAGGCAATGGTTCACGCACGTCTACCTATCCTAATCCAGTGATAATGTGGCGCCCCGTAACGAGTGCGTCACAGGAGGGTATTGCAGCCATAAATGCAGCCGCAATATTCTCCGACCCAGCAGTCATATGGTTAACTTAGAGATCCAAACCCTGCATGCATCACTTAACATAGAGGGCCAATCCAAGGTCCTGGTGGGCGGAGTGCAAGGGTAGTGTTAGGAGAAGAGTAGGAGTCGGGTCTAGACAAGCGAGAGACACAGACTTGAACTTGGAGCAGGAGCAGGGGCTCTGCACCCCGTGCAGCCCCTGGGTCGTCACCGGTCGGGTGTTAGCACCTGAGGCCTTAACAACCGGGATCGGGCATCACCAACCACGGGTTCCAAAAGACCCCCGTGCCCAACTCACAGCCGGTTCACTGGTACCGAAGCTGGCAGCAGTTCACCTCTGCTACGCGAACCAGAAGCGTGGAGGAGCAGCTTTACAGGAGCACCCCACCACCAGCCAACTTCCAGTCGTCTAACCAGCGGTGCACCCACCGAGGGACCCAAGGCTCCCCAGAACATCCATAACGTACATCTTGGATAGGGATTGAAGCAGCCTCCCCGTACCCGACCTGGTATTCCTGGGCGACAATGGCAAATACTTAGCTAGAATGGAGGAACACTACGGATCTCTGAGGGACACCTATCACTGCTGAGTCCGCCCGGTCTACTACCCGTTAACTGTATACCATGTACTGCCTGCTGGTTACAGTAAAGACCCGTTACAGAGACTTTCAGTGTCCGTGCTTCCTTATGATTGCATCCGTCCGCACACAAGGTAACCGCAGCTGCCGCACAACATCTTAAGCAGCTCCAGCCTCCGGGGATCACCTCTCAGCCTGTGGGGAGCGTTCCATCTTGCTGCTATCCATCCCCCGGAGGTTCCGCAGCGTCGGTAGGACTTACCGAACTACTCATAGGTGGCGTCACGAATAAATTAACCCCTTTAATCTGTTCCTACAAGACGTCTTCAACTTTTGATCTGCACTCAACCGGGCCTCACTACCGGCAGGCGCGGCCCACCCGTGACAAGGAGGAAGGAGCTACAGCCTGTCTAAACCGGAGTCCACGGGCCTGCGGTGAGTCAATAACAATTACTAAAAAAAAAGATTAGAACTACATGTAATTCAAGAGAAAAAAAAATCCAGACAGTACTTTCTAGTAGATTACAGCACAGGTGCAAAGTTATAGAACTGGACAATAATAGATTTAAAAAAGTCTATAGCAGCACACTGTCAAAGCCAAACATATGCAACTAAAAAGTGTGTAAACAGAATTAAGAGTTTTTTGTTTGAGAAAAAAATAACATGTTTTTTCAAAAAACTCAGAATATTTTTTTAAATACTCTTATAAGGTTCTTAGCACATATATTGGACAATAGATTCCTGCCCATCGACCGTGGCAAGCTGACCTTAAATCTGATAATTCCTTAAGTACTCAAAAACCTCTCTCGGACCCCTTAAGGTCTCTGCTGCATGGGAAGTAGAAGGATACAAAAATATCAGATGGCTCCCTGTGGTTGATGGGAAGAGAGGAGTGCAAATTCTAGCTATGAAGTATCCTTCTACTTCTTATGCAGCAGAGGCCTTACAAGGTCCAAGAGAGGTTTCTGTTTTTCTGAGTTTTTTTGAAAAAACTTGTTATTTTTTTCTCAAACAAGCATAAGGCTTAAGGTGATTAATAATGTCTTTATTAAAACCTCAGTACACTACACATTTATGGGCTTAAGGGCACCTTTTTAAAGTGTCAGAGATGAAGACATAAAGGGCTGTCTGCTTTTTATATAAAGACATGAACACCAAGGAAGTAGACACACAGACCACTCCCATAATACAGTAATTGGATCAAACCATCAACATTCAAAATATTGTGACAAATAAAGTACATTGTTATAGCACCTCACAGGATTAACAAATTGACCCCATGTTGTGATGTGGCTGAAAGAACAACAAAGTATCAATTGCCCGTTGAAAGTATATATTCTAAGCAAGTGCAAGAAAAGAACCCTGCTCCCATAGGGACACTACTTGTCAGTGATCAACATCCAGATGTGTTCAGAGCATGTGTTGGATAGCGATACAACCGCCAGAACCAGAGTGCAGTCAATGTGCAACAATAGTAAAGGAGCAGCTAGAGTTGTTTCCAACAAGAAGAACCCCAGAGGCCTTGCCATGGAAAAGGAAGGAAAAAGAATAAAGAACTTGAACTTCTGCTACAAGTAGCCGTAAGTGTGAATGTGATGTGTTCCTTATTGATCCCATCCCATACCTGAATAAATGAATGAATAGCCTTTTTCCCCTGTTTGTCTTTTATGTGTCATAGACAATGGTATCATGAACAATGAGATGGTACAAACGTTCCTTGTAAATCGTTGAGCACCTAGTGTGCTCCCCATTGGTTTTATGACCAGGTAGCACTGTGAGACTGTGTGCACAGAACTTTGAACTGAAGAAGCTACTTGTGTTTTGAAGTCTTTTTATACTTTTTGAGAAAAGTAATGTGCCTTAAGTGCCTAATGCCTAATGTGACGTCACAGAGGGCCTGTCACATGACCGGCTCCAAAAAGAAAGTATTTCTCCAGGCAGCAGAGCGGGGAGGGGGAAGTGCGGAGTGGCCGGGGGAGAGCAGGCGGCAGCGGCGCTACTGGCCGCCATATGCGGCCGGAGATGAGCGGTGTCTAGTGTCAGGAGATCAGCGGCTTGCACATGAGCGGCTGATCTCCTGACGGGTGCTGGCTGGTCACCTCGGCGTTATGTTGGTGGGGGCGGACGAATGGGCGGCGGAGACGGCGGGTGGGCAGCAGAGACTGCTCGCAATGATGCTGACGCGTCATCGCTCGCAGTGCAGCAAAGGATTTTGCGATTCGGCTACAACGCCCGAATCCCAAACTCCCAATTATATAAGTAGATGGTAGTTATATGGTAAAAGTGACTTCAGTTGATTATCTAGGTCAGAATAAGAAGTTACTGAACATTGTTTTTATTTCAATCATAAAAAAACCCAGAAATTTGTAAAAAAAATAAAAAAATTTGCTTTATTCGCCATTTTCCGAGACCCATGATGTTTTAATTTTTGAAGATACAGGGCTATGTGAGAGCTTACTTGAAGTGCCCTGACCTGACATTTTTACTGATACCATTTTGAGTCACATCCAACATTTTGATCGCCTCTTATTGCACTTTATTGTAACAACGTGGTGCCCAAGAAACATAATTCTGGCGTTTTTATTTTTTTCCCATTACGCCATTTACCAATTACATTAATTTACTTCATGTATTGATAGCGTAGATTCTTACGAATGCAGCGATACCAAATATGTGTATTTTTACATTTTTTTCCACAGTTTTATTGCTATTTTCAGTTCAGCTCCTTTGGGGGCCCCTAAGAGAGTGGGGACCCTGGGCAACTGCCCAGTCTGCCCCCCCCCCTAATACCAACCCTGTGTAGCAGGTGTGTAGCCTGTAATATCTAATTTCATCAATCCATCTAAAAAAGATTAATTGGAATCCTTCTGTTAGTTGTATACAGAAAGTGTATATAGCGCACCATTCAAAATGCGCAAGGCTGGTGGCAACGGACCAGGAAGTCAACATGATGGTGGTAATGCAGAGGCCGAGGCCATGGGCAAGCTCGAATTGGGCCATGAGAAATGCCAACATCATCTCGCTCAACCTTCCTGTCCCAATTTCTAGGGGACTGCAGCAATACACCACTTTTAAATCAAGAGCAGTGTCAACAGGTTGTTAGTTGGATTGCAGATAATGCTTCCAGTCAGTTAGGCACCACCACAACCACCCTGTCTTCAACACGGTCAAGTGTCAGTAGCCATGAGACTGGACCGCATATTCATCAGCCTGATCCTTCTTCCTTCCACCATGCCGAGTGTGATCCCACACTTGGACACTCTGAATAGCTGTTCAGTATGCCCTTCAAGGATTTGGGCCTCTCGCCCGCTCCACTTGAACTGGGGCCTGAGGAGATCATATGTAGCTATGGCCAAATATTTGAGCAGCCACGGTCGCACGAAGGTGACGGTGGGAATGTGTCACAACAAGAGGTGGACGATGATGTGACACAATTGCCAGACAGTCAGGAGGAGGACCAGGGTGTGGAAGTGGAAGACGACGTGGTGGATGATCCAGTAACTGACCCATCCTGGCAGGAGGACATGCAGAGCGAGAACAGCTGCGAACAGGAGGAGGGAGGCGTAGCATCACAACAGACCGGAAGAAGCAGAGTGGTGTCCGCAGACAGAAGGCAGGCAACCATTCCTCGTAACAGCAACACGACACAAGTTGCCAGTACAACAGTTAGGTCTTCCCGAGTCTGACAGTTTTTTAGGGAGTCTGCAGAGAATTCAAAAAAGGCCATTTACAACACCTGCCATGCCAGCATCAGCAGGGGTAGCAAAAGTAGCAGCATGACCACCACCAGCATGATCAGGCACGTGACAGCAAAGCACCTGACTTTGTGGGACATACTAGAGGGTCCAGGAGCAGTGTCTGCGGGTGACACCGCTGCTTCTTCCACTGTTGTACGTGCAAGCCAATCCCCTGTCCATAGTGCATGTGAAGATGCCTCCTGTCCTGCATCTGTCGTTACACAAAGCCCAACTAACCACGGACATGCGGACACGTGCTTGTGGGCAGGGTTGCTACATCTCGCTGACGGCACACGGGGTTAATATAGTGGAAGCCGGGACCCAGTCGGACCTTGGGATGGAACACGTCCTCCCAACGCCAAGGTTTGTGGGCTCTAACTCAGTCAGGGTTGCTTCCACAGTCTACAGCTCCGGAATGTCATCTTCCTCAGCCACTTCCTCCTCTTCAGCCTCCACAACAGTCCCAAGCTGGAAGGTCTGCAGCACTGGCTGGGCAAAGTGGCAACAGGCTGTGCTGAAGCTAATATGCGTAGGTGACAAACCCCACAATGCTGATGAGTTGTGTACAGCTCTGAAAGAGCAGGCAGATCATTGGCTCACACCGCTGAACCTGGAGCCAGGCATGGTCGTGTGTGATAATGGCTGAACGTGGTGGTAGCTTTGAGGCGAGGTGAGCTCACACATGTGCCATGCTTGGTCCATGTGCTCAACCTGGTGGTTCAGCGGTTTCTTAAATCCTACCTGGAGCTGCAGGATCTGCTCGTCAAAGTACGCCGCCTGTGTGCCCATTTTAGAAAGCCACCTACTGCTTCAGCCGCCCTTGCTGGGTTTCAGCAGCGTTTGCAGCTTCCGGCTCATAGACTGGTGTGTGTTGGAATTCCACCCTGCAGATGTTGGTCAGGATTTGAGAGCAGAAGAGGGCAGCTGTTGACTGCCAGCATCAACTAGGCCGTCGGTATTCGGTTCAAACTCCACACATAAGACCTCTGGAGTGGACACGGATGTCTGACATATGTACAGTCCTCCAAAACTTTGAGGACTACACCAAGATGGTGAGCGGCGATGACGCCATCATTAGCGTCACCATCCCACTTCTCTGTATTCTAAAACGCTCTCTGCTCAAAATTAAAGACGATGCATTGCAGGCAGAGCACGATAAGATAGAGCAAGGAACCATAGTGGGTGATTACACACAGCCCAGCCTCATCTCATCTCAACGTGCATTGGGGAACAATGACAAGGAGGAGGATGAGGTAGAGGAGTTAGAAGAACAGGAGCTAGTTTCATGCGGAATTGATGGTACTACCTGCACAACCGTCATACCGTTGGTCCAGCGTGGATGGCCAGAGGACAGGGACGAGGAGGAGGATGAGGCCAGCATGGTCAGTCATCCTGTTGTTGATGACCCTGAATTCTTGCCTGTTACCAGTCTGGCGCACATGGCTGACTTTATGTTACGCTGTTTGTCCCGTGACCCTCGCGTTATCAACATCTTGGCGGACACCCATTACTGGTTGGTGACACTTTTAGACCCACGCTACAAGGAGAACTATAATTCTCTTATTCCACTAGCGGAGAAGTCTACAAAAATGCTGCAGTACCAGAAGGCCCTTGTTGGGGAATTAGTCAAAAAATTCCCTTCGGAAAATGCTGGTGGCAGGGGTCATAGTTCGGTGGCCAACCAAGGCGTCCGGGAGAGAGAGCCACAACTCCAATCCAGCAGAGGTAGAGGAACACTCTCAGAGATATCGGAGAGTTTTCTCAGCCCCTCCGATAGCACAGGCACTGAGGCGCGGGGTACTGTCACAAGGACTGTAAAGTTTGTAAAGATGGTGAAGGAGTATATTAGCGACCGTACAAAAGTGCTCCGGGATTCCTCTGTGCCTTATAATTTTTGGGTATTGAATCTGGATACGTGGGATGAATTGGCTCTCTACGCCTTGGAAGTCCTGGCCTTCCCTGCCACTAGCGTTTTGTCAGAGCGGGTTTGTAGTGCCGCCGGTGGAATCATACTGATAAACGCATCCGCCTGTCAACTGAAAATGCTGACAGGCTGACTCTAATCAAGATGAACAAGGGTTGGATTGGGCCTGTATTCAGCACACCACCAAATGATAGCAGCGTAATGTAAAGTTGAAGCTATTGTATTTATTGGGGATGTATATTCCCATGCCCCTCCTCACACCCACACATGGATACACACTTCCTGATTTGGGCTATTTGCTGTACTCCTCCTCCTTCTCCTCATCTGTCACCACCATATCATCAGGGCGACTGTGGTCCATGATGCCATGGAAAGATATTTTATTTACATGTTGTTTATGATGCCCCTAACTGTTAAAAAGTTAGACAGTAGGTTCATGTATACATACCAGGGGTAAATGTTTTAGTCCATACTTAGTGCATGGACATTACAAGTATAGGAGACCCGCTCCTTTGTAATGGGAACAATATTTAAAGAGGCTCTCCTCCACGTCTCTTCCCAGGGGCATCAGAGTGTCTCCCAATTTCTGGCAGCCCTGCCTAGAGCAATACCAGAAAAGACCCACTTTCTATTAATGGGCACATTATTTAAAGAGGCCCTCATCCACATCTCTTCCCAGGGGCATCGGAGTGCTTCCCACTGTTTGGCAGCCCTGCCTAGGGCAATACCAGAAAAGACCTACTTTGTATTAATGGGCACATTATATAAAGAGGCCTTCATCCACGTCTCTTCCCAGGGGCATTGGAGTGCCACGCATTTTTAAAAAAAAATCTTTCATATAATCCCAAAAACTATCATACAGCAACACTGTCTCACAAATGAGTATGAGCCCTTAACATTTTCCCCAGGAATATGCATTTTGGTTTCATTTTTGAACGTTTTATTGTGAGTCCGTAAAAGTGGCGTAATACTTAGACAACATTGCTCACAGCAGTGACCTGGGAGTCAGAAATGCTGAAAGGGGTCTTCCCCCATGCTGTTCCCATGTCACTTGAGCACTGTTGTTATACTTTTGTGACATTTTCAGGGTTTATCCAGGCTGCCGGGGGTCATGCCAGAAAAATGCTCAGGTCTCCCGTAGGATAACATTGGGCTCGGTGCTTGGGTCGAGTACCCGAGCATCTCGAGATGCTCGACTCGAGCATTTTAGTGCTCGCTCATCACTAGTGTTACTACAAAACAAAAACTCCATTTTGTGGGCATTCAGGCTATAGAAGGACACAGCAAGAACTAAAGCTGTGATGCTGAATCATATTTCTTCTAAGGAGTCTCCTTCCTTCCTTAACCTTGCGAATGTCACCACGTAACACAAGTTTAGTTTTCCATTTTATTGTTACATAACTTTGTATATTGTATTGTATTTTGTCCCCTTTGTAAAACCTTGTATATTTTTGTAAACACTGCCTATTCTTTCAGAGTAAATCTATAAAATTTCATAGCTTCAATGTTCTTGCTCTATGACATAAAACCATGACCCCGTGTAAGCCTCTTGTTACTAGTAATGGATGTCGGCCTGATAAATTATTGGTAGTGGCAGCGTATTTTGCTTTTATATATTATTGTGGGCTGGAACTTGTGATATATAGATGCCGTTACAGCAAGCGCCCCAATATTCTGCATAAAATCAGAGCAGCCATGCTTATTTCCTTATCCCTGGTCAATTCTCTGATTTTCCTGATGGTAAGATGGGT
The DNA here is from genome assembly GCA_033576535.1 of Allobates femoralis. Classification (NCBI taxonomy): domain Eukaryota; kingdom Metazoa; phylum Chordata; class Amphibia; order Anura; family Aromobatidae; genus Allobates; species Allobates femoralis. The sequence goes on from JARQOC010000002.1 coordinate 506,696,093, forward strand.
ACCAGAGAGCTGCTCGTTCTCATAGATAGGATCGACCAGAGTTTCTACTAAGCATTTGTAAGTACCGAACACTCGAACGTTTGTCTGCTAGCTCATAACTAGTCTCTCAGGCTGGCTTCACACCACGGTGTGATCCAATCCGGGGCTGTCAGGCATGAACCTGACAGCCCCGCACCGGATCAGCACACAGAACCGGAGGGCCAAATTTGCTCTCCGGTCCTGTGTGCAGCCGGATGGCTGTAATTGCAGCCGCAGCCGCTGATTTTTCAAGACCGCGGCTAGCATAGAGCTAGCCGCAGTCCTGGAACAACAGTGGTGTGCAGCCGCCGGTATCCAGTTTCCAGATTCTCCCAGACCGGGGCAATCCGGCCCCATAGGCTCCCATGTTAGGGAGAACCGGATTGCCCCGGAACCGGGAGAATCCGGGACAATCCGGGCGAATCCGGGATCCGGCTATTTGGGGAGATTTTTCTCCCCGGACACAAAAACGTTGCAAGCAACATTTTTGTGTCCGGTGAGAATAATCCGAATTCTCGCAGATTCATCCTGAGAGATGAAACCGGATGGCCGAGAGCTGTCATCCGGCTCCATCCGGCCCCATAGCCTACTATGGGGCGAAAAACCGGTCCGGGGCTGTCTAGTTTACACCGGACAGCCCTGGACCGGATCACACCGTGGTGTGAAGCCAGCCTCATTTAGCTAAATTAGATAAGAATGGAAACAACTAAATATATGGAATCAGTTTCACTCTGGCATTACAGTACTGAATGAAAGTAAAACAGATCACCTCATATCTAGAAAAGATACCTTACTTTCCATACTCTTGCTTGGCCATTGATGGTAGTAGGAGTAGTCAGAACTTTTCTTTTTCTCTTTGATGTTGGGAGGAACAGCTCACTCCACTGTGATTAGAGGCACAAAGGCACCACATCACATCCCATCATCTCATCATTATAACAGCATTTATATCTTCTTAGTGTTAGTCATTCGACATACTAGTGCTTTATTTGTGTTGCTTCTTTGCAAATCCCTTAGTAAATCTATATTTATTTGCTCTCTTTGTTTTTTAAGCACTAAAAGAAACAGGATTCTTAACGACTTAGACAAAGTCATCAGTTATTTTATCTCCTGTGCGAGTTAATATCCTGTGGTGGGTTGCTGAGATATGATAACATCTTAAAAACGCAATCAATAAACAGCAAGCAGCTTAAGATGGATTTGCCGAACAATCTATGTGAACCAGATATTGCAGTTGTATCCACAGTAGATCTTGGGAATTTTGCTATATATTTAGATTCTAACAATTTTGACAAACTATAAAAAGAACAATATTTTTTTGCGCTGATAGTTTAGAAGCAGTGTAATTCTTTGCATTTTTACACGGAGGCACAGGTCTCCACAGGTAGATTCACAGCTCATTGAGTTATGGCTTCCTTTCTCATCGAAATGGAAAAAAGGAAAAAAAACAGCTTAGACTTGAAAATGAAACAAGTTGGATTTTCTCGGAGCTCTTGTATTTAGAAATTGATGTTAGAGCTCGAAGAAAGGAATATACACTGTCATGATTAGCTGCCCACTTCAGAATATTTAGGAAAAACGATAAGCTGGTATAAAATGTCAACGTGCATAGAATGAAGTACCATGACATTTATATATTTAGTGCCTGATATCAATATCACAGAGTAGGTTAAAATCCTACCCACTTCTAATATATGCCTGCTGTTTTCCGATGGCATAAGCGTGTCTGAATGGAGCTTCTAGCCTATTTGCTTCGGAGTTAAAGCTTTTATCATTTGTAATGCAAGTTGGAAAATATCTAAATTTGTTGTTAAAATAAAACAAATCAAAATATCAATGAAGTGCCGAATAGCCAGAAAATGTAGCTAGAAAAATAAGAGTCTCAAAACAGAACTAGAAGATTACAGAATGAGTTCTATTATAGAAAAAAGATAACCCCCATCAAGAATAAGCAATTCTACATTTTTTATTTATTTTCTGACAACACAGCCACGTGAAGGATTGTCTTTTTCTGGAACAAATTGTAATTTGAATGACACCATTCATTCTGCCATTCATTGTATTGGAAAGCGGGAACAATATTACGAGTCGGTGAAATTGTATATTGTAAAAAATAACACAGTTCCACAATTGGTTTTTGAGTTTTTTTGCTGTGCTGTACATTGCACTATTAAAATGACCTGGCAATATGATTGCCCAAGTTACTGCAATTTCTGAGATAGCAAACGTGTACTTTTTTTGTTATATATATTAAAATTGATAAAATAAATACCAAACCTAAAAAAAAGTATGTACCGTTTTGATGGGACTGCGTTAGCACTTATTTATTCTTTACAGTGTTTGTAGTCATTTTACGGTATACCGTATTTTGTCAGATCAGACTTTTATGAATGCATCGAAAACCAAAAATGATTGTCTCTTTTCATTTTTTTTTATTTACAAGGGAGTGATTTACATTCTTATTTTTACTTTTTCTTAGAATTTTTTTATTCAAATTCTTTTTTATTCCCTTTGGAGGACTTTGAGCTGAGATTTTCTAGTTTGCTTGTGCTATATACTTTAAACTCACTGTATTGCAATATAAAGTAAAAATCATGATTGTGTTACAGGAAGGGGGGCGCTAGGTGCGTTGAACAGTACTAAATTTATGTGACAGCTCGGCGCTAACGTGATAACAATGGCGACAATAGTTAATAATAAAAGAGTTGATTTTTCTGAAATGTCATATCATTTATTACATATATGTGCTGCACAATCAGTTTAGTTAAAACGTTTAAAATATTAAAAATATTAAAATCAAATATCTTTTGCATGCGGTCTTTAAATGTTGAGACTCTAGGTTCTCCTGTAGACACAAAGGTGTCTGTTAATGTTTTCCAACAGGGGCTTGGGTACTGATGGTGCCTATAAATATATAATGTGTTGATGAAAGCTTGTGTTTAAAGGTACCGTCACACGCTAGGATATAGGTGAACAAAATCGTTAGCTATGTCACGTGACTGCGATCCTTCCGCCATCGTTAGTGCGTTGTCACACGCAAGAATCTCGTTAACGATCTTAAATTTGGCAACGCGCCAGCTATTTTGAGAAGAACGTTTGAACGATGTAAAACAGCGGCAGGAATAGGAGAATTGTGAACGACATCGTTCAAAAAGGTGTCACAGTGAGCAATGTTGCTGCTTCCCAGAATGTTAATTGGACGACGAACGATAGATTTGAGGTCAGGATCCAACGATTTATACTTCCAATATCGTTCGTTTGCACGCAATGACGCACAAACGATATCGTTTTAACGATCACAAATCCGTGACGTATCAACAATATCGTTAACGAGATCCTAGCGTGTGAAGCAGCCTTAAAACCTGTAAACTTAAACAAAATAAAATGTTTTGCTGGTGTGCTTACCAGTGTGTAGTGGTTTTTATCTGTAACAGACTCAATCTGTACTCTTGTGGAAATTTGCATGCTTCATCCTCAGGGTATATCTCATGTAGGGTGTTTGGAGCTAAATACAAAAAGCCAGACCATTTGTTATATCTGAAACTATTCCCTGAAAATAAGACACCGTCTTATACTAATTTTTGCCCCCAAAGAAGCCCGATGTCTTATTTTCAGGGGACGTCTTATCTCCACGAAGAATTGACATTTATTGATGAACAAAAAAAATTAACATTTATTACATACTGTACAGTAATTGTCATCACAGACCAGCATAACCAACATGTGTCATCCATCATCCATCTGCAGCCGCCATAATCCCCAATGTCCCCCTGCAGCCTCCATCATCCATCTGCAGCCCCCATCATCCCCCAATATCCCCCTGCAGCCTCCATCATCCATCTGCAGCCTCCATCATCACCAATGTCCCCCTGCAGCCTCTATCATCCTTCTGCAGCCTCCATCATCACCCAATGTCTCCCTGCAGCCTCCATCATCCTCCAATGTCCCCCTGAAGCCCACATCATCCTTCTGCAGCCTCCATCATCACCCATTGTTACCCTGCAGCCTCCATCATCACCCAATGTCCCCCTGCAGCCCACATCATCCTTCTGCAGCTCCCATCATCTCCCAATATCCCCATCATCCATCTGCAGCCCCCATCATCGCCCAATATCCCAATCATCCATCTGCAGCCCCCATCATCCCCCAATATCACCCTGCAGCCTCCATTATCCTTCTGCAGCCTCCATCATCTCCCAATATCCCCAACATCCATCTGCAGCCTCCATCATCCCCAATGTCCCCTTGTAGCCCCAATCAATCTTTTGCAGCCACCATCCTCCCCAATGTCCCCCTGCAGCCCCCATCATTCATCTGTTGTCCCCATCATCTCTCAATGTCCCCCTGCAGCCCCTGTCATCCCCGATATCCCCTGCAGCCCCCATTATCATTCTGCAGTCTCCATCATCCATCTGCAGCTCCCAACATCTCCCAATGTCCCCATCATCCATCTGCAGCCCCATCATCCCCCAATGTCCACCTGCAGACCCATTCATCTATCTGCAGCCCCCGTCATCCACTAATATCCTCCTGCAGCCCACATCATCCTTCAGCAGCCCCATCATCCCCCAATGTCTCCATCATCCTTCTGCAGCCTCCATCATCCCCCAATATCCCCCTGCAGACCCCATCATCCATCTGCAGCCCCCATTATCCCCCAATGTCCCCCTGCAGACCCAATCATCCTTCTGCAGCCCCCATCATACCCCAATATCCGCCTGCAGCTCCCATCATCCTTCTGCAGCCCTCATCATCTCCCAATATCCTCATCATCCATCTGAAGCCCCCATCATCACCCAATGTCCCCATCATTCTAGACTTCGAGATACTTTATTCCATGAACAGCTTCATTCCAGAAAGTTTACATCGGTGGGTGCAGGGAAGGGAGGACGGAGGGACAACGGTGACCGTTTTGTGTGCTTTGCACGCTTCAGCGGGTCCTGTGTACAAGGGAGCAGTATCCGTTCACACCTACACATAGGTGGAGGCTCCGGTGTACTGCCCCTTGTTCTAATTATGGGAACAAGTGTTTTTTATATTATTAAAAAACATTACAAAAAACAAACATACATTTAAAACAACATTGCTTATGACAAAAATCATAATGTACTCACTAGCAGAGATGTATTTCTGAGAATAGATGAAGTAAAAAGAAAGGACTGCTCTAGATTTTGTTTCTAGATGTTACTATGGAGATTAGACTTTACTAATTCACTGCCCAGATGACCGATCTCCTCAGAATCTCTTAGACCCAGTAAAGCGATTGACAAAGCATTGATTCTGCCATTACACATGCCCTACTCATATTAGCTGTTAAAGAACGTTACAATATGATCAATATTATACTTATTTCGTTTTGTTTTACATACTTGTGGAATATTTTATCAAAACGTGCAAGCCTAATGATCGAAGTTGCTTAGGTTAATTACAGGGGCAAATGTCTATTGTTATTGAGGGACATATGAAATCATGGCTAGAACCCTGTGTGAAATTTCTTTATATTTTTATATATTTCATTTTGACGGGAATTTGGTAACCTGAAGGCGACATGATGTCTTTAGTAAAATTACAAAAACTGAGTATTTATCTATTCTCAGACATCCAAGCATCAATGGATCTATAAAAAAATAGACATGTATATTTTTTCATTGAGGCCGTTCGCTCCTTGTGCTTCCGTGGTGATAATCCACCTAGATTTGACCTGAATGAGATGTTTGTTTTTATATCCTCCTCTTGGCAGAGATTTGGGTTTTTCAATGCCTACAAAAGACAACACTTCTGGATTGCTGGAATGGCATTCTCTGATGTGTTGGATCAGCCGTGGACTACCTTTACCTGATGTGATTGAGTTAAAGTGTTCCCTAAAACGGTTAAGGAGGGAGTGAATTGTTTTTCCAATGTAAAAGCGTTTGCATTATCACAAACTACTCCACTAGATCTGCACGTAATCAATAATCTGACTGGATATAATGTGCCATTTAGTCCTATCCTGGGCCCTGATACATAGTATTTGCATCATGGGCAATTTTTGCACTTAAAATTTCCTTTTACTGGGCTACATGTTAACCAGGTTTTTATTTTCTCTACTTCAAGACGTTTTTTTACTAACAAATCCTGTATATTCTTACTACTTCTGTATGTAATCATTGGCAGGGAATCGTTCAGGACGGTACTGTCTGATTGGACCACATGCCAATGCCTCTTTACTGAGGAAGAAATTTGGTCAAACATAGGTCCAAATTTGAAATGAAAGTAACATTTTTTATTAATTTCTTGGTCACTTTTTGTCTGTGCATGGCTCTGGATTGATTTTTGGCTGGGAATCGCATACAAAAGATATGCGACCGCATTGGTATTGTATACCTAAGATCCACAAAAATGTTAAAAAAGTTAACTACCCTGCACTTCCAGCCCAGAAGTGGTAAGAGCCTGTAAATTCATCTATTTAACACCCAATCAGCAATAGCACTTACTTTCTCCTAATTATATAATTTATAGAGCTCAAGGTTATAATCACATTAAAATCACATCATATATAGCACTGAGAGCTGCACACCTTGAATATATACAAGGTGATATATATATATATATATATATATATATATATATATATACGCACACACATATATATATATATATATATATTATATATATCTTTAAAAATGTAGTATATCTACATAGTTTTAGACACAACAAATGGTCTGGCTTCTTGTATTTAGCTCCAAATACCCTACGTGAGATATACCCTGAGGATGAAGCATGCAAATTTCCACAAGAGTACAGATTGAGACAGGGTGCCGTCACACGCTTCAATTTCTTGAACGATATTGTTAGCGATCACATGCACGCGCGATCGCTAACAATATCGTTCAGATCGCTGGTGATCTGTCACACAGACAGACTCACCAGCGATCAATTGACCAGAAACATCGTGGAAAAGATTTAAATATTGTTTCCACGATGTCTTGCTCACGCTGCCAGCCTGCGGTAAGCGGGAGCAGGCTGGTCTCCAAGGTAAACTGCGGGTATCTAGGCAGCACGCGCTGCCTAGATACCTGATGTGTACCTTAGTTCCCAGCCTCCTCCGCTCACTGGCTGGTATCTAAGGTACACAGCGGGTAAAGGGTCCCTAGTTACCCGCTGTGTACCTTAGATACCAGCCGGTGAGCCGAGGAGCGCGCTGCCTAGATACCCGCAGTTTACCTTGGATACCAGCTCCAAGCGCTTGTGAGAGGCGCTGGGAGCTGTGTTATCGGTCGTCTGCCAGTGTCACACGCAGCGATGCTGCGTGTCCACCAGCCGACCAACGACAGATTTGTGAACATGTTCACAAATCTGCGATCAAACAATCGCTTAAGCGACCAAAAAAGCATATCGCTCAAGCGATATCGTTCATAAAATTGAAGCGTGTGATGTGGCCATTACAGATAAAAGCTACTACACACTGGTAAGCACACCATCAAAACATTTTTTTTTTAAAGTGCACAGGTTTTAAACACAAGCTTTCATCAACACATTATATATTTATAGGCACCAGGACCCAAGCCCCTGTTGGAAAACATTAACAGACACCTTTGTGTCTACAGGAGAACCTAGAGCTTCAACATTTAAAGACTGTACTCTAAAGATATTTGATATTAATATTTTTAATATTTTAAATGTTTTAACTAAATTGTACAGCACATATATGTAATAAATGATATGAAATTTCAGAAAAACCAACTCTTATTATTAATTATTTTCGCCATTGTTATAATGTTAGCGCCGAGCTGTCACATAAATTTAGTATCTATATATAAAATTTAGGTGGCACCCCCTATGTTCTTGGCAGCAACGTTGTCACACCAATATATAGCTGGTTCTGGCATATTAATACATTTTACACTCTGGACCAGAACATTAACTAACAATTTTATTCTCCTCCCCATAGACACACTCACAATAAGGGAAATAACCAGGTATCAAATTCTCTGTACAATATAAGTCTTTTTGAGATTCAGTACAGACCCATAAAACTGGCTGCAAGTCAATTTTTGGACCAAAAAGAGCATCCTCACATTTCCCACCAAAAGTGCATATGATGGGCAAGAGCTCAGAACTTAAGGTTTTGTACAATAAATCCAAGGGAATTGGATCCAAGAGAGTTCTGTTAAATCCCAAGGGAATAGCTGGTTTTTCAGCAACCATCATCGTCACCAGAGAGCAGCCTCCTCAAATGCACGATGAGCTGTCTGTTCACTTGCTGACAACACCCGAGGATGTCCCTTTTGGTACAATTCTCTATTCCACAGGCAGCCACTACATCTTCTCGATAAGGAGCTGTCATGGTCCAACAAGCTAACTGATGGTCTTGATCAGTTCCGACAAAGCTGAGCAGCGAAAAGAGGGCCAGCCACCACAAGTACACACTGCTTGCTTGCTGTCCACACTGCTCAGTATATGCCTGGGAAGAGCACCTTTTCCAGTTCGCACAGGGGTTCCCCTGGTGAACAGGGAGAGATACCGCAGTTTCCAACACTGGTGATGTCACCTGCAAACTCTCTCATCCACATACTACAATGTAGAAGAGAGTACTTAAATCTCCATCTTTGCCACCTATGAGGAGTGAGATAGAGGCTGACTGCAAGTGGGTGGTGCCCTTCGTTTGTTTATTTTATTTATGCCATACACCATAGTGCATCAGAGAATAAGAGTAGTAATAGTTCAGCATCTCTCATTGATTCATATTCTAGGCACGTTTCTTGCCCTTGCTAATTAACGATCCTAGATGTACATGCCTAACAAAGGCCTGTTTTCACTGTCCATGGGACCTGGGTTGCCAACCATCCAGAAAGTCCAGGACAATCCTTAAAAATACAGCACATTTTTGCTCTGTCCAGAAATTTAATTTAAGGCATTTGTGTTTTTTTAGGGTAAATAAACGTATACAAATTATTTTGACTGTAATCATTATCATTTTACAGTTTACAGTAAATGCAGTTGGTGTGTTTATAATAGATTTATGGGCTTTAGACATTATCTCTTTTAATCATAATCACTAGCGAACACAGACAAATGAGGGCCCCTGGCCAAGAACAATATATGGGCCCCTTTCAGTCCTATAACTAATCATAATGCACAATTCCACTTGCTTTGGGGGTGGTAGTGGATAGGGATGGGCGAATCTACTCGCTAGGACTCGTTACTCGAGGAGTAGTAAGGGACTCGCAGGACTCGGTACTCTGCGAGTTTCCCAGTGATTACTCGCACGAGTCCAATGCAAATCAATATCAATCCTAGTTTTGTCAGAAACGCTGACAAAACTAGGATTGCCATTGTTTGTATTAGACTTGTGCGAGTAATCACTGGCTACTGTGCCAGTGATAGCAGGGAAACTCGCAAAGTAACTGCTGTTTCTTTGCGAGCCGAGTCCAGCTGTCTTCTCTGTGCAGCTCCAGGGTCCTAGAGCCCGCCTGCTGCCTGATGTAGCAGTGCTGAGATTGTTCTCAGTCTGCTCATTCCCTGTGCATAGACATCTATATTTATGCACAGGGGATGTAGCAGAGAGGACATCGCGTTTTGGACTGCGTCGGACGGAAGAGGATTTTTTTAATTAAAGATGGAGTCCCTAATGGCTTTTTTTTAATTTCAAATAAAACATTTTCTCTGTGTTGTGTTTTTTTAACCCTTTATTGGAGATTCTTAGTGGCTGGGTCAAACGTGGCCTGACATTAAGAATCTCGGGCTTAATACCAGCTTGTATAACATAGTACAGCTAAGCAGCTGGGGGCTGGAATCCGCAGCGCAGGGATGCCCAAGCTTTCTGGGCACCCCCCGCTGCAAATTGCAGCCCGCAGCCGCCCCATTGAAGCGCCATCCTCTGGCGCTGAACCCCGCTCTTCCAGCGGCCCTGGTGGCGGTGGCACGCTGGGTAATAGAGGTTAGGGCCAGCTTTGTATTATCAGCTGGCCCTAAGCCCGAAATTTATGGCGGTCACGCCAATATTAGACATGACCGCCATGAATTTCTATTAAATTGTTTTAAAAAAAACACAACACAGAGAAATTTTTTTATTAGAAATAAAAAAAAAGCCATTAGGGACTCCATCTTTAATTAAAAAAATCCTCTTCCATCCGACGCAGTCCAAAACGCGATGTCCTCTCTGCTACATCCCCTGTGCATAAATATAGATGTCTATGCACAGGGAATGAGCAGACTGAGAACAATCTCAGCACTGCTACATCATCTCTGTGCACAGACATTCATGTCTGTACACAGGGAATGAGCAGACTGAGAACAATCTCAGCACTGCTACATCTGGCAGCAGGCAGGCTCTAGGACCCTGGAGCTGCACAGAGCAGACAGGACTCTTCTCTTATCTGTGCGAGTTTCCCAGCGATTACAGTTACAAAGTAAACGAGTCCAATGCAAATAAATGACAAAACTAGGATTGCTTCAGGCTGAAGCTTCCGAGACACATCTGCGATTTGTAAATCTCACACTACTCGCTATTACTCGCTTCCCCATTCATTAACATTGGACTCGCTAGACTCGCAACGAGTAGCGAGTCCTGTGCTCGGACTAGCTAGAGTCAAGCGATTCCGAGTAATTTAGGATTCGCCCATCACTAGTAGTGGACCATTTACTTCTTACACAGATTTCACCATTATCCACCCCTGATTATAATGATTTATTATGATATTCCAAAATGTAGGTAAAAAATACTGTCTGTTTGTGATTTTTTGAGAAGCCGTCCAGAAGCAATAAAAAGTTAAAGCATAGCCGCTGTTTATATTTTTAATTAATAATAATTTAGAGCACGTGATTTTAACAAACTTTGAAATATACTTCATTAGAAAATTCTGGTTTAAAACCATTCATGAACCTTCAACAAGGTGTCCCCAGTAGATTGTCTGAAGCAGACATTTGTTCATTATCAGTCAGATCCGTCTTCACACTGAATACAGGGCATGTAACCATATAAAATAAAAGGGGTCATGGCCTACTCTCTGTGAGAGCTCCTGACTGCAGCTGATGAGTTGACAATGTATCAGATTACTTCAGCCTACAGCACAGTTGCTAAGCAATTTTAGAATGTCAAGATCACTGCAAACTCCTCTTTCCTTGGCACAAGCGTCTGATCTGTCATCTGGCTCCACACAGCTCAGTGAGGATCTCTGTTAACCCCTTCTCTGCTGTCACATTGCATTGCTCCCTATCAGGTGCTGTTCTCGCCCACACAGCCATAAAATTCAGTTTTTCAGAGAGCTCAGAAAAATGTGAGAAAATAAGTTATATGGAACAAAAAAAAGCATTATCTAGCTGCTATGTGACCCATCATTAACAACCAGTGCAGTATTGTTTTTTTTTAAATAAAATTACATTTGTACTTCAATTTGGCAACCCTGAATGGAGCTTTTGCATTAATCGGCGCAGTCAGATGGAGTGCCTCCATGTCAGGAAATCTCAAAAAGGGAAGCACTAAGCCTGCAGTCTGGCCCTTTCATCTTCAGGATCTGAAAGTATTGGCGTAATCTAGTGATGTCAATATTCTATGAGATGCTTTTAAGCATCCTTCGTCTACCTCTTATAGCTTCGGCCTTCCTTCTCTCACTATACCTGGCTGAAGTATCATTGATGTTTAGTGCTTCACATATGACTATCCCTCAGTATACTGTATTTCCAGAACCTTTTTAAGACATTTTCTCAATATTTAGTGCAAATGTCAATGGCAGTGGAAAACTCGTACATTTAAAAAAAAAATCCTATTTCTCTATACAAACATCAAATAAAAATTGATACCCTTTACTTCTGAATAAATTCATCTGTGAAGAGGGCTTTTATTATTAATGGCTGTAGAGTTTGAGAATTTCCAAGCTGTATTTATAGAGTAGATTTAATTTCGGACCATCACCCTCCATTTATTGTGCAGCATTATATCTGTAGTCTGCTGCAGGTGAGCTAAATATGGAGAAGTCTGATGTAGATTCTGATTCCTTATCACGTTTTAACCATGTGACTTATACAGTGCCTGAGTCTGAATCATTACACTGGCTTTATGGTGATGTATGCCATGTATTACTGAACCACAATACTGTATCATGGAGATATATTTTGACAACTAATAACATTGAAATTGCATGAAGCGGCACATTAGTTTGAGCTATCACTGCTGGCCAAGAATTTTTCATGGCTGTGGTTTATATGACTAACTATAATAAAGCACATAATAAATGTAATATGTTATACATATATATACACGTTAGGGCCTGATCTCATTAGTCCGTGTGGAAGCTTCAATACATAAGAAATCCAGTGATAAAAATATAACAGTTATCATATTATATATTGATAATTTGCATAATGTATTTGAATATTAATAATTGAAGCAGAATAAAAGTTCAAAAAGACTATAAAAGTAGTCAACTGGTACACTTTTTCCTGCATATAAGTTGGTGCTATTTTAATAATTTATTAGGCGATGTTTAAAGGGGTTTTCTCAATTTCATTTTTTCCCACTTTGTATAGGGTAAGATGCTCTTGAAGCTTGACAGTTCGGAGCAGTAGCATGGTTGTGCCGCTGGGTTTTCATTGGTTGTAAGCCATAATCATCAAGATTAACAGAAAGACTTCAAATAGATCGCTCTATATATTATATTTGTTTCATGTTTTGTATTGAATTACTGAAATAAATTAACTGACCCTTTTCTAAAATAATGTCCCTTTCACCGGGCCCTTCCTGTATGAATATCCCCCATCCTTGGGCCCTTGCTGAAATAATATTTCCTGTCCTGGAACCTTCCTGTATTAATATCACCTATCCTGGGCCCCTTCCTGTAATAATGTCCCCTGTCCTGGGCACCTTCCTGCAAAAATGTCCACCATTTTGACCCGTCTCAGTAATAATGTTGTTGGCAGTGGATCATTCAGGATACTCTCCAAGCATGTGACAACAGAACATAGCTTCTTTAATTAGAAACAAATAGGTACAGAAATGATAAGATATATTTATTCCTGATTAATTAAGCCTAAGTGTCTCAGTCTCTGTGTTGCATCTCTGCAGCAGCTTCTGTCTCATACACAGATACAGGAAACTGGATATAGTCACATGCTTTCCTGTGTGAGCCTCTGGGAGTTTTTTTTACCTAACTTTATCTACAACATACAAACCTAGCAATAGAACAATCATATACAGGAAATGAGTTGTTGCATTAAACATATTCCAATACCCCACTCAACAACTATCTATCCTATTAGTCCCATTGCGGTTCGGAAGTCCTCAAACTTGGCTCTTGATAATGGCTTTTTCATTACATCATCTTGTCAGACTCGCATTAAACAAACTTGAGTACACCACGTTCCACTAAGTCATGTAAGTGGTGATGCTTTACATCAATGTGCTTAGTCCTTGCACTAATCTTCTCACTGCTGGCAAGTTTAATACATCCTTGGTTGTCCTCATAGATAACTGTTGGCTGAGCTAGTGGCTTGCCGAAATCTTCCAAAACTTATTTCAACCAAATTACTTCTTGACTTGCATAAGCAGCTGACATATATTCTGCTTCTGTAGAAGACAATGCGACTGACATTTGTTTTCTGCTGGACCAAGAAATTTAATTTTCTCCTAACTTGAACAAGTAACCACTTGTTGATTTCCGATCACTTGAATCTCCAGCCCAATCTACATCCACATAATCTCTGAGAGTGAGATTTCCTGATGCAGATATCTTAAAATTTAGCCTTTGAGTTTCCTTAAGATATTGTAGAATTCTCTTAATTGCATTCCAGTCTCTTTGACGTGGCTTGCTTACACATTGGCAGAGAATTCCTACTGCGGCTGTAATACCTGGACGAGTTGTGGTTACTATGCACCAAAGTGCCCCCACTGCTTGTCTGTCACTCTCATTGCTGGGTAGTAGATCTTCTTCTCCTTCCAACTTTAAGTAGGATTGATCCATTGGTGTTGATGCACCTTTAGCTTCTGATATTTCAAACTGGTTTAGGATTGTGGAAATTTTAGAACTTTGGTTGAGAAGAAAACTCCCATCTTCCTCTCTCTGGATTTGGATTCCCAAATAATATGTCACATTTACAAGGTCCTTAGTCTCAAAGTGCTGGTTGAGAATTTCACTTAGCTTTGCAATTTCCTTTTCGACATGATTACATCATCTACATATAGGAGAAAATACATTCACTCCTTTGCTACATTTTTCATATACAAACATGGATCAGCTTGAGATCTTTTAAATCCTTCATCCATCAAAACTTTGATCATTTTTGAGTTCCATGCTGTAGTCGACTGCTTAATTTCATAGATAGATTTTTGCATTTTACAAACAAGGTGCTCTTCACTTTTTTGAATATATCCCTCAGGTTGGCTCATGTACAACTCTTCTTCAATGTTACGATGTAGGAAGGCTGTTTTGATGTCAAAATGTCTCACTGTCATCTGTTGAACTGCAGCTACAGACACTAAAGTTCTGAATGTGATTTGCTTTGCAACTGGAGAAAATGTAGCATCATAAACTCCCATATCTGGAGTTGGTGAAGGGACTCCATCTCTTCATTAGCGGCATTCCCCTTCTGCTTCTCGTGGTCAGGCAGTTTTTGCATCTCTTGCCATGACTGTGGCTCTGGTTCAGGAAGTGTTCTGACCATGTAAGGCTAGGGTCACACATAAGCCCTTGGTCCATTTTTGGCTTCATTTTTGCAATTTTTTTTTTCTAAGTCCAAAAACTGATAGAAAAACGGATTGGATGTAATAAACACCCTGTCCGTTTTTTTCTGCACTTAAAAAGATTGCTATGTCCGTTTTTGAGCCAAAAACGTTGCTAGCAAAGTTTCTGGGGTCCGTTTTTCAAAAAAAAAATTTTTTTAACATGGGCCCTATGGAAAAAAACGGATCCGTTTTTTTGGGGTGCCTTAAAAAAACGATCCGTTTTTTTGAGAATTTTGGTCAAAAAATGGCTAAGTCCTAAAACGTTCAGGGGTGCAGGAGGCTCAAAAAGCACCCAAAAAAATGGATTGGTCATGGAAATCACTTCCAAAAACAGATTTCTATGTGTGACCCCAGCCTAAGAAAGGCATCTAGCTTGGATACGTTTATTTGGTCTTTCTGATCTCCTGACTGGAGGTTGACTTGGTTCTTCTGTTTCTTCCTCGGTGGCTTCAGTGCTTATCCAGACTTCAGTTTTTTTCCTTTTCAGTGTCTGGGTTTGGTGATTGAAAGTCTTGTACTTGTTCCTTGGGTTGAATAACTTCATGGAATTTGGGCAAAACAGAGTTTTCATCAATCACTACATGTCTGCTGATTGTTACTGTGTTGGTCTCTGGGTGCAGGATTCTGTATCCTTTTTGAGTTTCACTATAGCCCACCAGGACTCCTTGCTTTGCTTCCCACTTGGAACGTTTTTCTTTGGCAACAAACAGAAATGTTTTGCTTCCAAATATCCTGAGGTGCTTTAGGTTAGACTTCTTGCAGGTCCATAACTCATATGGGGTTTTATTTGTAGCTTTACCTGGCAGTCTGTTTTGAAGATAGCATGCTGTCGTGATGGCTTCTCCCCAATACGTTGTAGGTAGATTCACATCAAACAACATACTACTTCCACTTTCACAGAGAGTGCAGTTCTTTCTCTCTGCAATGCCATTCTGTTCTGGGTTGTATGGGATGCTACTCCGGAACACTTATCCCCATTAAAGCTCATTTGCCATTTATCAGCCCAAGCCTCTAGTTTACATAAGTCCTCCTGTAATATAAAATTGTCCTCCTCTGTATTGATTACTCTGCAGAGTTTAGTGTCATCTGCAAATATTGAGATTCTACTCTGTATGCCCCTACAAGGTCATTAATAAATATATTAAAAAGAAGCGGGCCCAACACTGACCCCTGTGGTACCCCACTATTAACTGTGACCCATTCTGAGTGTGTTCCATTAATGATCACCCTTTGTTTCCTATCACTAAGCCAGTTCTTAACCCACTTACACATATTTTCCCCTATCCCCATTGCTCTCATTTTATGAATCAACCTTTTGTGTGGCACCGTATCAAAAGCTTTTGAAAAGTCCATATACACCACATCCACTGCATTTCTTTGGTCCAGTCCAGAACTTACTTCTTCATAGAAGCTTATCAGATTAGTTTGACAGGAACGGTCCCTCGTAAAACCATGTTGATATTGGGTCATGAGGTTATTTTTGTTCAGATACTCCAGTATAGCATCTCTTAGAAAACCCTCTAGGATTTTACCCACAGTAGAGGTTAAGCTTACTGGCCTATAATTTCCAAGTTCAGTTTTTGTTCCCTTTTTGAATATTGGCACCACATTTGCTATACGCCAGTCCTGTGGTACAGACCCTGTTATTATGGAATCTTTAAAGATTAAAAATAATGGTCTATCTATGACAGTACTTAATTCCTGCAGCACTCTGGGGTGTATCCCATCCGGGCCTGTATGTATCAATTGCAGTGGCTGTGCAGATCTAGTGGTGCTTACTTTAGGAAATGATTTTCTGGACATTTTCCCTTTAAGACAGCTGATGTACTTCATCATTTGACTACATTGGTTGATTTCAACACCATTTGCAAGTTGACATAGCTTCCTTACTGCTTCTGGATCTCTGCTCAAGATGTCTGTGCCATACATGGATACAGTTCTTATGCAGATCTTGTCTAGCACTGTACACTCTTTCTTTGCATTTTGGCTGATAAAGTTAATTTTGGATTTTTCCTTCTAAAAGAGTGTGACCCTTCTTTGATATGATGCAGATGTTATCTTTAAAAGTAACTACATTCCCCTTTTGCGTGAGTTTCTTTACTGACAGAAAAATGCTTTCAAGACTAGGAACATTGAGAATATCCTTTACTGATATCTTTCTGCTATGTGCTGAAGAAACTGGACAGTGGAGGTAGCAGTCTCCTACTCCTTCTGAAGTCATATAGTGACCATTAGCTAAGACGACCTTTTCTGACTTGCTTTCAGCAAGGTCAGTGAAGAAACCCTTGTTATTTGTCATATGGCTGCTAGCACCAGACTCTATATACCATTTATGCCTTGTGGATGGGCCTGTACTGGCATTAAATGCAGCTTCAACACATTCAGAATGTTCCTTTACTGCTGTTTTAACCCTTTGATGACTGTTCTGCTTTTTAAGCTGACTCATTCTTGCTTTCCAAATTCTGCAGTCTGCTTTAAGGTGGCTTCTGCTTTGCATTCATTACTGCTGCTTACATTCTGCATTTTTCACTTGAATTCATCTACAAGTTTGCCTTTAACATATTCTAGTGTGAGCTCATCATCTAGCTGTGCAAGTAGTGCAGTCACAAGTGTGTCATAACTTTCTGGAAGACCATTTAATTGAAGGGCAGCAACATGAAAGTCTTTAATTTCTTCTGCAATACCTCTGAGACACTCCACAATCTCTACGGTGTTCCTTATATAGTCCTACATATTCTGGCCATCACTCAGCTTAGACTGGTACAGCTTTCTCATGAGACAAAGCTTATTGCTGAGATTTGAGCTTTCACATACTTTCTGTAATTCATTCCACATCTCTTTTGCAGTTGCACACTTGCATACAGTGCCTTGTGAAAGTATTTGGCCCCCTCGAATTCAACCTTTTGCCACATTTCAGACATAAAGATATAAATTCAAATTTTTTTGTGAAGAATCAATAACAAGTGGAACGCAATCATGAAGTGGAACGAAATTTATTGTATATTTTAAATGTTTTTAACAAATAAAAAATGGAAAAGTGGGGCGTGCAATATCATTCAGCCCCCTTGAGTTAATACTTTATAGCGCCACCTTTTGCTGCGATTACAGCTGCAAGTCGCTTGGGGTATGTCTCTATAAGTTTTTCACATCGAGAGACTGAAATTATTGCCCATTCTTCCATGCAAAACAGCTTGAGCTCAGTGAGGTTGGATGGAGAGAATTTGTGAACAGCAGTTTTCAACTCTTTTCACAGATTATCGATTGGATTCAGGTCTGGACATTGACTTGGCCATTCTAACACCTGGATAAATTTATTTTTGAACCATTCCATTGTAGATTTTGCTTTATATTTGGGATCATTGTCTTGTAAGAAAAAAACTCACCGAAATTTAGCCAGTTAAAATATCCGTTGCACCTAGCAGAGGGCTACCAACTCCACTGGTAGGCAACACAAGTGTAAGAATGCCGGTGCTCAATCCCCTGCAACCAAAGCATGAAGGCGGCTATAGCGCCTGTGTCCAGCCATGCTAACAAGGAGGAGACTGGTGACATTCATGGACACAAGGTTACCAACAGGATGTCAGCCACACAGGTCTAAGTGAAGCAAAGTGTCAGCACAGCCTGTTGGTCACGCCCAAATATTAGATCAGACAGGCTGCACCGCACCTTGTATATGCATCACAAATTACCGACGCCCCCCAGAGGGCTCAGTCACATACTGCAAAAGATAAGAAGATGCAATACACACTAAAGATAAAAATGTGAGGTTTTAGTGGATATTTGGCCAAATACGTAAGCTCGTAACCCACGCCTAGGGCCCTCACGCTTATGAGTCCTAACCATATGCCTGACCATGTGTTTGTTTGGTGGGCAAACCACCAAACATTGAGAAAAATCACCGAAGTAGGACATAACACTTTAAAGAAAAAAACTCAACAAAATTTAGCCAGGTAAAATATCCATTGCACCTAGCAGAGGGCTGCCAGCTCCACACCAAGGGTCCTCACGCTTACGAGTGTTGCCTACCAGTGGAGCTGGCAGCCCTCTACTAGGTACAATGGATAATTTATGTCGCTGAGCCCTCTGGGGGGCGTCGGTCATTTGTAATGCCTATACAAGGTGCGGTGCAGCCTGCCTGATCTAATAGTTGGGCGTGACCATCAGGCTGTGCTCTGACACTTTGCTTCACTTAGACCTGTGTGGCTGATGTCCTGTTAGTAACCTTGTGTCCATGAATGACACTAGTCTCCTCCTTGTCAGCATGGCTGGGTGCAGGCGCTACAGCCACCCCCATGCTTGGGTTGCAGGGGATTGAGCACCGGTGTTCTTACACTTGTGTTGCCTACCTGTGGAGCTGGTAGTCCTCTGCTAGGTGCAACGGATATTTTACCTGGCTAAATTTCGGAGATTCTTTTTCTTTAAAGTATTATGTCCTACTTCGGTGATTTTTCTCAATGTTTGGTGGTTTGCCCACCAAACAAACATATGGTCAGGCATATGGTTAGGACTCGTAAGCATGAGGGCCCTTGGCGTGGGTTACGAGCTTACGTATTTGGCCAAATATCCACTAAAACCTCACATTTTTATCTTTAGTGTGTATTGCATCTTTTTATCTTTTGCAGTATGTGGTTGAGCCCTCTGGTGGGCATCGGTCACTTGTGATGCATATACAAGGTGCGGTGTAGCCTGCCTGATCTAATAATTGGGCATGACCAACAGGCTATTCTCTGACACTTTGCTTCATTTAGACCTGTGTGGCTGACGTCCTGTTGGTAACCTTGTGTCCATAAATGCTACCAGTCTCCTCCTTGTCAGCATGGCTGGATGCAGGAGCTACAGCCGCCCCCATGCTTGGGTTGCTGGGGATTGAGCACCGGCGTTCTTACACTTGTGTTGCCTACCAGTGGAGCTGGTAGTCCTCTGCTAGGTGCAACGGATATTTTAACTGGCTAAATTTTGGTGAGTTTTTTTCTTTAAAGTGTTATATTCTACTTCGGTGATTTTGATCATTGTCTTGTTGGAAGATAAATCTCTGTCCCAGTCTCAGGTCTTTTGCAGACTCCAACAGGTTTTCTTCTAGAATGGTCCTGTATTTGGCTCCGTCCATCTTCCCATCAATATTAACCATCTTCCCTGTCCCTGCTGAAGAAAAGCAGGCCAAAACCATGATGCTGCCACCACCATGTCTGACAGTGGGGATGGTGTTTTGAGGGTGATGAGCTGTGTTGCTTTTACGCCAAACATATCGTTTTGCATTGTGGCCAAAAAGTTCAATTTTGGTTTCATCTGACCAGAGCACCTTATTCCACATGTTTGGTGTGTCTCCCAGGTGGCTTGTGGCAGACTTCAAACAAGACTCTTTATGGATATCTTTAAGAAATGCTTTCTTCTTGGCTCTCTTCCATAAAGTCAAGATTTGTGCAGTGTACGACTGATTGTTGTTTTATGGATAGACTCTCCCACCTCAGCTGTAGATCTCTGCAGTTCATCCAGACTGATCATGAGACTTTTGGCTGCATCTCTGATCAGTCTTCTCCTTGTTCCAGATGAAAGTTTAGAGGGGCGGCCGGGTCTTGGTAAATTTGCAGTAGTCTGATACTCCTTCCATTTCAATATGATCGCTTGCACAGTGCTCCTTGAGATGTTTAAAACTTGAGAAATCTTTTTGTATCCAAATCCGGCTACAAACTTCACCACAACAGTATCTCGGACCTGCCTGGTGTGTTCCTTGGTCTTCATGATGCTCTCTGCACTTGAAACAGAACCCTGAGACTATCACAGAGCAGGTGCATGTATACGGACACTCGATTACACACAGATGGATTCTATTTATCATTACCAGTCATTTAGGACCACATTGGATCATTCAGAGATCCTCACTGAACTTCTGGAGTGAGTTTGCTGCACTGAAAGTAAAGGGGCGAATAATATTGCACGCCCCACTTTTCAGTTTTTACTTGTTAAAAAAATTTAAAATATGCAATAAATTTCGTTCCACTTCACGATTGTGTCCCACTTGTTGTTGATTCTTCACAAAAAAACTTGAATTTATATCTTTATGTTTGAAGCCTGAAATGTGGCAAATGGTTGAAAAGTTCATCTGATCATCAGCTACACTGAGGGAAACAGTGCTTCGTGCTTTCTGATCTAGCCAATCATCTAGTAATGGATGAGGCACTTGTTCCTGAGTATATTTCAACGTACTTTCTCTTATGAGCAGCATCATCATCTTGAATTTCCAGGACTGATAGTTTTGATTGGTGCACTGAGAACTTGCAGGATTCACTGCTTGTGGACATCTTTTCTGTTGCTCTGTGCTGCTTTTGCTTTGAGGATCTTTTGCAGTGTTACTCTGGGGCTTTGTGTTCTTCTGGGGCTCTGTGTCACTTCTGAGCCCATAATCTGTTGGCAGAAGATTATTCAGGATATTCTCCAAGCGTGTGACTGTAGCGACCGGTGGTAAGGCCGCGGGTGTGTGTGTGTATGATCTTTCTCAACAGAATCCCCATACTCAGGTTTAACCGATAATAACGTTTCTTTACTGGCAAACATGTTTATATCACAGTCAACCGAACTATATGCGCACTTGTATATATTAGAGTCTCTGGATCTTCACTTCTTCCGGGTACGCAGCAAAAAAAAAACACAACAATGAAGGTATCTTTCCCTAACTTTCCCTAAAATCACGTACCAGTCTATCACAGAAGAAGATGTCACTCCCACGTCGCAGGCCTGGGTATCTCACGAGGACGGATCCCGGTGCAGCGCTGAAGGGAGAAACTCCTCAGTCTTCTTCTTTGATCTCCTTCCGCAGGTAACGGAATCTTTCTTTGTTAGTCTCTCCCAGTCTCAGGGCACACCGAGCAGCAGAAGGGGGCCCACAGCAGCACAGAAGTCTCTCTCAGTCTCGGGGCACCCCGAGCAGCAGGAGGGAGATCACGGCAGTACAAATGGCTCCCTTATGTCGGTCACGGCCCCTGCACATGCACTCCGGGTGCTCGGCGGGCAAGGTTTTGCAGAGTGGCCAGAGTCACAGCACCAAAGTCCAGTGGCCCAGGATCAGTCACGGGGGCTTCTGCGGGGTGATTTTTCCGGCAAGGTGTAGCAAAGTAGCCCTCTTTCAACAGACATCCACAAGCAGGTCTCCCCTGGCTCAGCTCTGGATCTGCACTGACTTCCTGCTGCTCTCTCTTCCTGAGTAAACACATTTGCTGAAAAGGGAATTTCCCACTTCCCTGCGTTTGTTTCAGCAATTGTCCACAAGGGGCAGTAGCGGACTGTGCACAGTTCATTTCCATATCCATTTCTATGATACAATCTGAATTGCTCACCTCACTACATACCCCCCCACTTAAAGGTTGACAGTCCCTGTCAACAACCATCGGCTCCAAGGCAGTGATGGCTGTGGATTAGTGATGGGCGAATCCTAAATTACTCGGAATCGCTTGACTCTAGCGAGTCCGAGCACAGGACTCGCTACTCGTTGCGAGTCTAGCGAGTCCAATGTTAATGAATGGGGAAGCGAGTAATAGCGAGTAGTGTGAGATTTACAAATCGTAGATGTGTCTCGGAAGCTTCAGCCTGAAGCAATCCTAGTTTTGCCATTGATTTGCATTGGACTCGTTTACTTTGCAACTGTAATCGCTGGCTGGGAAACTCGCACAGATAAGAGTCCTGTCTTCTCTGTGTGCTGGCTGCCAGGGTCCTAGAGCCCGCCTGCTGCCTGATGTAGCAGTGCTGAGATTGTTCTCAGTCTGCTCATTCCCTGTGTACAGACATGAATGTCTGTGCACAGAGATGATGTAGCAGAGCTGAGATTGTTCTCAGTCTGCTCATTCCCTGTGTACAGACATGAATGTCTGTGCACAGAGATGATGTAGCAGAGCTGAGATTGTTCTCAGTCTGCTCATTCCCTGTGTACAGACATGAATGTCTGTGCACAGAGATGATGTAGCAGAGCTGAGATTGTTCTCAGTCTGCTCATTCCCTGTGCATACACATCTATATCTATGCACAGGGATGAGCAGAGAGGACATCGCGTTTTGGACTGCGTCGGACGGAAGAGGATTTTTTTAATTAAAGATGGAGTCTCTAATGGCTTTTTTTTTTATTTCTAATAAAAAAATTTCTCTGTGTTGTGTTTTTTTTAAAACAATTTAATAGAAATTCATGGCGGTCATGTCTAATATTGGCGTGACCGCAATAAATTTCGGGCTTAGGGCCAGCTGATAATACAAAGCTGGCCCTAACCTCTATTACCCAGCGTGCCACCGCCACCAGGGCCGCTGGAAGAGCGGGGTTCAGCGCCAGAGGATGGCGCTTCAATGAACGCGCCATCTTCTGGGGCGGCTGTGGGCTGCAATTTGCAGCGGGGGGTGCCCAGAAAGCTTGGGCATCCCTGCGCTGCGGATTCCAGCCCCCAGCTGCTTAACTGTACCTGGCTAGACATAGAAATTGCGCGGAGCCCCACGCATTTTTTTGACTCCGACTCCGAGACGACTCCAACTCCGAGACGACTCCGACTCCGACTCGACTCCGAGACGACTCCGACTCCGACTCAACTCCGACTCCCACTCCGACTCCAAGACGACTCCGACTCCGAGACGACTCCGAGACGACTCCGACTCTGCGACGACTCCGACTCCGAGACGACTCCGACTCCGAGACGACTCCGACTCCGACTCCGAGACGACTCCGACTCCGAGACGACTCCGACTCCGAGGCGACTCCGACTCCGAGGCGACTCCGACTCTGAGACTCCGACTCTGAGACTCCGACTCCGAGGCGACTCCGACTCTGAGACTCCGACTCTGAGACTCCGACTCTGAGACTCCGACTCTGAGACTCTGAGACTCTGACTCTGAAATTCATTAAATAATAAAAAAAATGCGTGGGGCTCCGCGCAATTTCTATGTCTAGCCAGGTACAGCTAAGCAGCTGGGGGCTGGAATCCGCAGCGCAGGGATGCCCAAGCTTTCTGGGCACCCCCCGCTGCAAATTGCAGCCCGCAGCCGCCCCAGAAGATGGCGCGTTTATTGAAGCGCCATCCTCTGGCGCTGAACCCCGCTCTTCCAGCGGCCCTGGTGGCAGTGGCACGCTGGGTAATAAAGGGGTTAATACCAGCTTTGTTATACAAGCTGGTATTAAGCCCGAGATTCTTAATGTCAGACCACGTTTGACCCAGCCACTAAGAATCTCCAATAAAGGGTTAAAAAAACACAACACAGAGAAAATTTTTTATTTGAAATAAAAAAAAAAAGCCATTAGGGACTCCATCTTTAATTAAAAAAATCCTCGTCTGTCCGACGTAGTCCAAAATGCGATGTCCTCTCTGCTACATCCCCTGTGCATAAATATAGATGTCTATGCACAGGGAATGAGCAGACTGAGAACAATCTCAGCACTGCTACATCATGTCTGTGAGCAGGCAGGTTCTAGGACCCCGGAGCTGCACAGAGAAGACAGCTGGACTCGGCTCGAAATGTAACAGCAGTTATTTGCGAGTTTCCCTGCTATCACTGGCACAGTAGCCGAGTCTAATGCAAACAATGGCAATCCTAGTTTTGTCAGCGTTTCTGACAAAACTAGGATTGATATTGATTTGCATTGGACTCGTGCGAGTAATCACTGGGAAACTCGCAGAGTACCGAGTCCTGCGAGTCCCTTACTACTCGCCGAGTAACGAGTCCTAGCGAGTAGATTCGCCCATCCCTACTGTGGATATCACAAGGATTGATCTCCGGCGGAGTAGGGACCTCTGTTGGGGGAAACCGTCATCCCCCCGTTCACCTTCGCTCCCTTGTTCAGGGCTCACAATATCTCCAATAAACTCAGTCACGTTTTCTACCCGGGGAGAGTAGGATCGCCGGCGGTAGCGGTGCCGATTGGGGGCAAATCTGCTTCCTTTAACGGGAACACCCCCAGGACCGGTGACGTCGGCGGCCTCTGTACCCCTCTCTCCCTTCACAACATCAAACTGTACCACCTCCCCATCACCAACGCTGCGGAGGCACTTACGAGGATTGTTACGCTTTATGGCAGTCTGATGTACAAACACGTCATCCTTTGTGTCATTCCTGTTGATGAAGCCATACCCATCGCGGACATTAAACCACTTCACCGTCCCCTGGACCCGAGTGGCCAGCACTTGCTTATCGGTCTGGCTCTGTCTCTTCACACCCTTTTCCCTGATCTCCCCTGCCGAGCGAGCCGCTTTGGCGGGACGTCTAGTTTAAAGGTGGCTGCTGTTGTGGGGCATGACTTGCTGGTTCTGGTATATCGGACCACGGGTGGAGGATGTGGACAACGGTTTGCCCTATGGCAGGGGTCGCCGCATGTCCAGCACCTTCCCACAGGCCGGCTGGGTTGCCGTCTCGCTTGCCTGTCCGCCTGTTGTTCTAGCATGAGCTGTAGCTGTAGTATCTGTTTCTGCAACTCTGCTACTATCTGCTTCAATTATTCCGTGTCACTGTTCGGAGTGCTGGCACCGGATATGGACCTGCAGGCCGTAGTATAAGTCTGGTTATAAGTTACTACCGGGAGGAGATTCCGTTGATCACACATCCTGCCGACTACGCCAGATGTAGCGACCGGTGGTAAGGCCGCGGGTGTGTGTGTATGCTCTTTCTCAACAGAATCCCCATACTCAGGTTTAACCGATAATAACGTTTCTTTACTGGCAAACATGTTTATATCACAGTCAACCGAACTATATGCGCACTTGTATATATTAGAGTCTCTGGATCTTCACTTCTTCCGGGTATGCAGCAAATAAAAAACACAACAATGAAGGTATCTTTCCCTAACTTTCCCTAAAATCACGTACCAGTCTATCACAGAAGAAGATGGCGCTCCCACGTCGCAGGCCTGGGGATCTCACGAGGACGGGTCCCGGTGCAGCGCTGAAGGGGGAAACTCCTCAGTCTTCTTCTTTGATCTCCTTCCGCAGGTAACGGAATCTTTCTTTGTTAGTCTCTCCCAGTCTCAGGGCACACCGAGCAGCAGAAGGGGGCCCACAGCAGCACAGAAGTCTCTCTCAGTCTCGGGGCACCCCGAGCAGCAGGAGGGAGATCACGGCAGTACAAATGGCTCCCTTATGTCAGTCACGGCCCCTGCACATGCACTCCGGGTGCTCGGCGGGCAAGGTTTTGCAGGGCGGCCAGAGTCACAGCACCAAAGTCTAGTGGCCCAGGATCAGTCACGGGGGCTTCTGCGGGGTGATTTTTCCGGCAAGGTGTAACGAAGTAGCCCTTTCAACAGACATCCACAAGCAGGTCTCCCCTGGCTCAGCTCTGGATCTGCACTGACTTCCTGCTGCTCTCTCTTCCTGAGTAAACACATTTGCTGAAAAGGGAATTTCCCACTTCCCTGCGTTTGTTTCAGCACTTGTCCACAAGGGGCAGTAGCGGACTGTGCACAGTTCATTTCCATATCCATTTCTATGATACAATCTGAATTGCTCACCTCACTACATGACAACAGAAGAGTGCTTCTTTAATTATCAACAAACAGGTACAGATATGATATGTTTTGTTCCTGATTAATTAAGCCTATCTTAAAGGGAACCAACCACCCCAAATGACCCCCCCGGACTGTTAATATGTGTCCCTACACCCAGCACACACATTTGGGGCAATCGTTTTTGCTAAAAAAACTGTTTAGTAGAAGCTAAGATATATGTTTATAAAGTTTAATAACTTCTGACGATTGGGTGTTACCTAGCTTTGTCCACGTGCAGTGTTCGTGCTTGTCATCTTCCTCTCCCCCTCCCCTCTCACTTTCTAAGAGCCTGGCCGCGTCATGAAAGGGGCGGGGCTAAATTGCGGCGAGCCCCGCCCCTTTCATGACGCGGCCAGGCTCTTAGAAAGTGAGAGGGGAGGGGGAGAGGAAGATGACAAGCACGAACACTGCACGTGGACAAAGCTAGGTAACACCCAGTCGTCAGAAGTTATTAAACTTTATAAACATATATCTTAGCTTCTACTAAACAGTTTTTTTAGCAAAAACGATTGCCCCAAATGAGTGTGCTGGGTGTAGGGACACATATTAACAGTCCTAGGGGGGTCATTTGGGGTGGTTGGTTCCCTTTAAGTGTCTCAGTCTCTGTGTGGCTTGTCTGCAGCAGCTTCTATATCATACACAGACACAGGAAACTGGATACAGTCACATGCTTTCCTGTGTGAGCCACTAGGAGTTTTATTTTTTATCTAACTTTATCTACAACATGCAAACATAGCAATTGAACAATCATGTACAGAAATGGAGTTCTTGCATTAAACATATTCCAACAAATGTTCCACATACTAGGCTTATTACTGTAATAATGTCCTTTCTCCTGGGCCATTTCCTGTATAAATGTCCACATTCTTGGGCCCTTACTGTAATAATTCAATGAAAAAAATCCAGGGAGCAAAAAAGTGCATGTGTTCCCTAAACCCCCTCCCTAAACGCCCTTAAAATTCTATGCGTTTTGGCAATGCCTTCATCATGGTGTATTGAACAAACAATTCTTCTTACCTGTCCTCACTTCCAAAGTCCTTCAATTAATATGGAATCTTTCTGGATTTTTACATTATGTACAATTCCTCCGGAAGGGTTAAATAAATGTGTGGAAAATGCATACTAAAAATGCAATCTTTTGTATTACCTTTTTTTTTGTATAATTCTATATATAAGGATGTGCTAAACTTTTAATTGTCTAAATTTTATTTTTATGTGTTAGTCATTTAGTGACATAACCTTATTAATTTGAATATTTAAACTGGAACTGTGCAATTGTTTGGCATGGCTGATGAAGAAGCCTGACTAGTTTGGAAACATGTTTTAATTTATTAAAAAATGTAATTTCACTTTTTGGCTGCCCTGTGGGTAATCCTGCTTGCAGCAGCTGTTCAGGAGATTTGATGATATAACTTTATAGTGCATCTAAATGTTGTGCCTGACGTCTGCGCAACTAGCATTACTGTACACATCATGCCTATGTTGACCTTTGATTTTACACTATGAAACTCATTTTGATATTATTATTTATATTGAATTGGGGGAGTGGGAGAGAGGACACAGAATGGAGATTTGCAATGAATTGGGAGCGGGGGATAGTAGACAGGATATAAGACAGGGATTTATACTCAAATGGAAAGTGATAGGACACATTACAGAGAGTCATAATGAATTAGGGGGGTGGGAGAGAGGGCAAAGGAAAGGGACCTATAATGAATTGAGGGGTTATAAAGTTGACACAGGACAAGAATCTATAGCAAATTGGGTAGTGGTGAAGGGTGAGAGAACACAGGACAGAATCTAATGGGGTGAGAAAGGACACAGGATAGTGACTTTACTATGAATTTTGTGATCGGTAAATTAAACACAAGAAAGGTATTTGTAATGAATTTTGGGAAGAGTCATTTAGCAATCAATTTATATTATTGAGTGGCAGAAAAATGGCTAATTATACTTAATGGGTGCTAAGAGCTTGTTTAAAAATGTATATTTTGAATGGCCTATGTCTAATTGTATATTAATAGTGTGTTACAGATTTGTATTCAGGGATGCAGTGTGCAATGTGTTAATCACATAGGCAAATGTACATATAATATATGTCAACATGTTATTTTCAGGGCTTTGGTGATCAGTGTGGTAAAACGAGTAGTGGCAGGAAGATGTTAACATGAAGGTCTGAACAGATGAAGAAACAAGAGATAACAACTCTAATCAGATGAAATCTCTCAAATAGTTTACAGCATCATTTGCAGAGAGATGATGTAAGTAATAGACATGTTTGTAAAATATGGATGAAATGTCCGTGTGCTGCCCAATATTTTCTTATTGGCCGACACTGAGCCATAAAGTTTTATAAATGCACACACATAAAAATCACGTCCTATTCTGATCCAATATCGATTATCAGATTTGGACACAATAGGTGTATGTACTGTGTTAGAAAAAATTGGGCAGCACACTGATACTTCAAATGGATGCGTAAATGTACCCTTATAAGGTATAGGGTCATCCCTTAACATATAGTGTTTTGATTTATTATGTATATAGCACTATCTCTCAGTATATACTCTATTCTCTTCTATGCAGTGCTTGTTTTGTAAAAGAATATTTGCCAGTACTGAGAGGCGTGGAGCGGGGGGGGGGGGTAAAGGGGTAAAGGGGGGGAGGTGCTTGAGGAGCGGGGGGGGGGGTTTATGGTGTATGGTGATAACAGTCGCTGACGGCCGTGATTAAGAAGCAGGGGGTGTGCTGTCGGGCGGCCGGGATATCGTGGGCAGCATGCAGTGGACGGCAGTCCTCATAGCTCCACCCCCCCATGCATATTTTCCAGTACGCCGTACCACCAAGTATCCCCACGGAAAAAGCCTTGCTTCTATGTATATCACAGGCCCTTAGTATATAGTGTATTCTTTTGCTATGTATTGCACCGTCCGTAAGTATATATCGTACTCTTTTGTTATGCATAGCGCTGTACTTTATTACATAGTTTTTACTCATAATATGTGTAGCACTGTCCCTTATTATATGTCATTCTCTCTTGTTATGTACAGTATCATCCCTTATTTCATAGCATCCTATGTCTAACAAGGCCCTTTACTATATAATATCCTCTCTTCTGTATATCACCATCCCATTATTACATCGTGTCATCTCTTATTATGTATACCACCATTACTTATTACATAGTGCATTATTTTCTTATTTTTGTTAATGTATAGTGTCCTTAAATGTTATATTCCACCATCATCCTCCTTCAACGGATTTTTTTTTCCCAATAAAAACTCATTAACTGGCCTAAAGAGATATGGAGAAACATTTTGTGGACTGATTAAAGTAAAATTGCTCTTTTTGGGTACAAGGGCAGCAGACAGTTCACCAGACGACCCCCAAACTCTGAATTCAAGTCACAGTACACTATGAAGACAGTGAACCATGGTGCTGCAAGCATCATAATAAGGGCATGTTTCTCTTACTATGGTGCTCGGCCGATTTACCGCATACCAGGGATTATAGACCAGTTTGCGTATATCAAAATACTTGGAGAGATCATATTGCCTTACGCTGAAAAGGAAATGACCTTTAAATTTGTGTTTTAAAAAGACAACGACCTTAAACACACCAGTAAGGCCCCTGTCACATCAGCATTTTTGCTGAAATGCGACAGATCCGGCAGATTTACCGCATCTGCTGCATAACGGTCACACTTGCGGATAGCCCCATTCATTCTCTATGGGGCTTGCGGTCATTTGCGGCAAATGAAGTTTACCAGATCTGGTAGATCCAGCACTTGCGGTGCAAGAAAAAAATGCTGCTAGCTGCCTTTTCTTTATCCACCGCAAGTGCCGGATCCGGCAAACCACACTTGCCGCACCTGACCGCAAGCCCCATAGAGAATGAATGGGGCTTGCTGCAAGTGTGACCGTTACACGGCAGATGCAGTGAATCTGCCAGATCTGCCGCAATTCAGCAAAAGCCCTGATGTGAAAGTGGCCTAAATGAGGAAAATCTTGGTTCCAGTACAACAAAATTGAGGTTATGGAGTAGCCAGCCCAATTCCCAGGCCTTAATCTGACAAAACACTTGTGGGGTGACATAAAAAATGCCGTTTCTGAGACAAAGCAAACAAATGCAAATAAATTGTGGAATGTAGTCAAAGCTGCCTGGTCTGGAATAACAGTTAACAGGTGCCAGAAGTGGTTGACTCTATGCAACATAGAAGTGAAGCAGTCATAAAATACTGTAGTTATACAACAAAATATATAACAAATATCTATATAACAAAATATTAGGTTAGTGCTTCACAGGAATGATAAATCCTAAAGAAAGTACACATTTTAAGGCTGCATTCACACATTGCGTATTTTGCTGCGCTTTTTTACGCGCGCTTTTCAATCTGGATGAGAAAAAAGTTGCAACATGCCGCAAGAGTATGCGATTCACGAGACTCGCCAATGCACGTCAATGGGTCCGACAAAATCACGGACAGCACACGGACCATCCTAGTGGCATCCGTTTTTTTAAAGGATACATTATCATTCTGTAGCTGAGAACACTGTAAAATGTTCCTGTAAATGATCATACAGTAATAGCTGCTGAGAAAAAAATCGGATTGCACACGGAAGCCATACTGACCAAAAAACGGATGTCACTCATCCAACCCTCCTGGGTGAGAATCTCACCGTTTTTTTTCACGCCAGTGTGTTTCTACCCGTACAGTTCATATGGATACTAAGCATATATTTTGGACACATTTTCTTAAACAAGTATATCTACTGTTTGAAGGTTTATAGCCATTATTGTATCACACCCTGGGATCACTGGAAGATTATTTGGCACTGTGATGTACAAGACTTAAAGCATTCCTGTCTGAATACTTAAGAAAATCTGCTAACACTTTATAATTTACTTCAAAGCACCAACAATGTTTACTTCTGGCTAGTTTAGCTGTATCTATAAAACAACTGAAAAATTTTAATTTCTAAATTTTTATTACTTTTAAAAACTTGTTGTGTACACATGCCTATCATACAGGAAATCAAAATTATAGTGCCTTACACTTCAGCAAATAGCTTCACAGAAACATAGAAAAAAAATACAGAAGAAGCACATGAGAATCTGAAACAAATCCATAGCTGCATGTGACTTGCTCAGGAGGAGCGATCTCGGGGTACTCTTTCTTTCATCCTCATGGACGGATCAACATTAAAGCTGTTATGAGACCCTCTGGGATAATCTTCGACCTGGTCCATCTGTTCTGTTGGCACAATTATGTCCACAAGAGAGCTAGCACAGTGATATATTCTCTCAGAAGCTTATATTGTGACTACAGTCATTAAGCAAAGAGTATGTTCAACTCATAAAGCTTTTGAAATATATTAACACAATAATATATAAAACAATAATATATTTTCTCATCTATTCAACAAAAAATTGGCAGCACTTCAAAAATTGAAAAAAGTATGTACCATTTGATGTGGCGATGTTTTGGCTCTGAATAACCATCCACAAGCGGTGTACACGTACACAGATAAGTGAGTAAGCAATCAAAGATATTGAGACCATTAATGTTTGTGCGATATGGGTGGGAGAATTAGAGTTCACAGTGTGAGTATTTTAACACATTCCATATTTTGGTTCAGGGGTTGAATGCTGGATCTGATCCTGATTCTGACCCCTATTACCTCCAGTGACCTGGACTAATCATTTAAGATTCAGCCATGTTTGCTATGGTGATGGTATGTAACTTTCTTTGTGTGGGAATGACCCTCCCTTTACTCAAAAAATGCACTTATAAAGTATTTGTTTTGGTATGTTAAAGAGTATAAGCACCGCAATTGGCTTCACTAAGCAAACATTTTTGCTTGATGTGATATTTTCAATAAAACCCCATGAGTATACACATTGCCATGTCGTCTTCTAAGTCTTTTTAGCATACCTCTTTCATCGGTGGCATTTTGTCATATTTTCCCTTATCCAAGACTGCACCTGCAAGTGCTGGGTTGTATATGTGCACGTGCAGAACTACGCGTCATACTGTACAGTATGATCTTTTCTATAAGCTATGGTATTTCTCCAATATCCAAGATGGCATTCGTGAGTGTCGTGTTTTAAATAGTATTGAGAAAACTTCTCTTAACCAGGTTCACAGATTTCAAATTAGACATGAGCCTGGCCGATTCTGATTCGGGATTGGGAACCTGAACACTTTTCTAAAAATTCAACGAACTCTAATTTTTTTGGTAACTGTTCTGAACCCTAAGATCTCCCTTAAACATCGCTTTAAGCTTTTAGCAGCCAAAATGGCCACGAGAATTGGCTGCATTGATTTGAGTCATACTAAACGGATCTTTAATTACAGACTGACAAGGGCAAGAAGAATGGTGGAATGTGCCTATGGAATTCTAATATAAAAGGGATCTAAAATCTGAGACCGTGGATGATGTCGTCAAAGCTTGGGTTGTTCTCCACAACTACTTATTGTCTAAAAAACAACTTCACTTGGACCAGGATGAGGTTGAATGCCCATTGGAGGATTATCAAAATACTGGAATTAGAACAACTGCAGCTATTGCACAAATGAAGGACAAGGTTGCACACTATTTTGTTTCAGATGCGGGCCGAGTGCCATGGCAGGAGCAAACAGTGTAATTCTTTTGTGTGCGTGTCCTTCAATATAGCTCAAGCCACGTCATTTACCCTCTCTGTAGCCTTCAAGTATCCTCATAAATTCATATTGTAAGTTTAAATGTTTATTAAGTGTAATAGATATGGCTGTTAATATTGCATTGCCCCCTTTAACCTTTTGTGTATGTCCCTTAATAAAACTCTGGGCATGTCATACTTCCAATACCCTCCACTATCTACTTTGTATTTAGTTAGAAATGTTAATTGTGTATCATAGGAATGTCAATATTGCATGCTCCCTCTACCTATTTGTGTGTGTCCTTCAATAAAGCTATGGCGGGGGCGTAGCCTGGAGGCTAATAGTGCAGGACGCTTGATCGAGGAGCTCCTGCACCCGGACCTGAGTAAGCGGCAATTCTAACGGCGCCCGCCGTCTTCTGCCCGGTCCCTGAGCGCGGGTCTCCTTCTGGAGCCTGGAGGATGCCGAGGGCCTCATCCAGGAAGAGGGGAAAGGCGCAGAAGCTCACAGACTATTTTGCAGCAGAAAGGCCACCCGGCATCGCCACGGCTAAGATGGCGCCGGCTCCTTCTCGCTCATCAGCTGCATCTCCTCACACTTCTTGCAGCCATTCGGAGCGCTCTGGAATGGGGAGGAGGAAGCCCCACTCATCCAAAGGTATCTGAGAACATTACTGGGGTCACGTAGGAGGTCCTTGCAGGAGGACTTCAGGGGTCTGCTGGCGGAGATAAGAGCGGGCATAGCAGGACTGGGGGAACGTACTCATAAAATTGAAACTAAGATGGCTGAGTATGCCACGGCCCACAACACCCTGGCCAATGACTACGCTGCCATGGAAGGAGATGTGAAGCAGATGCAGCTTAAAGTATGTGATCTAGAGGACAAACTGAGGAGCAGCAATATACGCATCAGGGGAATTGCAGAGGCAGAGGGGGAGGAGGATTTGCGAGGCACAGTTACCTCTTTTATGAAGCTGGTCCTGCCGGACACCCCCTCAGGGAACCTGGGATTTTCTCGTATACATAGGATCCCTAAATCTGCTCCTATAAAGAAGTCCTTGCCCAGAGACGTCCTGATTTGTTTATCTACCCTCTCTGTCAGAGATTCGCTTCTGCAGGCCATGAGACTTTGCCCCGACCTCCCATCCCCTTATTCGGGATTTGCTGTGTTTCCGGACCTCTCCCCAGGGACCCTTGCAAGAAGGAGAGAGTTTGTCCCATTGTGCAAGATGTTACGAGAAAACAGTATCTTGTACTGTTGGGGTTCTCCAGTAAAGGTGAAATTCAGAATTCAGATACAAAGGATCTTCCCATGTTTTTACCTCTCCCAGGCAACTGAGGAAAGCACTAATGGCTTGGGGCCTGGCTTCGGGACTGGACAGAACCTCTTCTGGTTTGAACCCTCGGGATAAGGGCACAACAATCCAATCGAACTGGGAGAGAGTCGGTTGAGGCTCCACAACTTTACTAGACAGTCCGGGTCGGGACTCTCTCTGTCACTCCTGAAAAAACAGGGAAGAAGAGCGGGAGGGGTGCCCTGACTCACCTGGGGAGACCTGGACTTCCCCTTTCTCTTATTCCTGCACCAAGGCTGTAACAGCCTGCTAATCCTCCCACTGGATTTTTGTGTGGAGGCGGTCTCATTCTTCAGTGTGGTTATGACCATATTTTTGTTTACATACATGTTACGTGTTCTGATATTCTTTTTCTACCTATTTATGTCTTATTTTTTTCTAATGTTTCTCTCTTTCCCTGCTGTTGCCCACTCTCCTCCCTCCTTGAGCCATCATGAGTGTGATTTATATTTCTACTTAGGTTGAGTGTGAAGATTCTATCATTTAATGTTCGGGGTTTGAACTCCCCTGCTAAGAGGTCGTTCTTCTGGAGGGAAGTGTTGAAAAGCCAATGCAGAGGTGGTTTGCATCCAGGAGACCCACCTTTTAAAGTAAGATAACTATAGGCTTCATAACCGTTCTTTTCCCCATATATTTTATGCTAATAATATAAAGAAAAAGGCAGGCGTGTGTATTATGGTCAGGAGTTCCATTCCTTTCAAGCTATTGGATTTACTAGTGGACCAGGGGGCAGACATATTGTATTAACTTGACAGAAGGAAAGAGGGCACCACCAGCGGGGAACTCCACATTAGGAGGCAGAACAGGACAAGAGACCCAGCATTCACCCGGGGTGCCAGTGGAGACAAAAGCATAATCCAAGCCAAAAAATAGAAAAACACGGCACTCACCGGGGCTTTAAACAGCTGTGTCCTTTTACTGCATGGTTTGCATAACAAAGTGCAGGGAGGGGGTACCGGGGCTCTCGCCATTCTACGGGTCACTGATGCACTTTGTTATGCAAACCCTGCAATAAAGGACACAGCTGTTTGAAGCCCCGGTGAGTGCCGTGTTTTTCTATTTTTTGGATTGTATTAACTTGTTCTCTTGCAGGGGCGGTGGTGATGCTGGCCAACGTCTACGCACCCAAGAAGGACAGTTGAGGTTTTTGCGCCCCTTCCTGAAGTTTGTGGTAGATCGTGTGCGGGGGCCTATGATAGCTTGCGGAGACTTCAATTTAGTCCAGAACAGACTCCTTGACTGTTCTCCCGGGGTGCTTCGGGGATCAAGGGACATGGGCTCCACGTGCCGTGAGCTTCACCTACACGATGTGTGGAGGTACTTGCGCGCAGCCGAAAGGGATTACTCCTTCTTCTCGCACAGGCACAGATCGTATTCGAGGATAGATTACTTTCTAGTGAATGATGCTGCTCTCCCGGGCTGTGTCTGTGTGGAAGTTGAACTGATTACCTGGTCTGACCATGCCTGCTGTCCCTTGAGATAGTCCTGGGACTCTGAGCGATCCCCCCGAGATCGTGGCACCTTAACACTGCTCTGTTGACTTCCCGATAGTGGTGAGAGAAGTGGAAACACAACTTCTTAATTTTTTTATGGACAACGACAATGGGGAAGTGTCGGATGACATTTTGTGGGCCTCACATAAAGCCTTTATTAGAGTGGTATTATGTTACAAAAAGCCGCCCAACTGAGGAAGGAGAGAGATGCGCAGAGGGCGGAGCTTCTTCGTCGCCTCCAGGAGTTGGAGGAGGTGAACAAAGTCACCCCAACACCCAGAGGCGCCTCCTTGATTCAGGAGGTGAGGCTTCAACTGCGTAGTCACCTCTTACTTCAACATGAAAAATATCTGCGCCACTTCTAACTGACGTCATATGCCTCGGAAGATAGAGCTGGAGCCATCCTAGCAAAACAGGTAAAAAAGAGGGAAGTTAAAAACGCAATTGACTCCATGATGGATGAGGCCAGATCTGTGGTGAAAAACCCGATAGACATTGCGGCTTTATTCGCACGCTATTATTCCCAGTTATATAATCTCAAAGATGATCCTGGCACCCCTCAGCCGTCCTCGGAGGGGATTGGGCGGTTCCTGGGGAAACTGGATCTCCCCAAGGTATCAAAGGGGCAGTTGGAGAGACTTAATCTTCCCTTCTCGCCGCAGGAGGTGCAGAGAGTGATAGCCTCCTCAAAACGTCACTCTGCCCCGGGCCCTGATAGCCTGCCTTATGAGTATTATAGAGCTTTCTCTCGGGGGCTTGCCCCTCTCCTTTCCAGGACATTCCTCCATTGGCAGAAAACGGGTTCGATTGACCCTCTGAGTCTAGAGGCTACCATAATAATGATTCCCAAGCCAGGCAAACCACAGGGTAATTATCGTCCCATATCCCTCCTCAACTGCGACCTCAAAGTTTTTGCGAAACTCTTTGCCAACCAGTTATCGGAGGTGGTGCCGAACCTAGAAGACCCAGACCAGGTGGGCTTTGTGATGGGCATACAGGCAAAGGACGGGGCTAGGCGTATGATAGACCTCATCGCGGAGCTGAAGGGGGTCCCTGGTGTATTCCTGTCATTGCACTGGGTACTTGGAAGCCGTTCTGCAAAAATTTGGACTCTCTGGCCCTTTTCTATCAGTGGTGCTGTGATTATATTCCCGCCCTAACGCCAGGGTCCTATCCTCGGGTTTCTTGTCACCTGTCTTTTCGATTACCAACGGTACGCGCCAGGGCTGCCCCCTGTCACCGGTTATTTTTGCCCTGGCGGTGGAGCCCTTGGCTGCCTCGGTCCGAGCACACCCAGATATCTTGGGAATTTTAACTAGGCCGCAAACATCATAAAATCAGTTTATACGCAGATGACATGACACCTGAGGAAGGCACTAGTATGCCGAAACGCATAGTGAGAGAGACCAGTAATATTCATTAAAGAAGTTTTATAATTAAATTGGACAAACTTCCTGGAATTCATTCAGAATGCGCCTGTCTAAACCGCTTGTTTATCTTTAACTATTTTAAATATTGGCATTGACGGTTATCCTCCTATACTCCGACGTACAGTTTCATAGATTTTAACAGCGGCCAGGCTGTGCCTGGCGACAAAATGGAAAACCACCTTGCCTCCCTCGATCTCTGACGTAGCTCAAAAAGTAAACTTTATCTTCCAAAATGAATATTACTTTGCTTTGGAGCTAGAGCACAAACGCAAGACAATTGAGGACTGGCACATTTGGGCATCGCACCCTTTGGCTTCCCCAGTTCCTAGTAACTAAACGCTACTTTAGATCCTCACGTGGCTATGGCATATTCTTTGTAGGTCACGACTTACATGGTGGGTCCCCGTCCAATCCCCCCCCCTCTCTCAGCTTATTTTCCCTCCCCTCCTCTTTCGCTCTTCCTTTTCTCTACCATCCTCACTTTTGCTTATTATTTGTCCGCATGCCTTCTTTGCTCTTTTATTGGGGGTCTGTTATTAGGGGCGGTTTCCCCACTGTTACTTGGTACCCCCATGTTATATGTTTATGTACATGGATAAAAGTTTAATAAAAATTCAATGGAAAAAAAAATAAAGCTATGGCCTTGTCTTTTCCCCTCCCAGTACATTTCTCCATATGTCGGTGATCCATGGAGTTATTCTGATTGCATATTTGGAGTCAGAAAGTAATTTTTCCCCCTCTATGTTGCACTATATAGACTAAACTATTTTCCTATAAAAATGTTGAAAGCATAACATATCTTCCTTTTAAAAGTAAAATATAATGTACTTACACCTTGCCAACTACCACGCCTGATGACCCTGGGAGGAAGGTGGAGGACCTCTGTCCCAAACAGCAGCATCTGTGTCCTTCAAATATTTTTAAAATTTTTAATCACAGTACTTGGAATACATTTTGTTATTTCATGCATGATAAACAGGTACTTATACCCTGCGAGCCCCCAGCTGGCCTTGCTCACCATTGACTCTCCCGGTCCCCCTCTTCTGCTCCAGTGAAACCTTCATTTAAAAGAATAGCTGAATAACATTAGTATGCAGAAATTGCACATAAAAGAAATCTTATATGCTACATATTTTTTTTAAATAAGGTACTTACTTCCACAATTAGGCAGCGTCAAGGGGGGGTCCAATACTATTGGGACGAATAGACATTTCGGCTAAAAAAAAGAGGGACATATTAAAAGAGGGATTACAGGCAGGAGGGAAGGAGTGAAGGCACAGTGTGTTTGGGGATTTACTTACTGTCAGCCAACTCAGCAGACCAACCCGGCAGACCAAGTCAGCAGATGAAATCGGCAGACAAATTTGGCAGACTTCAACTGTGAAAGTAAACACAATGTACATTAGGGATAGAGATAGATTATAGACAGGAGGCAGTGATGGCACAGTGTGTATAGACTCACAATCAGTAGAAAGATGTGGTCAGTAGAAGTTGTTACAGACATTTGTAATGCTGAATGTGCAAAGCATATATACAGTTCTAGGCTGCTGGGAGGGTTTTTGAAGGATTTTGGGCATGCTCAGTGGCCATGT
The DNA here is from genome assembly GCA_033576535.1 of Allobates femoralis. NCBI lineage: Eukaryota > Metazoa > Chordata > Amphibia > Anura > Aromobatidae > Allobates > Allobates femoralis. Next base: position 506,734,820 of record JARQOC010000002.1, read on the forward strand.
CAGATCCGGTGAAACCGGATCCAGCGCCCCTCGACTTCTATTATAATTAATTACAGACCATATCAGATCCATTTTGATACAGTTTTTTAATTGGTCCAAAAAATGTTACATGATTTGTTTTTTGCACTAGTTAACAAAAAGAATCTGGTAGCAACCTGATGCAACAGGAAACTACAGGACACCAATTAAAGTGAATGGGCAAAAGCAGGATTTTTGCTATGTCTTTATCTGATTTAAAAAACAAAACAGAGGTTTAAAAGTAGACTTATTTTGCTATTAAAATGATTTACTAATTTTTCCCAACAAACTTTAGTTATTGTTTATGTTTACAATGACTGTACAACAAAGTGGACATTTCTTTGACACATAAAATATACATTTGGTGTTCTACAAAAGTTCAGGTAAAGAATGATATCCGTCAAATTCCTAGGTAGCAAAATTGACTGTGATTCTTATTTGATGGATAAGAAAATTGTCTTACTACTACTTCAGTTGATTTTAGCTTTCTACTGTTAGACATGTTGCATTCAAGTGGGAATTTTATTGGCGGGTGCCTGCAGCTCTTTATATAGCAGTAAAATATGCTGAACATTAAAGAGCCCCCAAAACAGCTGCCTCCTGGAAAGCAATTGTAGCCCCTGAGATAAGTGTTCCTATGTGTATCACCCATCTATCTTTAAAATGTTTATTCTCGATCATAAAATTATAACTATATTTCTAATGACTCACAAGGTATGCTGAAAGTCCTTTACTGCTGGGCTTCTTACCAAATTCTGCAGTAGCTGGCAGCAGAAAATCACAATACGTGGATGATGATGGCACTAAAGATGAACAGATGCGCAGTCAGTGAATAAGTCTAACTAGATTGAAATGATAAATACAAAACACCTGTCAGACAAGCGAAAGCAAAACTTTGCAATCAATATGCTCATCAATCAAGTGGACATGTGCTGTTGTAGCAGACTTTAATTTGAGGAAATATGCAAAATTTCCTTGCATTCATATAATGTACTTTTGACATGTTTAACTATATAATTGCTAAATCTATGATCTATTTATCTAAAAACCAAGAATGGATAGCAGCACTCATTAGAATTTATGAAGACGTTATGTGTTATTGGGCCATTTGATGTACATATGGCGGTGACGTTTCTGTCTGAACAGACCTTTCTCTAGCCTGGCTAGAGATAGGTCTGTTCAGACCAAAACATCAATGCCATATGCACATCAAGTGGCCAAATAAAGGCTTAAGTTTTCACAAATCCCAAGGACTGCTGCTATCCAGTTTTGGTTTGTATATATTATAGCAACTGAAGATTGCTTTGCAAAGATTTGCACCCGATTGCCCTATTTCCTTGCTGTTCCTGTTTTTTTTAAATATATATCTATGTGCCACCCACCGTTAATCTTCCCTCTTTTGAGGTGCACTCCATCCACATCTACTCTCCCTCCAACCACCAGCTGGCTGTCATCTACCGCCCCCAGGGCTAGCCATCACCACCTTTCCACTAACATACCCACTATCTTCATGGGTGATTTCAGCAGTCGCTTAGACACTTCTAACTCAGCTACCTCTAACCTTTTATCACTAAATACTTTGGCCTCGATCAATGGTTCTCCTCAGCCACCCTCAAAGATGGCCACATGCTGGACCTTATCTTCACCCACCTCTGTTCCCTATAAACCCTTCAAATTCACCTCTCCCTCCAATGGACCACAGCTTACTCACATTCTCTTCCCTCTCCTCTCCTAGTGCACAACCCCCACTCCACAAACTCACTCTTCCTCACAGACATCTCAAACTCTTGATTTACATTCACCATTTGAGTCCCTTCTCTCTCTCACATCCATAGCTTCCTCACACAATACAGATACTGCTACCACTTTATATAACGCCACAATAACAACAACACTCGATTTGGCCACTCCCTCATGCACAGCAAAACTCACACAATCAATAGGCATCCCTAGCACACCAGTCTGATTAAAGAACTGAGACAGGCTTCCAGGGTCACTGAGAGGAGATGGAAGAGATCTCATTGTACCCAGCACGTCATTGCATACAAGCAGTCTCTCACCAATTTCAAGTCCACGCTCACTGCCGCAAAACAAACCTACTTCTTATCTCTCATATCCTCCCTGTCTAACAACCCTAAATGGCTATTCAACACTTTTGATTCCCTCCTTTGTCCCCCAGTACCTCCTCTCTCCCCTCTTTTCTCAGCTGAAGACACTGCCTCTTTCTTCAAGCAAAAGATTGATAACATCAGAGAAAGCTTTGGCCTGCAGTCCCCAGAGCCCCTTGTCATAACAGGTCAGCCCTCTTCTTCTAAATCCAGCTTCTCCATCATGAGAGAAAATCAGCTCTCCTCTCTTCTGTCAAAATCTCATCTCACCTTCTGCACGCTTGACCCGCTCCCATCCCACCTCATCCCCAACCTTACCAAAGTCTTCATTCCAACCCTAACCCATTTCTTCAACCTGTCACTAACAACTGGTGTCTTGCCCTTATTCTTTAAACATGCTTCGATAACACCCATCATCAAAAAGCCCTCTCGACCCATCCACAATGTCTAGGTATCATCCCATTTTACTTCTCCCTTATGCCTCAAAACTGCTGGAACAGCATATCCAGTTACAATCTGACGGCATCATGCAACCGAAACTGCCCCAACTAAAGTCACCAATTACCTAATAACCACCAAGAGCAAGCAACACTACTCTGTCCTCCTCCTCCTGGACCCATCTTCTGCCTTTAACACAGTGGACCATTCCTTTTTGCTACAGATTCTCTCATCTGTTGGTATCACAGACTTGGCTTTCTCCTGGATTTTTTCATATCTAACACATCGGATATTCAGCATCTCCCTCTCTCACACCACAGCCTCATCTTGCCCCTCATCTGTCAGTGTTCCCCAAGGTTTAGTTCTAGGACCCCTGCTCTTCTCCATCTACACCTTCGACCTGGGACAGCTCATAGAGTCCCACAGCTTTCAGTATCATCTCTATGCTGATGACCAACAGATCTACATCTTTGGACCTGATTTGACCAAAATCCCACAATGTCTGTCTGCTATTTCCTCTTAATTTTCTGCTTGATTTTTAAACTGTACATGGACAAAACAGAATTCATGATCTTTCCCCATCTCACTCTACCACTTCACCAGACCTATCCTTCAAAGTAAATGGCTTCTCACTTTCCCCTTCCCGCATGTTCGCTGCCTCGGACTATTCTTTGACCCCACACTCTCTTTCAAACCACATATCCAAGCCTTTGCCACCTCCTGCAGACTCCAACACAAACATATTTCCTGGATCCATACATTCCTTGACCAAGAAACTGAAAAAACACTTGTGCATGCAATCATCATCTCCCGCCTCCACTACAGCAACCTTCGACTCTCTGGCCTCTCTCTAGCATTCTTGCACTACTCCAATCTATCTTATACTCTGCTGCCTGACTAATCCATCTGTCTCTCCGCTATTCTCCAGCCTCTCCTCTCTGCTAAGCCCTTCACTGACATCTTATTGCCCAGAGACTCCAGTTCAACTGCGATTCTCTTAAGACTTCCTTCTCTATTCCCCTCTTATCTCTTTTTTCCACAACTGCATATGAGATTTCTCTTGTGCATCCCCATACTCTGAAACTCGTTGCCCAACACATCAGACTCTACCCTGGAAACTTTCAAAGGTGCCTGAAGACCCACCTTTTCTGACAAGTCTACAACCTGCAATTAGCCTCAGTCCACTACACTGCTGCACGACCAGCTCTACCTTCTCATAGTGTATCCTCACCTATCCCTTTGTAGACTGTGACCCCTCATAGGCGGGGTACTCTCTCCTCCTGTACCTGTGTGTGCCTTGTATTGATCATAATTATTGTACTTGTCTATGTATCCACCTTTTCACATGTAAAGCAGCATGGAATAAATTCTGCTTATTATAATAAATATCTGTAAACCTATCTTCTTGGTGGCTCAGTGGTTTGCACTGTGGCTTCACAGTGCTGGGGTCATGGGTTCAAATCACAGCAAGGACAATATCTGCAAAGATTTTGTATGTTCTCTTAATTTTTGTGTGGATTTCCTTTCACACTCTAAAGACATACTGATAGCTAAACTAGGTTGTAAGTAGAGATGAGCAAACTTTCCATGGACATGTTCGCCAATTTCAAATTCGGCATGAACAATGATGATTTGATTCGTGATCGGAAAATCCGAGCAATTTACTAAAAAATCTGCAAACATGGCTTTGTTCGGAGGAAAAGTTAAAAATAGCCCTAAAATTTTCCTTGAAAGTTTGGGGCCAAAATGATTGTCGGAAAACCAGGTGCCTTAGAAGAATTGAGGGTTAGGGGAGATGACAGCCAGTTGACAGCCAGCGGGTATACTGTTTTCGTTTTCTTTCAACCGATAGAATTTAATGGGGCTTTAAAAGAAAGTATTTAAACTTCCTTGATTTTTCAGATGTTGGGAACTGTTGCGTCCCACAAATGGGAACAACCTGTAATCTCTATTCTTTGCTTTGTGTATTTTACCTCCTATCAGGAAATTCCTTTATAGTTGCTAGGTAGATTAGTCTGTGTGAAAATTGTCCCCATCTCTTTACTTAGTTGGCCTCTGTACAGGATGCTCCTCCCTTCAATTAATGAAGACACATGTGTGCAACCCTGTACAGATTATTCCTTTTCACCTATCGTTCCATTATAACTAATACAAAATTTGGAAGAAAACTACAGCGTTTCTCCTGATCTTTCTTCAGCTGCAGTAACGATTGAGTTGATACTGTCTGTCCATCCTTTGGTGATGTAAGTACAAGTATACAATTATCTAAAAGACTGGTGATTAGAGTGCTTGGGATTTGCAGTCATCAGAAAGGGACAGAACAGTGAAAAGGAGTATCTGTGACCGGGATTTGTATACAGCTCATAACCAGTAAAAGAACCTGTTACCAGGAGTAGTATACTGCATGCAATACAGAGAAAGGATTACTTAAAGGGCTGATAACAATTCTCAAACAGCAGTCTGCATAAATCTGCAGACAGAAATCGCTCACTGAAGAGAATAAGCTGTCACTGAACTGCACACTACTTAGAAATCCAAAGAATTGATTATCTATAACCAATTGTAAAGCTGCAGTTTTAATAGACTTGCAATACAGGCCAGCAGCAGTTTGCATAATCTCTGTAAACATAGTCTGTTCTTCAGGTTCAGATTTTGCAACATTGTATTGGTCTCCCTCACAACCAGGAGCAGAAAGCCTCCACCCTTGTATTTGTGCGGCAATGTCTGAAACTAAAATAAATCTTCTCTCCTTGCCTAGTCTAAAGCAGCAAGAAGAAACAGAATTTCTCACAGCTCGCAGTAAAAGGTGTAAGCAATTGATCATACCTACATGGAAGGTCAAAGAGAACTAGAATCCACCAAAGGTGAATCGCTACACCATATAACATTACTGTGGCAAAGTGTGCTAACCAAGTGACTGTTTTATCTTTGCCCGACACTCATGAGCTACCACCTGAGGGAGCCCTTGAACAACTCTACTTAGCATACTAGCCTTACAAAGCCATTTGTAAAAATCATATCTCTACCCTGCTAAAACTAAATACATCTGAATCTCTTAAGGTACCTATACACGTGGCAACTTTTCTAGGAATTTCACTGGCAACTTACTGGTTGCAGTGCAATCATGGAGACATTGTTCTATCTTGTTGCTGTGTACAAATGGAACAATGTGTCCATGATTTCACTGCAACCAGTAAGTTGCCAGTGAAATTCCTCGAAATGTTGCCACGTGTAAAGGTACCCTAAAGGAACTTCAGGACTTCCAACAGCTCAATGCTAAATGAGACCGCACTGTTCTCGACATTGTGGACAAGACTGAAGCAAAAATTGTGCAAATGTCATGAGCGGCATCACACAGATCCAGGCCCGCTAAGAGCTGAAGGCACTCACTCAAATCAGGCTCATCAAGGTACTCGACCCTCAGTGAGCAACTCATCAAGGCGCGCACTGAAGCAAAAACTACAAAAGTACAAGCAGTCTTCGCCCAAAGGAAAGCCGAAATGGACGCCTTTGTGGTAAGTGCAGAAGCAGAATCCGTATGCAAGAAGGCAGAGATAGAAGCCGAATCCTCGTGCAAGACTGCATGTAAGAAGGCAGAAATTGAAGCTCTACAGAAGGAGTGTGAACATGCGGCAGCCATGGCAAGGCTAAAGGTCTTCGAACAAGCTCTACATGGGAGCCAAGGAGGCAGCATCAGCCTGTGTGAACTCGACACAGAAGACCCCCTCAAGTGCACAAGAGACTATGTGCTGAGCCAAGCCGACGAATCGATGACCACCATCAACATTCCTATCAGTACCAATACTTCTCCAGAGCATCAATCTGCTGATCCGCCTACAGCTCCCAGCTTCCCAGGTCAGTCCAACACACGGCAAACATTCAAACCTGAACCTCCTTTATGCTTCAACTTGCAGCCAGACCTCGCACCTCAACAACCTTCATATACTAACATCTACATGCAACCTAACATGCCGGCAAGGCACTACACTCCTGACAACTGCGTAGTTCTGACCCAGCATGCAACAGAGACTGTACACACCAAACAGGTCACTGGTCTAAACGCCTATGCCACTCCGTACCTTCCCACGTTCCTGATACAAGAAGCTACGAACTATGCAACCAGCGTGGCTTAGTCAGCAAATGTGAACTCGGGGTCAGAAAGAACAGACATGTCCGACTTTGTGAGAACTCACCAACACCGATCTCACAAGGTTCGATGACCAGCACGAAAACTACAGAGGGGGGAAGTGTGCCTTCAAAACCACAACAATTGACCTCGGCATTACCGTTGCTGAAGAGCTGGACCTGCTAATCAGGTGGCTAGGTCCACGGTCAACAGAGAGAATCAAGAGACTCAGATCTGTTTACATCAGTGACCCAACAACTGGTCTGGCAACTGCATGGGACAGACTAGAGAAAGGTTTTGGCAGTCCCGAAGCAATTGAAGATGTATTACTCAAAAAACTATATGACTTTCACAATATATCCAGTAAGTATGCCTCAAAGTACCAGGAACTCAGCGACCTGCTGTCTGAGCTCCAGCTGGCCAAGACAGACACACATCTACCTGGCCTTAGCTACCTGGACATCGCTCGTGGAGTGAAACCCATTGTCGCCAAGTTGCATTACAATGTCCAAGAAAACTGGACTACACAAGGGTCAAGCTACAAAAGGCTATACCAAGTCTCCTACCCTCCATTCTGCTTCTTCTGTGACTTCATCAAGGAGATTGCAGAGTACAAAACCGACTCCAGCTTCTGCTAAGAAGAACCCAGTGGCTCTGCGTCATCTCCTACTGTAAGTACAAGAGTTCATGCCCTCATGACAGAAACCGCAGTGGTCCGGTGTCTGCAAAAATGACAGAGGTTCTGCCTACACCGACATCGTTACCAGATAGCAATCACAGTGGTCTAATGTCAGCAAAAGGGACCGAGGTTCTGCCTTCACCATTGTCAGCGCCAGACAAAGGCAATGAAAGGGAGAAGGTAGAAAATCCAAACCACCAGCGTCTAATCCACAAATTGCTGCATCCCTGAAGAAGTGCATTGACTTCAGGAAGAAACCACTTCAAGAGCGAAAGGAACTTTTGAAGACGTTTAGAATGTGCTTCAGGTGCTGTGCCTCTACCGAACACCTTGCTAAGGACTGTGTCATAGCTATCAAGTGTATAGAGTGCGACAGCGAAGACCATGTACAAGTGCTCCATCTGTCACAACTTGACTCAACGTCTGTGCCTTCTCCCACCACAGGCAATGTTGGGGAGAGTACAGACAAAGCAACAAATCATCTTGCGGTATCTTCATCCTGCACCAAGTTCTGCAGAGAAGGTCTTTGCGACTTGTCCTGCGCAAAGATTTGCCTGGCAAGGGTGTATCCTGAAGGTCATCCAGAAAAGGCAGTCAAGGTGTATGTCAGCCTCGACGAACAGAGCAACAAATCCTTGGCCAGGTCAGAACTCTTCGAGCTGCTCGGCTTCAAGGGAAACACCTATCCCTACACCTTGGGCACTTGCAGTGGTGTTACAGAAGCCACTGGAAGAAGAGCCAGGGGCCTCATAATAACTTCTCTCTTCAGCTCCAAGGAGATACCACTTCCCACACTCTAATGGTACCTTTACACGCCGCCACAGAGGGTAGCAACAGGTAGGCTACGCACGTGCACGCGCACGTTTTTACCTGTTGCTAACGGTTGCCGATGCCGCATATACACACCGCCACAATGTGCTCTACTGAAGATATTTGCGTTCCCCGGAAGTGCCGACGGGTGCCGCGGGTTACCTTCTGTGGAGTACCTTCCCTGATTTACACGCCGCCACCACAAGGGAATATGGGCGTACATCTTTCGCGCCGCAAGTACATAGGCGTGACAGAGTTGTGTATTACGTGACGCTCGTATGGTGATTGGACAATGCAATAGCATCATGATTGGCCAGCCTGCACAGGAAGGCTGGCTAATACATAACGCTATTGCAAATGTGTAGTGTGACTGGTCAGCTCGTTAAATATGGCGCCCTGTGCAGGGACAGCCAATGATTACACAGTAGCCCCCACCAATGATAGCTGATGGGGCGTGTATCCATGACGCTGTGGCACGCCCCGGGGATTTCACTAGGCCACGCAAATACCTTGCCTGTGTCCCGATTACACGCCACCACCATAGGAAATGTTCCTTCCTGTTTCTGAGCATGACTTAGACACAGGTATCCGAAGGAACTGCGGGACACAGGATGAAATTACCTAAATTACACGCCGCCACTTCGTGGTGTTTTCATGGCAACAGGCACAATTGTGTCCGATGCCTGGCAGTTTCTGCCTTCCTATGGCAGCGTGTAAAGGTACCATTATGGTACTCCACTCCATGAAGGGCTTAATGAGGAGCTAGACAACAAGATTGGACAAACAATAATATCCGGTAAGCCATTGGATCCTGGCGCTGGAAGAGTTGAGACTCTAGGCAAAGAAAAGGTGCTCACCGCAGAGGTTGCAGAATCTTGGACAAAGTGCTTCGGTGTCCGCGCTGCTGCTCCAAAACCAAAGAAACACAGACACGGGAATGTCTGGTACAGCTACAGCCTTTATTTTCCTCCTACGCGTTTCGGAGCCTCCTCCCGAGCTCCTTCCTCAGGGAACAAGGAGGCTCCGAAACGCGTAGGAGGAAAATAAAGGCTGTAGCTGTACCAGACATTCCCGTGTCTGTGTTTCTTTGGTTTTGGAGCAGCAGCGCGGACACCGAAGCACTTTGTCCAAGATTCTGCATTACGACCACGGTCACCGTTGAGAGTGCGGTCCCTGCAGCAGCTGCTTGTACGCTATTCTACCAGTTGTGGGTTTCACAACTGACTAAGGTGAGCAATTCCACATCGACAAGTGAAAGTTTTTAATTGAGATAAGACCCTATATGCGCATTCTTTCTTTCACAGATTTTCACCGCAGAGGTTGGCATCATTTTGGGATTTCCATAAAATGCAGCAACACTATGCTACCATGTACCTGCAGTCCCCTCTTTGTAGACCTCATGGATCCATCCCAAGAGATGCTGCTCTGGAAGACGTGAGCTTATTCACCATCCCAAGGGTGCTTTACCACAACCGGAGCAGCTCACAGAGCAGATACCCAAATATTTGAGCTGGAGTATGATCGCTCTCCGCACTCCTGATATGCAGCGAAGTCAAGATCGAGTGCTGGTCCCGCATGCCTGAAGAGGTTCCAACAGAACGGAGCTCAGAGTCAGGAGGTCAGCAATTCCATATGCCAGCTGTGAGTTGTACCACCAAAGGTCAGACACAGGATTCTGCGGTGTGCCTGGCCTTAATAAACCTGTGGATCGGCAAATCGAGGAGAAGGAGGACAAGGAGAAGGAGGTAGTAGTGGCCTCTGTTTTCCAGCCGTGAGTATCACCCAATCCAGAGGCCTCAGACTGGGAAAATGCCATGTTGGCCCCCTAAACCCTATCAGCAAGTATCCTTATAGGCATGAACTACCCTAGCCCTTATCATTTCTGGAAGAAATTAGACTCTCAAAAGCCCTCGCCTGAGAGTGGTTTCAGTGTAACAACTTTGAGGAGTAATGCCCCAGGCCCAAGTGGTGACCTTATTTCAGATGAGGGGGCTTTGTTCGTAGCTGGGACTGGTAACAGGTGCTACATAAACCAGTCTACCCTGAGGTGGGACCAATTGCCTTCACGACTCCACACCCACTAAGTTGGGTATTTAAGAAGGTAAAGGGCAGCAAGGGGTGGTACACAATAGGGGTAAGTTGGGTTTCCACTACAGATGATTTCCAAGACTGACAGCAGGAGACTGACATGGAGAGGACGGAGCGTCGGCTGCTGGCCAGGTCTGACCATGTTAGCTAGCTGCAGTGAAACCCACAAAGGCCAAAGATTCTGAAAGACCTGTCAGTATTGTCAGAGTTCCTCCGATGTGTGCTAGAGGGAGTGGCCATCCTCTAATTCCTCCATCCTCTTCTCTAACAGTAGCCATGATGGGGTGTGCTGGGAGGCAGGTGGTATTGGAGAATGCCCTGGAGAAGTATGTTCTGTCCCCGCTTAAGGCGATTGAAGGTGGGCAGTAAGTTGTGGTGTGAGAAGTATTACCTTCTTATCCTTGAAGCGAGGGAGACAGGACCAAATGCAGCTTCGGATGGATGGAGTCAAGCGTGGACGCAGAGATGAATCAGCGGTGTTTATTTGAACCGTACCAGAAGACAGTAAGATGATACATGCAGATGGTACAAGTAGCAGTAGGGTAATTGTCTTGTAGGTGTTCACCCTGGAGCCACTACTGAGCTGCTGAAGCTGCTGCTGGTCAAAAGACTTTGCTTTCTGCAGCCCAAAGGGATATGTGTCCTTCTCACACTGGTAGCTGGTGTAAAAATGGATGTCAGGAAGTGAGGTAGTACACAAGGCTGCAGGGCACTCCTACATCCTAGAAAAAAATATAAAAGGAGAGCGAGGGAGTGAACAAAGCTACTGGTCAGCAGGTGGCAGCAGACAAGCATGAAACAGATAACAATGAAACAGTGGATTGAACTGTATGAAGATATTAAGGGAACAGCACTAGTAGCCCCTGTGACCCCCCCTTGACCGTTTGGCAGCAGACAACAGTTTAGAACAGCCACCTTTATCCTGAGCAGTGTTAAAAAAATGCTACAGTATTTTTACTTGATTAAAAGAACTGCCCTAAAAAGACCTAATCTTGGGTTGCTGACCTGTCCTTGAGTTGCCTGTTGGCTGGATTGCTTGGAGGTCTGAAAGAGTGAGGCCTGTTTTTGTTATTTTTATTTTTTAAAATTTATGGATTAGGGGGACTGCAGCCTTAGGGCTACACCTCAAAGCCCTTAATGGACTGTGCCCCATTATTTTGATGGCCATACTTCATTTTAATGGATCTGCTGATCCTTGTGGGCTTACTTATATACTGTGTATGTTTATATAGGTATATCTTTTAGACTTAATATAGTCTGTGCTAAGTGCCTATTTTATAAGGATAAGTGTTTGTGTAACATAAATCTGAAAAATTACATCATGTACCAACATCTGCTTTTTTTTTTACATTTGCTACAATTAAAGCTTTTTAACTTCACTCCTTGTATGCTGGACTGCTTCTCAAAGGTAGGAGATGCTTTGATACTCCCCTAGAGATGCTGTAGAACATGCCTCTGGCTGAAGGTGTGAGGTATGGGAATACAACACACTACACATACTCCCGTAGAACAGGGCTGGTCAACTCAAGTCTTCAAGAGCCACAAACAGTGCATGTTTTCAGGATTTCCATAGTATTGCACAAGGTGTTGGAATCATCTATATGCAGGTGCAGGCTCGCTGTCAGGGCCTGATTACTCTGACAGCTGTGATGGACAGGAGAGGGGGCCCCGGATGAGAAGTGAGGGGGCGGGCTACAATCTCCTTCAAGCTCCGCCTTCTCACTCTTCTATGGGCCCCCTCCTGCAAATCTCCTCTTGGCTCCGCCCCCTCACATCTTCCACGAGCCCCCCTCTCTTCCTCGGCGGCTGCGGGCCGCACTGGGGATCTGGCATCCCCGCATGTTAGCATTGGGTGTTGCCTCCACATTATTTAAAGGGCTGGCAGCTCTGCTTCGACGATACCACTATCGTGACAACATTGATTTGAATGTGGTTCAGTATTTCATCGACCTTTTTGCTGATATAGTGGGCGAACATATGTCTGTTCCAGACACACCCCTTAAAAGCAGGTTTTAATTACATTTAGTGGCATATACCCATACACGCAAGTTCACACTGCAGACATAAGGCGACTAGAGTAGGACCCGGTAGAATGAGAGACCTTGCCGCGGTTACCGGGCTCGGATGTCATGGCCATCACATCAGCTAAGTTCTCATGTTATAATACCATCACACACCATGACCAAATCACATAATACCACCACATAGTGATCAAATGCTACCACATACAAGGTATAAATACTGCCACATCATGAGACCACATATTACCACCACATAGTGACCGAATAATACCACATACAAGGGACAAATACTGTCATGTCATGACCAAAGCACATAATGCCACCACAGTGACAAATAATACTAATTTAATAAAAATGTAAAAAAGCTCTGTATATTGGGTCAGTCTACAGGTAATACAGTGATCACCAGTGACATTATACACAGGAGCTCTGTATATAGTGTCAGTGTACAGGTGACATTATACACAGGAGTTCTGTATATAGTGTACAAGTTATATAGTGATCACCAGTGACATTATACACGTAAGCTCTATATATAGTGTCAGTGTACAGGTAATGCAATGATCACCATTGACATTATACACAGGAACTCTGTATATACTGTCAGTGTACAGGTAATGCAATGATCACCATTAACATTATACACAGGAACTCTGTATATAGTGTCAGTGTGTGTGTATAGGTAATACATGTAGCTTCTCCCCCCACGTTCCATATAGCTTCTCCTCCCCATCCATCCATGTACCTTCTCCTTCTATCCCCCCATCCATCCATGTACCTTCTCTCCCATCCATCAAACCATCCATGTACTTTCTCCCCCATCCACCAAACCATCCATTTACCTTCTACCCCATCCATCCATCTTCTCCCCCCTTTATCATGCCGCCCCCCGTCCATCCAACCCGTTCTCACCCTTTTCCATGCCGCCCCACTCATCCATCCCATTCTGCCCCCTCTTCCAGGCCGCCTCATTCATCCATGTATCCCATTCTGCCCCCTCTTCTAGGCCGCCCCATTCATCCATCTGTTCCCCCCAGGCAACTTTCTTCAGCTGTAACAGAGCTTTACCTAACTCCACACTACTGATCCCGGCAGCTTCTTCCTCTGTGGCTCCCGGTCTCCCGCTTGCCGGCACTGGGCACCAGCAAGCTTCTTCCTCTGCAGCTACTAGTTTCCCACTCACCAGTACCAGGCACCCAGCAGCAAGCACCCGGCAGCTTCTTTCTCTGTGGCTCCTGGTCTCCAGCACCAGGTACCCGGCACCCAACATCTTCTTCCTCTGCGGCTCCTGGTCTCTGTCACCAGGGACCCGGCAGCTTCTTTCTCTGCGGCTCCCGGACTCCAGCACCCAGCAGCTTCTTCCTCGGCGGCTCCTGGTCTCTGGCACCAGATACACGGCAGCTTCTTCCTATGAGGCTCCCGGTCTTCGGCACCAGGCAGCTTCTTCCTCTGTGGCTCCCGGTCTCCGGCACCAGGTACCCGGCAGCTTCTTCCTCTGCGGCTCCCAGTCTCTGGCACACAACGGCTCCCGGCAGCACCAGGCACCCGGAAGCACCCAGCACCCAGGCACCCGGCACTGCCAGGCACTTGTCAGCACCAGGTACCCGTCAGCACCAGGCACCCAGCACCACCAGGCAGCACTAGGCACCCAGGCAGCACCAAGCACCACCAAGCACCAAGCAGCACCAGGCACCCAGGGGCCCGCACCTTCAGGCACCCATTGGCCCAGCAGCACCAGGCACTCAGGCCCCCGGGAGCACCAGGCACCCAGGCCCCTGGCAGCACCAGGCACTACGAGGCCCCTGGCAGCTCCAGGCACCACCAGGCCCCGGCAGCACCAGGCACCACCAGGCACCTGGCAGCACCAGGCATCACCAGGTGCCCGGCAGCACCAGGCACAACCAGGGGCCTGGCAGCACCAGGCACCACAAGGCACACAGGATCCCGGTAGCACCAGGCACCCGGCAGCACCAGGCACTCGGGTACCATCAGGCACCTGGCACTGCCAGGCACTTGGCAGCACCAGGTACCCGTCAGCACCAGGCACCCAGCACCACCAGGCAGCACTAGGCACCCAGGCAGCACCAAGCACCACCAGGCACCAAGCAGCACCAGGCACCAGGGGCCCGCACCTCCAGGCACCCATTGGCCCAGCAGCACCAGGCACCCAGGCCCCCGGGAGCACCAGGCACCCAGGCTCCTGGCAGCACCAGACACCACCAGGCCCCTAGCAGCACCAGGCACTACGAGGCCCCCGGCAGCTCCAGGCACCACCAGGCCCTGGCAGCACCAGGCACCACCAGGCACCTGGCAGCACCAGGCATCACCAGGTGCCCGGCAGCACCAGGCACAACCAGGGGCCTGGCAGCACCAGGCATCACAAGGCACCCAGGCTCCCGGTAGCACCAGGCACCCAGCAGCACCAGGCACTCGGGTACCATCAGGCACCCAGGCACCACCAGGCACCTGGCAGCACCAGGAACCTGGCAGCACCAGGCACCCAAGCCCCCGGCACCACCAGGTAGCACCAGGCACCCAGGCACCACCAGGCACCTGGCAGCACCAGAAACCCAGGCCCCCAGCAGCACCAGACACCATGACACCCGGCAGCACCAGACACCACCAAGCACCAGGGGCCCAGCAGCACCAGGCACCTGCATCAACAGGCACCCAGGGGCCCAGCAGCACCATGTACCACCAAGCACACAGGGGCCCAGCAGCACCAGGCACCCGGCAGCACCAGGCCCCACCAGGCACCCAGGGGCCTGCACTACCAGGCACCCAGGGGCCCAGCAGCACCAGGCACCACCAGGCACCAAGGGGCCCAGAAGCACCAGGCACCCGCATCACCAGGCACCCAGGGGCCCAGCACCACCAGGCACCACAAAGCACCCAGGGGCCTGGCAGCACCAGACACCCAGGGGCCCGCACCACCAGGCTCCCAGGGGAGCACGGTTTGGGACCCTTGGTCCCAGGCTGGTAACTGAGGAGCCCATCTCTTCAGTCACTAGCCCCCCCTTCCCCCTCCTCCCCTTCCTTACTCAAGCAGCTGCTGCAGCTTGGCCTGGGGCGACGCCGAGTCCGTCCTCTGCAGCGTGATGACTGCCGACACCCTCTCAGGAAGGAAGCAGTCTCAGGGCGATGACGTCATCGCCCTGAGAGTGTCGGACTTCCTGCGCACACGCCGGCACTTATCGTGCTGTGCAGAGAAGTCAGAGCGGCACTGCGGCAGCAGGCAAAGCATGGAGATCACTCCCCCTGCTCTGCCACTGCAAAGAGGGACTATCACTAATCAGCAGTGCGCAGATATGATTAGAAATATTTCCGGGCGTGGGGGCCTCAACTCTCTCCATACAGGAACCAGGGGGGGTAGGATGGTGGGGCTTGGGGGTCGTGGCCAACAAGTGTCGGGGCCCTCCGAGGATTTTCCCAATCCTCCGGTGGGCCAGTCTGCCCCTGGCCAGTACTTTTTAGAGGACACCAGAAAATGCAAGTAATGTTTTTGACAGTATTTGCATAGCTAACTAGGACACTGTTGGACCTCATTTTAAACCTCCTGCAGTTGCGATTCATCAAGAGGGTGGAGCATGTTTCTTTTGTAGGCAAACAGATCTGCCACATTGCTCCAAGATTGTCATGCACTCTCTGACACCATGTTCCTCGGGCTGTTTGGAAGAAATGACCGGAGTGATTATATTTCCTTCCTTGCTAATTTCACTGTCTGCCAAGGTGCTGATTGATATAAAGACTGAGACTGTACTGATGCTAGTTGATAGAGGTGTAGGAGTCAATCTTATAGATCCTCGCTTTGCTCAGGCCCATGGCCTCATTTGTAATGCATTAGTGAGAGCTATTCCCGTCTCTGCCATTGACTGAGCTCCTCTCAGCCTGAGGGTTCTTTCCCAAGTTGTTCATAATATGAACTTGTGCACAGGAACTCTTTACCAGATCCTGCCACATTTTGGAGAATCTACCTACTCCAATTGTCTTACGCCTTCCTTGGCTGAAGGATAATAACCCGTTGATTGACTGGTGGGCAAGATAATTAGTTGGGGCAGTTTCTGTGAGGGTAATTGCCTGGGTACTACTATCTCTACCATGTTGATTATGCCTACTCCTGCATCGCTGCTGAGGTGACTAAGAGATTACTGCAAAATGAGGGTAAAGTTCAAGCTGCACCTCAAGCAAATGTTTGGTCTAGACGTCGTCTTAGGAAGAGGGCTGGGGGAGGGCGGTCCCTCCTACTGTGTGTAATGAGGTGTACAATTCAGATTGTATTATTGAAATTGACACTGAAATGAGCTGTGCACAGTCCGCCACTGCCCCCTTGTGGACAATTGCTGAAATGACTGCAGAGAGGAAAAAAAAAAAACATTGATTACTGTTCCCGTTAAAGGAAGCAGATTTGCCCCCAACCGGCGCCGCTACCGCCGGCGATCCTACTCTCCCCAGGTAGAAAACGTGACTGAGTTTATTGGAGATATTGTGAGCCCTGAACAAGGGAGCGAAGGTGAACGGGGGGATGACGGTTTCCCCCAACAGAGGTCCCTACTCCGCCGGAGATCAATCCCTGTGGTATCAACGGCCATCACTGCCTTGGAGCCGATGGTTGTTGACAGGGACTGTCAACCTTTAAGTGGGGGGGTATGTAATGAGGTGTACAATTCAGATTGTATTATTGAAATTGACACTGAAATGAGCTGTGCACAGTCCGCCACTGCCCCCTTGTGGACAATTGCTGAAATGACTGCAGAGAGGAAAAAAAAAAACATTGATTACTGATCCCCTCCCACAACAGCCTTGTGCTCAGGAGCAGAAAGGGCGGGAAGTCAGTATAGAGCCAGAGCTGAACCAGAGAAGATCTCCCTGTGGATGTCTGTTGAAAGTGGGCTACTTTGCAACACCTTGCCGGAAAAATCACCCCGCAGAAGCCCCTGTGACTGATCCTGGGCCACTGGACTTTGGTGCTGTGACTCTGGCCGCTCTGCAAAACCTTGCCCGCCGAGCACCCAGAGTGCATGTGCAGGGGCCGTGACCGACATAAGAGAGACTTCTGTGCTGCTGTGATCTCCCTCCTGCTGCTGCTCTGTGTGCCCTGAGACTGAGAGAGACTTCTGTGCTGTTGTGATCTCCCTTCTGCTGCTGCTCTGTGTGCCCTGAGACTGGGAGAGACAGTAAAAGAAAAATTCTGTTACCTGCAGAAGGAGACCAAAGAAGAAGACTGAGGAGATCCCCAGGCCTGCTACGTGGGAGCGACATCTTCTTCTGTGATAAGACTGGTACGTGATTTTAGGGAAAGTTAGGGAAAGATATCTTCATTGTTGTGTTTTCTTTTCTTGCTGCGTACCCGGCAAGAAGTGAAGATTCAGAGACTCTAATATTTATACAAGTGCACATATAGTTCGGTTGACTGTGATATAAATATGTTTTACAGTAAAGAAATGTTACTACCGGTTAAAACTGAGTATGGGGATTCTGTTGAGAAAGATCATACACACACACCTGCGGCCTTACCACCGGTCGCTACATGTGCACCCCAAGGGAGGGAGTCCTGGGAGTCCGGGGAGATGCCTCCGTTGTTTGCCTTCCTAAGGAAGTTCCCTCTGAATGTGATCGGATGTGTGTCAATAAACATTCATGTCCAGACCTGAAAGTAAATAATTTCATGTGATTGTCGTCTAAACTCATCAGGTGGAGATCTGCAGCTAGAGCTCCTAGTTCTGTGGTTATTGGTCCATTTAGGGTATCGGCCATTTTCAACCCTATGCTCTTCCGACTTGAACTGCCCCCAGTGTTTAATATTTGGAATATTGGATCCCTTCTGGATGTGCCTGGTTAGGGTCCAGAGGCCCTCTCATAAAGGGGGGGATACTGACACGTGTTGACTGCTCTGCAGTCAATGTGAAATGCTCTGCTGTTTTAAATGGGAATTATTTCCTTTGGCACATTCAGGGTTAATATATAGATAATGCTGTGTTGCAGTGATGCGGCTTTGCATGTGTGCAGTTGTGGGCTTGTCAGGTGACCATGCCCCTGGACTTTAAATAGCTTTCTCTTCCATCAGCTGATGTCGCTGACAGAGTTTCACTATGATTATTAAACCACAGAGGAAAAAAATCATTTAAAAACAACTCCCCATCGCCACCTAATACTGATGCATAAGCTGGGTGTAGAGAACTTCCCAAGATGGAGATAGTGGCAGAGCTGGTGCGTCATGCAGATGGACTAGCCACTCTAAGCCTTTTAATGAAGGGGACCAACTGCTTGCATAATGCACACTAATGATGCTGCATAGGACGTCTGTCTTATGGATGCCCTATATGAGTGTATCTTACAAGACTGACTCGCCAGTTTTCCATTCTACAATATGTCCCATCACCATCTTGGGAAGTTCTCTGCACCCAGCTTGTGCATTAGTATTAGGTGGCCATGCCGAGTGTTTTTTAAATTTTTTTCCCTCTGTGGTTTAATAATTAATAGGGACTTTTAAGTGTGAACACCCTGGACATGTGGGTTGCAAACGTCTGTATTTTGGCCAAAATATCAACTAATGACTCATGCACATTTCATACATATTTTGCAGGGTGTAGTGGGGCATTCTGACTTTAGATGGTGAGTCTGTCTTGTGAGATACACTCATATAGTGTTAACAAGCCTGCCACACTGGGCGTCACTAATAGGCTACTGTTCAGACATGATGCCTATATTCATGCATTGTTAACTAGCCCGCCACAACTGGCGTAACTAATAGGCTCCTGTTCAGACACTGCGTGCTTCTCACCTATCCATTTGACAGACTCCCTATAAAAGAAGCATAATTACTATGGGTTATGCAAGCAGCTGTTCCCCTTCATTAAAAGACTGAAAGTGACTGGTCCATCTGCATGATGCATCAGCGCTGCCCCCATCTTCACCTTGGAAAGTTCTCTACACCCAGCTTGTGCATTAGTACATGGTGAGTTGTTTTAGAGTTTCACTCTGCTCTGACCATGTGTGCAGTAAGATGTTTGTGTAGTCTGCTAAATCTTTCCTGCCATTGTTATCCTTGAAGATTTGCATCTTGGGAAACTTGCTGCTGCTATCCCGGTCCGTGGGTGGTTGTGAGGGGAAGCTAGTCCAGGGCTGGTTGAGGAGCAGGGAAAGGGTGGTGACTCAGACCTCCTCACTTTCAGAAGTGCCTGTGGGATAAGGGTCAGTGATCCCAGTACCGGATCAGCCTAATTACCCAGGTACCCTATCCGTTATTGTCATTCAGCTTGTCATTCCATCATCTCTATACCACTATCGCGACAGCGTAAAGCTGGCTGTCAATCAGCATGATGTCAACTTTCCCATCCCTTTCACAGAGCAGTGCGGAAAAGGAGCTGCCACTCTGTTCACCCTGTCATACGGTCTCTGGCAGGAGTGGTCTGTGCTCATTTCCATGGTGGGGGTGAATGGCGGTGAACAGTGCCAAGCACAACAGGTAGGTAGGTGTTCGCTATCTGCCTTTTAGTGCTTGAGCACATTTGTTTTTTTGGGGAAACATGCTGTTGCAGATTTGGTGCAGATCTGCTGCGTATATGCAGCAGATATGCACCAAATATGCAGCAAAATATGCATTGTGCGAATGGGACCTTTTGGTGTCTTCACATCCTACTTGTGCTGCTCTGCTTTGCAGCGCCATCTCATAAGTTACAAGAGCTCAATGAATCTCTATAAGGGCTAGAATGAGGTGCTCTTAGAGATGTATTGAAAAATGATCTCCGACGTGCTCCACAAAACACTGGAGCTGCTGGCAGGTCAAAAATACCCACTGACAAACTTGACCACCACTAGAAAAAGGTGAGGCGCTTGATCCCAGCCCAGCGAGCAATCGCGGCGCCAACATGGCAGCACCGTCACCGGCAAGATCTTGCCGTGTGACAGCTAGGCTGCGATGTTGGAAGCGAGCTCGCACGCGCGGCATCGCATCTGACATCGCAGCCGATGTTGGATGGTGTGACGGGGCCTTTAGATATAAAGCACCATTCCAGGGGTGAAATAAAAAAACCCTTAAGTGGTGCCTTAACCACTTGCCGACATTTGACGTACTAGGTACTTCATGTGTCGAGTGCCCGCTTTTGATGTGAGCTTACTTCAGTTCACCCACATCTCAGCTGATCTCATCGGCTGAGATGTGTGGCTAACCTTTGAATACCGCTGTCATTCACAATAAGATTCACAATAAGATTGTGGGATATCCGTGTGTCACCTGGTTGCCTGGGGTCCTATGGTGACCCTTGATGCCATTAGGGTTCACTTCCTGTGGATGGTTGGCAAGTGCTGCCAACAAACAGAAAGTGATCATTTCGGCTATGTCCCGATGTGCTGCAGCTCATCGGGACACAACACAAGCGATCGGACTGTGCAGCACTGTGGTGTCCTAAGGGGAACTGTAAAATAAAGTAAAATAAAAAAATAATGTTTTTAAGAATATGAAAAAAAACACAAAAGTTCAAATCTTTTGCCCCATTCAAAATAAAAGTAGTAAAAAAATTAAAAAATTGGAACAATTCCTGCATCTGATTTTTGCAGAGAACATACTCACAAATTCTGCCATCCAAACTTCAGCACCATGGACAGCAGTACTTTTAGCACAAGCTGTGAATTTAGCACCAAGGACAGCGGCATAGCAGACACAGGCAAACTTCAGCACCATGGACAGTGGCAGAAAAGGAATCCTGCAAAAAACAGGATCCAGGACCATATTTAGACACACTTTTGAACACATTCTGTCCTGTCTAGTTCTGTCAGGGTTATCCTGCAAAAAACAATCCTGTTTTACGGTCATCTGTATTTTTGCTTTGTGCTGCTTTGCCATCTGTCACTGATATATACAACATTGCACCCTGCCCTATCTGTTGAGGCCATTAGTTCATTTCTGTTCAGTATCTCTATTACCTGTCAGTTTTCTGTCTGTGTTTTCCTGGTCTTTATTAGACCATTATTTTTATACTAGATTAAGGCCCAATGCTAGGGTTGGATTGCACCACATCCAAGATGGCATCCGGAAAGTCTCGCTAGACTTCCAGAACGCCATCTTGGATGTGGTGCGATCCAACATGGCGGGCAGGTAGACTCGCGAGAAATCATCGTCGAGGATGGATGTCGCCAGACGGAGCAGATCTAACATGGCGTCGCGGAGAGAAAGATGGGATGTCGGCAGAGGAGATCAGATGTCGGCGGCGTGCAGGAGATGATCGGATGTCAGCGTTGTGTTAGCGGACGGGTGTCGGTGAGTATAGATGTCGGCGTGAGAGTACATGGGGGTATGAGTAGTGATGGGCGAATCCTAAATTACTCGGAATCGCTTGACTCTAGCGAGTCCGAGCACAGGACTCGCTACTCGTTGCGAGTCTAGCGAGTCCAATGTTAATGAATGGGGAAGCGAGTAATAGCGAGTAGTGTGAGATTTACAAATCGCAGATGTGTCTCGGAAGCTTCAGCCTGAAGCAATCCTAGTTTTGTCATTTATTTGCATTGGACTCATTTACTTTGCAACTGTAATCGCTGGGAAACTCGCACAGATAAGAGTCCTGTCTCCTCAGTGTGCTGGTTGCCAGCTCCAGGGTCCTAGAGCCCGCCTGCTGCCTGATGTAGCAGTGCTGAGATTGTTCTCAGTCTGCTCATTCCCTGTGTACAGACATGAATGTCTGTGCACAGAGATGATGTAGCAGAGCTGAGATTGTTCTCAGTCTGCTCATTCCCTGTGCATAGACATCTATATTTATGCACAGGGGATGTAGCAGAGAGGACATCGCGTTTTGGACTGCGTCGGACGGAAGAGGATTTTTTTAATTAAAGATGGAGTCCCTAATGGCTTTTTTTTTTATTTCTAATAAAAATTTTTCTTTGTGTTGTGTTTTTTTTAAAACAATTTAATAGAAATTCATGGCGGTCATGTCTAATATTGGCGTGACCGCCATAAATTTCGGGCTTAGGGCCAGCTGATAATACAAAGCTGGCCCTAACCTCTTTATTACCCAGCGTGCCACCGCTACCAGGGCCGCTGGAAGAGCGGGGTTCAGCGCCAGAGGATGGCGCTTCAATGAACGTGCCATCTTCTGGGGCGGCTGCGGGCTGCAATTTGCAGCGGGGGGTGCCCAGAAAGCTTGGGCATCCCTGCGCTGCGGATTCCAGCCCCCAGCTGCTTAGTTGTACCTGGCTAGACATAGAAATTGCGCGGAGCCCCACGCATTTTTTTTAAATTATTTCATGAAATTCTGAGATTCTGACTCTGAGACTCTGACTCTGAAATTCATGAAATAATAAAAAAAAAAATGCGTGGGGCTCCGCGCAATTTCTATGTCTAGCCAGGTACAGCTAAGCAGCTGGGGGCTGGAATCCGCAGCGCAGGGATGCCCAAGCTTTCTGGGCACCCCCCGCTGCAAATTGCAGCCCGCAGCCGCCCCAGAAGATGGCACGTTCATTGAAGCGCCATCCTCTGGCGCTGAACCCCGCTCTTCCAGCGGCCCTGGTGGCGGTAGCACGCTGGGTAATAAAGGGGTTAATACCAGCTTTGTTATACAAGCTGGTATTAAGCCCGAGATTCTTAATGTCAGGCCACGTTTGACCCAGCCACTAAGAATCTCCAATAAAGGGTTAAAAAAAACACAACACAGAGAAATTTTTTTATTTGAAATAAAAAAAAAAGCCATTAGGGACTCCATCTTTAATTAAAAAAATCCTCTTCCGTCCGACGTAGTCCAAAACGCGATGTCCTCTCTGCTACATCCCCTGTGCATAGATAGATGTCTATGCACAGGGAATGAGCAGACTGAGAACAATCTCAGCACTGCTACATCATGTCTGTGAGCAGGCGGGCTCTAGGACCCTGGAGCTGGCAGCCTGCACAGAGAAGACAGCTGGACTCGGCTCGCAATGTAACAGCAGTTACTTTGCGAGTTTCCCTGCTATCACTGGCACAGTAGCCGAGTCTAATGCAAACAATGGCAATCCTAGTTTTGTCAGCGTTTCTGACAAAACTAGGATTGATATTAATTTGCAATGGACTCGTGCGAGTAATCACTGGGAAACTCGCCGAGTAGCGAGTCCTGCGAGTCCCTTACTACTCGCCGAGTAACGAGTCCTAGCGAGTAGATTCGCCCATCCCTAGGTATGAGTGTGAGGGTATGAGTGTGAGACTGTACAGAGAGGGGGGTGTATGTGAAGTGGCCAGGGGATCGCGTGTGTGGGAAGGTGCAGAAAGGGGGGGTGTGGTGAGAAGTGTGATGGTGTGTCAGTGAAGATTGTGAGGCACAGCAGACGCCTCCGATGGCGGTAGTGGGGCTTTGAAAGCCCCGCTACCGCCAAAGGTCGGCCATGTTGGATCACCTACGACTGGTGTACAGCAAACTTCTGTCACGGATGTGACGTAGCGATACTGTTACATAGTGACCGAAGTTGGCTTAGGGCTTTTATTATAATAGATAGAATACATACAGCAGTACCGGTGTGCAGCGGTGCCAGTGTGCAGCGGTGCCGGAGTCCAGGAGGAGATAGCAGGCGGGTGCGGTCAGGAGGGGGCCGGGGGACAGTGGCCGGGTGCGGGCAGGAGGGGGCCGGGGAACAGCGGGCAGAATGGGGCCGGGGCACAATGGCCATGTGCGTGCAGGATGGGGCCGAGGAAGAGTGGCCGGGTGCGTGCAAGAGGGGGCCGGGGGACAGTGGCCGGGTGCGGGCAGGAGGGGGCCGGGGAACAGCGGGCAGAATGGGGCCGGGGCACAATGGCCATGTGCGTGCAGGATGGGGCCGAGGAAGAGCGGCCGGGTGCGTGCAAGAGGGGGCCGGGGGACAGTGGCCGGATGCGGGCAGGAGGGAGGCAGGGAGACAGCGACTGGGTGCGGCAGGAAGGGGCCAGGGGGACAGCGGCCAGGTGCGGGCAGGAAGGGGCCGGGAAACAGCAGGCAGAAGGGGCAGGGGAACAACGGCCATGTGCGGGCAGGATGGGGCAGAGGAAGAGCG
Source organism: Allobates femoralis (assembly GCA_033576535.1). NCBI lineage: Eukaryota > Metazoa > Chordata > Amphibia > Anura > Aromobatidae > Allobates > Allobates femoralis. Next base: position 506,759,093 of record JARQOC010000002.1, read on the forward strand.
GCCGGGTGCGTGCAGGAGGGGGCAGGGGGGCCTTCCTGGCCGCTCCCGGCCGCTGTCCCCCAGCCCTCTTCTGCCCACAGCAGAGTGCTTAGCAGAGTATACGGCGACTCAGTGGTTAGCAGAGTTTACGGCGGCTCAGTAGTTAGCAGAGTATATGGGGGCTCAGTGGTTAGCAGACTTTACGGTGGCTCAGTGGTTAGCAGAGTATACGGCGGCTGAGTGGTTAGCAGAGTATAGAGGGGCTCAGTGGTTAGCACAGTATACGCTGGCTCAATAGTTAGCACTGTATACGGAACCTCAGTGGTTAGCACTCTATGGTGGCCCAGTGGTTGGCACTGTATATGGTGGCTCAATAATTAGAGCAGTAATGTGGCTCAGTGATTAGCACTGTATACGGTGACTCAGTGGTTAGCATTCTATGGTGGCTAAGTGGTTGGCACTGTATATGGTGGCTCAATAATTAGAGCAGTAATGTGGCTCAGTGGTTAGCACTGTATACGGTGACTTGGTGATTAGCACTGTATGGTGCCTCAGTGGTTGGCACAGTATGGTGGCTCAGTGGTTAGCACTGTAAGGTGGCTCAGTGGTTAGCATTGTACGGTGGCTTAGTGGTTAGCACTGTATGGTGACTCAGTGGTTAGCACAGCGCGGTGGCTCAGTGGTTAGCACTGCACGGTGGCTTAGTATTTAGCAAAAGTATGGTGGCTCAGTGGTTAGCACTATATGGAGGCAGAGTGCTAAACTCTGTATGGAGGCTCATTGGTTAGCACAGTATGGTGGGTCAGTGGTTAGCACTGTAAAAGGTGAGTCAGTGGTTAGCACCCTATAAGGTGGCTGAGTGATTAGCACTGTATGGTGGCTGAGTGTTTAACACTGTATACGGTGAGTCAGTGATTAGCACTTTATGGTGGCTCAGTGGTTAGCACAGTATGGTGGCTCAATGGTTAGCAGTGTACATGGTGGCTCAGTGGTTTGCACTGTACGGTGGCTCAGTGGTTAGCACTGTGCGGTGGCTCAGTGGTTAGCACTGTACGGTGGCTTAGTGGTTAGCACTGTACGGTGGCTCAGTGGTTAGCACAGTATGGTGGCTCAGTGGTAAGCACTGTACGGTGGCTCAGTGGTCAACAGAGGGCGGAGGGCAGAGTGGTCAGCGGAGGACAGAGGGCAGAGTGGTCAGAGGAGGAAGGAGGACAGAGTGGTCAGTGGAGGACAGAAGGCAGAGTGGTCAGCAGAGGACGGGGGGGCAGAGTGGTCAGCGAAGGCCGGGCAGAGTGGTCACAGCCGGCAGGGCCGCAGGGGGGGCACAGTGTCAGCGAAGGCCGGGGGGCAGAGTGATCAGCGGAGGCCGGGAGGCAGAGTGGTCAGCGGAGGACGGAGGCAGAGTGGTCAGCGGAGGAACGGAAGGCAGAGTGGTCAGCAGAGGACTGAGGGGGCAGAGTGGTAAGCGAAGGCCAGGCAGAGTGGTCAGCGGAGGCCCGAGGGGGGGGGGCACAGTGGTCAGTGGAGGCCGGGGGGGCAGAGTAGTCAGTGGAGGCCGGGGAGGCAGGTGTCCAGTGTGTCAGGGGAGGCCAAGGGGGCAGAGTAGCGTGACATACTTCCATCGCCATCTTGCATGTCGCCACTGTGAACAGGGTGAAACCAAGATGGCGGCCGGTAACTCTCGTGATACTTCCGGCCGCCATCTTGCATGTCGCCGCTGTGCACAGGGTGAAACCAAGATGGCGGCCGGGAACTCTTGCGAGATTTTCCGGCCGCCATCTTGGTTTCGCTATGTACGGGGCGGCGACATAGAAGGTAGCGGGCGGAAGACGGAGGACGGAGGAACATGCAGGAAGATGGAGGCGGGTGCGATCGGGTGGTAAGTATAATATCATCAGCGTGGAGGGGCAGAGCAGCACATTAGAATGGTGTGGAGGGGCAGAGCAGCACTTTAGAATCCGTAGTGGGGCATTGAAAGTCCCCACTACCGACAAATCGGCGGCCATATTAGTTAAGGGTGAAACATACCTAAGCCAGCTTCAGTCGGATGTGACGTCATAAACGTTACATAGTGACGGAAGCTGGCTTAGGGGATTTATTAGATATAAGATTTTACTTTTGTGCTCCACATGCTCCATCTGGCTGCTGCAGCAGCTCCCGCGTGTCCATGCAGACCAGCGAATTTAGAGGATCTACCGTCACCGCGTGAACCAACTTCAGATAGATCATCATATTTCCTGTACACATTAAAAACTTTATACTAAAAATAATCATAACATTTTTTGGATTCAAACATATTGGAAGTAGCTCCTTTCTTGCACTTTTATTTTTTTTCATTATGATGATGTATCAGCATTCCATTAGACAAGGGCTTGGAACATGAAAAGTTGAGGCTTGGAATGCCAAAATCTGCTTTAATCCTACATTAGGCAGTGAGAGGCTAAATGACAATTATCATGTTAAAAGTAAGTAGTAAGCAAAGTATGACCTTGAAGTGTGCGGCACAATGGACAAGACTTAGTTTATTAAGTCAGGAGTGAATCAGCTTTAATGAACTCTAAGGATACATTAAGGTACTCATGTGTATTATGTTGTCAGGCTGAAAATAATGAGAATGGTAGATAGAGTCTTATGACCCTCTCTTCTCAATGAGAAGGTTAATTAGGACATTCTGATGGTGGTAGGTAACGTGGCTTGGATTATTTTCTGCCTTTAAAGAACAAAGAAGATGGGCACTGTTTAATTGGTTGGTTATGTTTTAAGATTATTTCTGAAAGATTGAGAGTTATTAGAAATGCTCAAATACAAATCATGTTATTAGAAATATTAAAAATAAATAAATTCATACTTTCAAAGTTTGGAGTAATTATTTACAATTTCTATTGGTTGGTTATAAAATTTTACTTTCAAATATATACTCAAAAATTACATAGGCAAATTCCAATCCAAAATAGTCTACAACATGGGCTCTTATGTATAAAATTTGTAGAAAATAAAAATAAGTTGGAAATCATTCAGACTAAACAAGAAGAAAAGTGCACCTGTTACACTCTTGTTAGAATTGTGTTTCATGCATAAGGTATGTAATACTTTTATACATTTTTTAAAGGGGCATTCCTATCTCTAAGTCCCTATCCCAGTAAGTAGTAGGTGTAATAATAATAATAATAATAATAATACCTCCAATTAGAAATGTACGATTAGCTATGACATTTGATTTATGTGCAGGGCTTTACAGTAGATTAGCTATCCCCTGTGTTTGGCTCTATCAGCTTTGATTGGGCAATGTCACACTCTGGAAGCACACACCCAACTCAGTTGTCAACTACTCAACCATTACCACTTTAACAAGAGTAAAGGCCGGGTTACACGTAGTGATGTTCCAGCGACCCGACCAATGCTCAGGATCGCTGGAACATCGCTATGTGATTGCTAGTGGGATGCCAGACAGGCAGATCTCACCAGCGATCACCCAGCGATGCGCCGACTAGAGATGAGCGGTGTTCGATTTGACAGTGGTGACACCCAATCACACTCACACACAGCAAAGTGCATTTTTTGCACACAAGCAACGTCAGGCATCATTGGCTGTGTAAGTCACATGTCCTAGCCCTATAAGACCCGGCCATTTTCCGCATCGCCACCATTTGCTCATTGCTGCAGCTCTGTGTCAGACGGCACCGCTGCTGATGTGGAGTAGGGAGTAGTAACTAGTTGTGTATCAGCCCTTTACAGGGCTACTTCATAGAAGTAGGGACTAGTTGTAATCTCAGCCCTTTGGGCTAGGTTAGAGCAGTTCATATCAGTTTTTGCCAGGCAGGTGTTTGCCAGTGCTGTGCAAATGTTTTTCACAGCATCTGGCCACATCTAGCTCAGGGAATCCTTTAGGGCAGGTAGTGTAGCACTGCTGTGAAGAAAGCTACACCACCTGTCTTAAGTAGGCATTTTGTTGCTGCATCTAGTCCAGGCAATTTGTTCGAGCTAGTAGCAGTGTCACTTACACAGTGGTGTAGCCCACTTGTGAAAGAAGCTACACCCCCTGTGAAGTTCCTACTAATTTTTAACTGCACCTTGCCCAGGTCTCACTTCGGGTCAAGTAGCAGTGTCACAAAAAGCAGTTGTGTAGGCCACTTCTAATTCAAGCAACTACACCGCCTGTGTAGTTCCTACTAATTTTTAACTAGAGATGAGCCACCACCCTAGTGTTCGTCTTTGATTCAATTTGTCGAATCGGCGGGGTGTTCGACAAATGTTCGTCGAATGGTCGACGAACACCGTCGAACACCCCAGAACACTAAATAAACAGCTATTTGGGGCTGTTTCACTTCCGCAATGTATATACATGCTCACCTGTCCGCGGTCCACCGATGCCTCTGGCAATGTCCTGTTGTAGATAGGACCTGTGGTGACGTCATGTTATCGCGGGAACTCCGGTCACATGACCGGAGTTCCCGCGATAACATGACGTCACCACAGGCCCTATCACCAAGAGGACCTTGCCGGTAAGGTTAAAATAGACATTTTTATGTTTTGGACACTTTCTTTAAGTAAAGTATATACTTTAAAGTATATTTATAAAAATATAAAAATGTCTATTTTAACCTTTCCGGCAAGGTTCTCTTGCTGATAGGACCTGTGGTGACGTCATTTTATCGCGGGAACTCTTCCCCGAGTTCAAACCGGATTCTCCCGGATTGCCCCGGTCCGATGAAATCCGGCACCATAGAGCCCCATGTTATGACAGGGGCAATCCGGGAGAATCTAGTTTGAACTCCGGGTCATGTGTCCGGAGTTCCCGCGATAACATGACGTCACCACAGGTCCTATCAGCAAGAGGACACTGCCGGAAAGGTTAAAATAGACATTTTTATATTTTGGACACTTTCTTTTACTTTAAGAAAGTGTCCAAAACATAAAAATGTCTATTTTAACCTTACCGGCAAGGTCCTCTTGCTGATAGGACCTGTGATGACGGCAATTATCGCGAGAATTCCGGTCACGTGACCGGAGTTCCCGAGATAACGGACGTCACCACAGGTCCTATCAGCAAGAGGACCTTGCCGGAGCCATCGGTGGACCGCGGACAGGTGAGCATACTTTTTTTTTAACACTTTATTGTACTTTACAGCTGTTAATTTTGGCTGAAAATGTGGCAGATGCGGCTTTCTGACCGCATCGGCCGCATTTTCGAACCAAAATCGAACAGCTTCTCGAACTGCCGAATTTGAAGCTAATTGTTCTGATTCGACGAATGACTGGAACATCGCCAAAAACAGGTTGAATTTGAGAATGGCGAATATTTCGAATCGAACATCGCTCATCTCTATTTTTAACTGCACCTTGCCCAGGTCTCACGTTGGGTCAAGTAGCAGTGTCACAAAAAGCAGTTGTGTAGGCCACTTCTAATACAAGCAACTACTCTGCCTGTGTAGTTGCTACTAATTTTTAACTTCACCTTGCCCAGGTCTCACTTCGAGTCAAGTAGCAGTGTCACAAATAGCAGTTGTTTCAGTCACCTCTGCTCGATTTACATCCAACTTTTCTTGTCCAACAACTGCACAGTTGCCAATTTTGTCACATACAAAATGAGTGGCAAAAGGCCTGCTGCTGGTGGAAAGGGGAGCAGGAGTGGTGGAAAGGGAAAAAAAGTTTGTGTCCGTGGGGTAGATGCTAAAGCTACATTAACATCTGCTGAAGAAAGACAATCTTCCAGCCAAAGTAAGATGTCTACTTCTTTGCGTGGCCAATCGGATATGATCCCTTTCTTACAGACACGACCATCAATACCACTTGTAAATGAGGCACAAAACAGCAGGTGCTTGAATGGATCACAAATGCTCCATCAAGTGGTCTCTCCTCCACCTCAACTTCTACATCACAAACCCTCCAGTCATCTGAGGTGTCAGCCCAATCGCACTTGACTCCTCCCAGCTCCCAAGTCTCGAGCCGCCCTACTGAGTCTGGGGTAACAGACATGGTTGAGTCTGCAGAGCTGTAAAGTCACACAATAGCCTAAGAATCAGAGGTCTGCTCCAAAGCTGCAGAGAGTCCAGACGAGTTAATGATCTGCCCTGATGCCCAGAAGCTTTGTGAGTCAGATCCAGGACCAGATGAAGAAGGTTCTGACCTTCATGTAGACCCTCATTCCCTAACAGTAACTACTCTTGGTGGACACAAGGAGGATGATGCTGATGAGACTCAGATACCGGATTGGATTGACAAATTAAGTTTTCGGTCAAGGCAGGAAGAGGTCATCTCTGAGGACAAGGGGTGTGAGAACACAGAGGATGATGATGAGGTTGGAGATTACACTTACTGTCAACCCACAGTCAGCCAGTCGATGAGGTCAGCAGAGGAGGTGGAGGAGGATGCTACTGACGACGAGGTTAGGTTGCACCTTCCTGGACATAGACGGAGTACTGGAAGCACGTCAACAACTGCATCCGCAGCCACAACTCTCCCTCTGAGCAGAATTCGTGGTGGCTCTTCAGCTCGCATGGGCTCTAAGCCTTGCCTAGCCTGGGCCTTTTTTGACATCGCCAAGGATCTCCCAACTCATGTCATCTACAAGATGTGTCACCAATCTCTGAGTAGAAGCCAAAAACTCACTAGCTTGAGTACTTCATGTATGAATCGCCACATGGACATGAAGCACAAGTCGCAGTGGGAAGCTCACTGTGCTAGAATGCGGGCTAGCGGTGGGGCCTACCACCGTCTGCCCCATCAAGTGCATCAGTGTGCTCTTCATTGTCTGTGACTGCGAGGATAGCTGTCACACATGCTTTTGGACGCAAACCTTCCGCCTCTTTACCCGCAACAGGCAGTGTGATTGGCAGGTCGTCACTTGGTTTTCAAGTGGAAAATGCTGCTGGTGTTGAGCTCTCTCAGACATTAAGAGCACCACCTTTGGATGAAGGCAACATTACATCTTCGCCTGCACCTCCCTCATAGAACACATGCCGGTAGACCCACATGAAACGCCCTACTGCCAGCCAACTGTGTGCTAGCGCACACCTACATCGCCGCACTCACGCTGTTGATGCTCAAACTGTTGTGTGTGCGGGTGCAATGTCACACAGCCTTGCCCGTTAACCATGACACACTATCCCTGCCTAGATGGGCTTCTTCAGGGGCACAGTTGCTGTGTGCTCACTTATGGCGTTCTCATCCCGCAGCTCAACGACTTGCTACAGAAGTGCTTCTCGGCTTCGCCGTTCACACGGCTGAAATGCGATGTGCCACACACTTGGAATTCTACTCTGCACATGTTGCAAGTCGACTGTGGCAGTACTGCCGAGCCCTGGTGCAATACGTTATGACGTATAGCCTGGGCCAACGAGATCCAGAGGTGGGGCAGATCACGCTGCAGGAGTGGTCTCAGATCAAGGACCCATGCACCCTTCTGCACAGTATAGAGATGAAGATGTTTAGTGCTGACGATGCCATTATCTGCATGACTATTCCGGTCATCTACATTCTGGAGCACACTCTAAACAATATTCGAAGTCAGGTCGTGTGACAAGAGGAGGTGGAAGAAGTACAGGAGGAGTCCTATGCGGAAGGGATGACAACATCTCCAAGGTCCTCACGGTCAGCAGCACCAAAATGACAGGCATGGGAGGGTGGGGGAGAGGGATTAACGAGGGCGCATGGTAGCAACCAAACTCTTGAGGAAGGTGCCGGAGCCCAGGAAGAAATGGAGGACGAACTGGCGATGGGCATGGAAGACTCAGCAGATGAGGGAGACCTTGATGACATTTCTGTTGTCCGAGGTTGGGGGGAGAGGCAGAGGAAGGAAGAATGATTCTCACCTCCCCACCACCAACACAACAAGGACTTGGTCCTCCTGGATGCGCAAGATACATGAGCACCTTCTTGCTGCACTACCTGCAACATGACCCTCGGATTGTCCGAATTAAAAGTAATGCCGACTACTGGGTTGCCACACTCTTAGATCCCCGGTACAAGACCAAATTTGCTGAAATAATTCCTGCCATACAAAGGGACGCATGCATGCAGGAGTATCAGCAGAAGCTGATACATAATCTCAGATCGGCTTTTCCACAAAACACCAGTGGTACACAGAGCGAATCTCACAGTTCTAACTTGTCAACCGTGGGACTGTTGAGTCATCCTCACTCACACCGTACCAGTAACACCGTCTCTGGTGGTGGTAACAGCAATTTTGTGGCCTCGTTTCACAATTTTTTTAAACCATCATTTGCTAGGCCTATAGGCACGAGAAGCCTGACACATAGTCAACGTCTGGAGCGGATGGTACACGAGTATCTCCAACTTAACATCGATGCCATGACTGGGGAACTGGAGCCTTGCTCATTTTGGGCTTCCAATCTGGAAAAATGGCCTGAGCTCGCCACTCACGCCTTGGAGATCTTGTTGTGCCCCGTAGCCAGCGTTCTCTGGAACATGTCTTCAGCGCTGCTGGTGGTGTGCTGACAGAAAAGTGCACATGTCTGTCCACCCAGAATGTGGACAGACTAACGTTCATAAAGATGAAAAAGGCATGGATCCGCAAGGACTTTTCTATCCCTGTGTCATCCTGGGGAGACTAAAGCCTTGTGGAATTTTGCCTAAAAATAACCATTTAAAGTTTTCAAATGTGGGGCAATTGATGCCATTAAGTGGTGTCTGTGCCCAAATTTTTGGAAAAAATGGAGACTCTTCTTGTAGTCCCCTAAATCTGACACAATATTCATCGTCTGCACGAGGCCTTACAAATACTAAGGAAAAACATCACCCAATACTCATCGCCTGCACGAGGCCTTACAAATACTGAGGAAAAAAATCACCCAATACTCATCGTCTGCACGAGGCCTTACAGATACTGAGGAAAAAAATCACCCAATATTCATCGTCTGCACGAGGCCTTAGGGCCACTTTACACACACCAACTTATCTGTCCAACTTCTGACCAACTTACTGGTTGCAGTGAAATCATGGACACATTGCTCCATTTTGTGGCTGTGTACAAATGGAACAATGTGTCCATGATTTCACTGCAACCAGTAAGTTGGTCAGAAGTTGGACAGATAAGTTGGTGTGTGTAAAGTGGCCCTTACAGATACTGAGGAAAAAAATCACCCAATACTGATTGTCTGCACGAGGCCTTACAAATACTGAGGAAAAACATCACCCAATACTCATCGTCTGCACGAGGCCTTACAGATACTGAGGAAAAACATCACCCAATACTCATCGTCTGCACGAGGCCTTACAGATACTGAGGAAAAAAATCACCCAATACTCATCGTCTGCACGAGGCCTTACAAATACTGAGGAAAATCATCACCCAATACTCATCATCTGCACGTGGCCTTACAGATACTGAAGTAAAACTCACCAAAGACTCATTGTCTGCATGAGGCCTTACAGATACTGAGGAAATGTGGCGCCATAACAGCGCAGGTAACCACGTATCTCTCTGCTGCACAGCTGGGTTTCCACAGTAGGTAGCACTCCAAACAACACTTTCCACCCCAGCACAGTAGGGGGAGCTCAACTTGCTGCACTTAGGCAGGATCCCTGATAAATACTGCTGCTGGGGGTGGAGTTAGTCGGAGTGTAGCAGACACGAGAAGAGCTGTAGGAAGGTTCTGGTGCTGGTGCCACGAGGAGGCACAGGCCAGAGACCCAGAAGAGCCCTTCAGTGTCCCACCAACCTACGTGGGACTGAAGGCTGGGAGACCAGAAGCAGGACCAGAAGCAGGAACAGGCAGCTCCAGCTGGGAGTACGTTCTAGAGAGGAAACAGAAGCCTGATATTGGGGATCCGCACCAGTGGAGAACTACAAGTCCCACAGGAAACCCCTGGGCACCGAGGAAGCTACAGCTACCCGGTCTCCTAAGAGAGTCAAAGCAAGGGAGCCAGGTGCAGTGGCAGCTGCAGATACCAAGAGAAGGTTGTCCCACAGACCGCACAGGAGGGAAGGAGAAACAGAGCAGAGAAGAGAGTGGAGGCAAGTCCTGATTTAATAGACTGTGCTTCAGAGAATACAAAGAGAAGGAGGCCTTACACCCACTTGCTGTGGGAGCCCACTGTGCAGCCCAGCTACCCGTCAGTGCTTGGGACCATTTGCCTGAATACCGTCAGTAAAAGGTAAAGAGACTCCTGCTGTGTGTTTGCCTTATTTCTACTCCCTCACCGTGCCCCTCCATAGACTTTTCCTATCCTCCCACCCGACCCAACTCTGCTGCATCCTGCCCAACCTCACCACTCTGCCCTGGAGGTCCCGGAAGTCCTGCCTTAGGGGACTATTCCATCACAGCCGCAATCCCACCAACCTCCAGAGGACTGTAGTGGCGCTGGTGTCCCCTCACCAGACACAGCAGGCGGCGTCACGAAGACAAAACTGTAAATACTCCCTGTAAATACCCCTTTTCACTGACCCCCAGAGCTACAGCCTCGGGCAGCCACCTGTGACATCCTGCACCTGAACAGAGCCCGAGCCCTGAGTACCCTGCCCTGGGCGAGTCAGAAAAACCTCACCAAATAGTCAGATGCACGTGGCCTTACAGGTACTGAGGAAAAACATCACCAAATACTCATCATCTGCACATGACCTTACAGATACTAAGGAAAAACTCACCAAAGACTCATCGTCTGCACGAGGCCTTACAGATAGTGAAGTAAAACTCACCAAATACTTATCGTGTGCATGATGCCTTACAAATACTGGAGAAAAAACGGATTTTAGAAGGGCATGACATGCCTATATTTGTGTCTCCTCCTCCTTTTACTCGTCCATCTCTTTTCTTTTCACATTTTTATATGTACTTGTCACTTTTCCATGTGTTTGTTGTATCTTCTGAGTAGTTTGTCACCTCTTGGACACCTTAGAAGGTGTTTTCTATGTGTTTGTATGTGGTTGTGTTTGACTGCCATTGTTTTCAATGGAGTTCAACGGTGTTCGACGAACATTCGACAAACACACCCCCAATTCGACGAATTCGAACACTACGGTGGTGGCTCATCTCTAGCGCCGACACCCGACGTCGCTGGGATCGCTCAGGGTGTCGGGCGCACACTGGGTGTCACTGGTCGTTGCCCTTGCCACACATGCTGATGCTCGCGTGACAGCAGCAGACCAACGATTGAAAAATTCTGGTTGTTTCGGCATGTCACACACAGCGACGTCGCTGGCGTGGTCACTGCAACGTCACAAAACCACCATCAGTGGCGATGTCGCTGCGTGTAGCCCGACCTTTATAATGGTAATACCCATTCAGATGTTTATTAATACACTTCTTGTAGAAATATATATCAATTATAGGGAAAGGAATTATTTACTAAAAAAGAAAATCAGATCTGGTAACCCTTTAACATGTGATTTACAATTTTTGGCATAGTTTGAGTACTGGGTGTACGTAGAAATTAGGAACCTTTCACACTTGCGTTTTTTTCCTGATCTGGAAGATCAGGAAAACCCCTGATTCTTAGGTTGGCTTTACAGCCCGGATCTCCCGGATCTGGGGCAATCCGGTTCTCCTTAACATGGGAGCCAATGGGGCCGGATTGCCCCGGTCCGGGCGAATCCGGGAACCGGAGACCGGCGGCTGCACGCCGCTGTTGTTTCAGGACCTCGGCTAGCTCCATGCTAGCTGCGGTCTTGAAAAATCAGCAGCTGCGGCTGCAATTACAGCCATCCGGCTGCACACAGGACACACATTTGGCCCTCCAGTTCTGTGTGCTCATCCGGTCCGGGGCTGTCAGGTTCATGCCTGACAGCCCCGGATTGGATCACACCATGGTGTGAAGCCAGCCTTACATTATTCATTTTTTTGCCCATTCACTTTAATGATTTCAGGTAGAATCTTGTTGCTTCAGGTTTTTTCCTGAAATCATTAAAGTGAATGGGCCAAAAAATGAATCCTGTTAGGCCCCCTTCACACCACAGTTTTTTCTCTGATTAGGTTCAATCAGGTTTGTTTGCCAAAACCAGGAGAGGAACTTGCATAGAAAAAGTATAATTGAAAGATTGACACCTGTTCTAGGTTTTGGAGCCAATCCTGGTTTTGGCACATAAACCTGATCGAACCTGATGAGGGAAAAAACTGTGGTGTGAAACTAGCCTAAGAATCAAGTTTTTTCCTGATCTTCCAGATCAGGAAAAAAACACAAGTGTGAAAGGACCCTTAGCTAGCATTAGGGATGGGTAAACCACTTGTTTTTCCCCGGGTTCATGACCAGCGTTGCCCTGTTAAAGCAAGTAAAGAGTTAATGCATGTGATATACTTACCTGGTCAGCGTTTTCTTTTTCTGGTGTGATGCGCCCTGTGTCACTTCCGGACCGCCCCATATCTTCTGGGTGTATGTGATTGGCTGTTGGAACCAGTTACATGACTATTCCTTAGAAGCCCGGAAGTAATGCAGCTCCGCCGCACAGCTGGACCGAATAACGCATCCCCGGTAAGTATAATGAGGACTCTTTACTTGCTGTATCAGAGCCACCCCGGTCATGAACCCGAACAGTTCGTTCATCCCTAGCTAGCATCCATCTGTAATAGCAGAATCATCAGGAGGCAACTTCCGTTGAAATGCCGCTGTCAATCACTCACTGCTACATTTAACCCCTTCACCCCCGGGCAATTTTCCGGTTTTTGTTTTTCCCTCCCCTTCTTCCAAGAGCAATAACTTTTTTTTAAAATATATTTTATTAGTTTTAATAGCATACAAGGTTAGGGAGAACAATTCCAAATATTTGTACAGTATACAATTATCTTAAACATACAAAAACAAAAAATTAACCTATGCCGTTCCAATTTCCCTCCCCCTTCCCTCTTCCCTTCCCCCTTACCCTCCCCCACTTATTCTCTGCATTCTGGTACAATGTTAGATGTTTATGGTATTGGAGTGTGACCACTGATCCTTTTAAGAAGATACCACTGAGTGTTTTCAAATTGGTCTCTGGTGTCCTGAGGAAGTGATGGGATAAATAACGACCATGTGGTTAAGAACTTCCCCACTAGTCTCTCTTTGCTAGTTAAGGTGTCTAGACATTCCATGCGTAAGAGGAACATTATTTCAGATTGTATTAGTGCTTTGGGTGGTGATATTGGGCTCAACCAGAGCTGTAATATACTTTTCCTAGTTGCGGAGGCCCACAGTATTAGTATGGCTCTTATATGTTTTGGGAACGTACCCCAGGCACAGTCAACTATGTTGAAGAGCACCTGTTGGGGAGTGAGTGGAAACGTTATCCCACACATATGCTGGATTTCAGTATGTATGGATTCCCAGAGTTTGCGAATTTTCGTGCAGCCCCACATACGATGCATTATGTCTGTGTTTTTCATACCACATTTGGCACAAGCGAACATGCCTGAGGGCGACATTCTAGATTTGATATGCGGTGTAATATAGGTTCTATGGAGGAGCAACAGGGCAATGTCTGTATAACAACTATACAGGTGACTATAATGTCTATAGGACGGTGACTAAATGTCTTATGAGAATGCCCTATAGCAGTGATGGCGAACCTTTCTGAGGCCGAGTGCCCAAACCGCAACTCAAAACGAAATTATTTATGGCGAAGTGCCAATACGATAATATAACCTAAATTACAGCAATAGTAATCATAAGCGCTGCACAGGGGGGAGAGCCAGCAGATGCTAACTCTCTTCCCTGTACAGGGCTTGTAGTCCTGAAACATTGATGATCAATTCAATTATTTTAACAATTAATTGATTTTAAACTTACCTTTGCAGTCTTCTCTTCTCTTCAGCAGTGGTCATCCAGCTCATGTGTACTGCACATTGAAGCTGAGCCGCTGCCACTGCCCTTTCTAGAAACAGCAGGTGGATTGATCTGTATGGAAAAAATGCAGAATATTAGACAGATAGGAGATAGATTTTATCATGGAATGCAAGCAGATTTCATGCTGAAATCCTGGTCCCTTTCCTTGCAGTAATGTGCTCCATCCTGACCCTCTCCTTGTAGCTATGTGCTCCATCCTGACCCTCTCCTTGTAGCTATGTGCTCCATCCTGACCCTCTCCTTGTAGCTATGTGCTCCATCCTGACCCTCTCCTTGTAGCTATGTGCTCCATCCTGACCCTCTCCTTGCAGTAATGTGCTCCATCCTGACCCTCTCCTTGCAGTAATGTGCTCCATCCTGACCCTCTCCTTGCAGTAATGTGCTCCATCCTGACCCTCTCCTTGCAGTAAGGTGCTCCATCCTGACCCTCTCCTTGCAGTAATGTGCTCCATCCCGACCGTCTCCTTGCAGTTATGTGCTCCATCCTGATCTTCTCCTTGTAGCAATGTGCTCCATCCTGATCTTCTCCTAGCTATATGATCCATCCTGACCATCTCCATGCATTTATGGCCCCATCCTGACCCTCTCCTTGCAGTTGTGCTCCATCCTGACCCTCTCCTGGCAGTAATGTTCCTATCCTGACCCCCTTCTTGTAGTAATGTCTTTATCCTTATCCCCTTGTAGTATTCCCCATCCTTGTCCTCTTCGGTAATGTCCCATCCTTGTCCCTTGTGGTAATGTCCCCATCCTGCCCCTATCATGTAGTAATGCCCCATCCTGCTGTAATGCCCTATCCTTGTCCCCTTGCAGCAATATGCCCCATCCTGCAGTAATATGCCACATTCTTGTCCCCTTGCAGTAATATGCCCCATCCTGCAGTGATGTGTTTCATCCTTGTCCACTTGCCATTAATATGCCCCATCCTTATTCCTTTACAGTAATATGCCCCATCCTTATTCCTTTGCAGTAATATGCCCCATCCAGCAGTAATGTGCCCCATCCTTGTCCCCATCACAGTAATATGCCCCATCTTGCCCCCTGGTAGTATTGCCCTATCCTTGACCCCAGGGGCGGACTGGCCCGGGTTCCTGGGGGGCAACTGCCCTCCGGGCCGCCGGTATAGTGACAGTTCAGGGCCGGCCCGCCCGGTACTGCCGGCAGCCGCCCTAAATGGTGAAAGGATCTGATGACTGAGCGGCCGGCTGTCAGCGCGGTGCGGCCGCAGTGGGACCGCCCGGGCTTCATATCGCAGCAAGGGCTGCGTTGTCCAGGCAACCGGCGGGCTGCAGTAGAAGTGAGATAATGATTTTATAAACTTACATGCCTGCGTACTTCTGGGCGTCTCCCTGTGTGTGCTGGGACTTGTGTGCTGTGCTCATCATGCCTGCTCTCCCCCTCCCTTATGCACGCCCCCTCTCAGCCTGCTATACTGTGTGAGGCTGATTGCGTCATAAAGGGGCGGGGCTACCGGGATGCCGCGATGACGAGATCAGCCTCACATCACTATAGCAGGCTGAGAGGGGGCGTGCATAAGGGAGGGGGAGAGCAGGCATGATGAGCACAGCACACAAGTCCCAGCACACACAGGGAGACGCCCAGAAGTACGCAGGCATGTAAGTTTATAAAATCATTATCTCACTTCTACTGCAGCCACTTTTCACACAAAAACAGTGCTGCAAATGGTTTACTAGGCTGCAGGGGCACATATTAACAGTGTATGAGGGTCATCCGAGGTGGTTGGTTGGGCTGTGTCAGTGCACTGCTAGCGGGCGGCCGCAGCCGCACTCACCTCTAAGAATAGCTCTCAGGTCTCTCTGCACTGGGCTGCGCCACCGCGGGGCCGGTCCGGGCTTCCGGCAGCAGCGGCCAGCGGGTGCGTTGTCATGGCACCCGGCTGGCCTGCGGGATGCAGGGAGTGGAGAGGGCGACTGCGTCAGGGAGGGGGGGAGGGTTCAGAGCGGTGTGTAGCCTGCGTGCTACGTCAGCACGCAGGCAGTGAACCTTCTGTGAACCCACTCAGTCCCTCCAGAGCGGAGCGCAAACAGTGACGGCCGCCGCCATACTGTTTGAAATTTGTGCTGCTCTGCTGTCTGCTCTGCTGCCGGTGGGACAGACTGGAGCCTGGTGGTGGCAGCCAGGTGGCCCCACAGGCAGTGCCGTTGGTTTGACTGAGGACTGGAGCCGGAGCGGAGGCCAGCCAGGCCAGTCTGAGTCCCCCCACTACATCCCTGCCTGGTGCTGCTGCAAAGACAAGTAGTGAGCTGCTGCACTACTGCTGCCTGCCTCGTTCCTCGCCTGAGTCGCCTCGCCTGTGTAAATGTAAGTGAACTGCTTGTGTGTGTGACTCTGAGGCTGCCTTCACAGCTTATGCTGCGTTCCCATACGCAGCCAAACGCATGCGCACTGCGTTCCTATGTTTAACATAGGAACGCATAGTGCCTGCGTTTGTCAGCGTTTGCTGCGTTCGGGTGCGGATGCGGACAATATCTGCTCCTTCCAGGGTCCAGCGTCCGCACCCGGGACGCAGCATGTTGCATTTTTTGAGCGCTCGGGGACCTTGGAAAGTCAGCAAGCGTCCCCAAGCGCACAAGCCATGCATTGTCATCAATGGGTCCGCAGTGTTCTGCGCTTGACAACGCAGAAGGAACGCTGGGGACCCATTGAAAAATCTCCCGGTGGCCGCCGGTGATGTCACAGGAGATCACCGACGGCCACCGGGAGATCAGCTCAGCCTCTGATGGTCTCCTCCCCGCCGCCGGGGGAGATTCAAACAGCTGTCAAATCAGCTGTTTCTCCCCGCCGTCATGTCTCGGAGCTTACCGGCGGCCGGGAGGAGGAGATCTCCGGCGCTGATCTCCACCCCTGGACACCGCCGATTAGCTGCCGGGCTGCACAGTGATGTGTCCGCAGGCGGACATTCTCTGCTGCGGACACATCGAAATGGCACTGCTTTTGACTGCGTTTGTGTCTGCATGCCATCAGCATGCAGACACAAACGCTAATGTGAAGGTAGCCTGAGTTTGTTGTCCTGCTGCTGCTTACATGTAAATGTAAGGCTGTGTTCACATTTGCAGATTCCTCCGCTGCATTCTGCGGAGGACATCTGCAAGGAGCCGGCAGCCTTATCTTTTATAATGGGCCGCACGGTGTCTGCAGATGCTTGCAGACCGCCGTGCGCTCCTGTTGCCCGCCATGAGTGACCTTTCTGTCGCGTTCCTGGTGCGGACGAGAGTGTGATCTGTGCGCATGTCTCCGCATGCGCACAGATCACTCATGACGGGCAATGGGAGCACACGGCGGTCTGCAAGCATCTGCAGGCACCATGCGTCACATTATAAATGATAAGGCTGCGGTCTTTGCTTTAATGTTAGTACCGGGCCTGGGGAGCAACTACAGGGAGGAGGGAGCGCAGCATCAGGATTGTGGAGCGAAAGGAAAGACACAGGCGGGGAAACCTGTGGTAAGAAGAGGACTTCTCCACCGGCTCTCCTGCTTCGTGCCCCCTCCCTGCTCCTGCTCCTCACCCGCGGTAGCACCCCAAACACCCCCCCCCCGCTCCTCACTTGGCCTCAGGCGGCAGAGGGGCTGGCGGCCCGTCATAATGGGCCACTGCACTGTGCTTGCCACCCAGGCTGAAATCTGCCAGCCAGCCCCTGCTTGACCCCATCACATAGTAATCTGCCCCATCCTTGTCCCCATCACATATTAATATGCCCCATCCTTGCCCCCATCACATATTTATCTGCCACATCCTGCCCACATTATATAGTAGTATGCCCCATCACATAATAATATGCCCCATCAGCACCCATCACATAATAATATGCCCCATCACATAATAATATGCCCCATCAGCCCCCATCACATAATAATATGCCCCATCAGCCCCCATCACATAATAATATGCCCCATCAGCCCCATCACATAATAATATGCCCCATCACATAATATGCCAAATCCTGCCCCCTGTTACTATTGCCCCATCCTGCCCCCCTTAGTAATGCCCCATTCTGCCCCCCTTAGTAATGCCCCATCCTGCCCCCAGCAGAGTAATATGCCCCATCCTGCCCCCTTAGTAATGCCCCATCCTGCCCCCTTAGTAATGCCCCATCCTGCCCCCTTAGTAATGCCCCATCCTGCCCCCTTAGTAATGCTCCATCCTGCTGTAAATAGAAAGAAAAAAAAAGTCATACTCACCTTCAGGGCCGGACTGGGACCAAAAAGCAGCCCTGAAAAACAAGCCCCACCAGCCCACACACTATCACCCATCAGCCTTTAACAGTGAAATTTGCTTTTACGTTGTCATGCCCTCATCACTTTCGCAGGCTGCTTTCACATCAGCGGTAAACTGATGTTTGCGGCCAATCCATCAGGTGGCACCGCATCTGCCAGATCAGCCTACTTGCAGCCCAGATGCGGCAAGCCCCATGCATTGTGTATGGAGCTAGCAGTCTGGTGTGGCAGATCCAGCCCTTGCGACGGCGCAAAAAAAACCCACCACTTACAGCATTGTTTTTCATCGGCCGCAAGTACCGGATCTGCCACACCTGGCAGAACACCACTTGCCGCACCAGACTGCAAGCTCCATACACAATGCATGGGGCTTGCCGCATCTGGGCTGCAAGTCGGCTGATCTGGCAGATGCGGTGCCACCTGATGGATTGGCCGCAAACATCAGTTTACCGCTGATGTGAAAGCAGCCTGCGAAAGTGATGGATTGGCCGCAAACATCAGTTTACCGCTGATGTGAAAGGAGCCTTAAGGTACTGTCACACACAGAGATATCTCTGGGAGACATTGCTGGCAACTCACTGGTTGCAATGAAATCATGGACACATTGTTCCATTTTTTGCCATGTACAAATAGAACAGGACAGGAGAAGTGGTACTGTGCAGTGTACATATATACAGAATAATACAGATACTGAGGATTACACCCAGTATACAAGACAGGAGAAGTGGTACTGTGCAGTGTACATATATACAGAATAATACAGATACTGAGGATTACACCCAGTATACAAGACAGGAGAAGTGGTACTGTGCAGTGTTTATATACAGAATAACACAGATACTGAGGATTACACCAGTATACAGGACAGGAGAAGTGGTACTGTGCAGAGGTGCAGAGTATATATACAGAATAATACAGATACTGAGGATTACACCCTGTATACAGGACAAGAGAAGTGGTGCTGTGCAGTGTATATATACAGAATAATACAGATACTGAGGATTGCACCCAGTATACAGGACAGGAGAAGTGGTACTGTGCAGTGTATATATACAGAATAATACAGATACTGAGGATTACACCCAGTATACAGGACAGGAGAAGTGGTACTGTGCAGTGTATATATACAGAATACTACAGATACTGAGGATTACACCCTGTATACAGGACAGGAGAAGTGGTACTATGCAGTGTATATATACAGAATACTACAGATACTGAGGATTACACTCAGTAAACAGGAGAATTATATCCAGCATACCCAGGAGGCTGTGCTTTATAGATAGGATGCTGTGGTATATAGATAGCCAAGATTCAGCCTGATCCTAAAGATGGGGAAAGATGAAAGGTGGCGGCAGAAAGTCCAGTGCTGGGCGTAGAGACGAACAGGATCCATGGAGACACCGTGAAGAACACAGAGAGAACTCTCAGGAAAATTTTGTGATGCTGCACACTACAGACTGCGGGCCGTATACACATTAGAGACTGCAGACTGTAAAAACATTAGAAACTGCCTGCTGTATACACGTGACACACTGCGGACCCTGGGCACCTTACACGCAGCGGACCCTGGGCACCTTACACGCAGCGGACCCTGGGCACCTTACACGCAGCGGACCCTGGGCACCTTACACGCTGCGGACCCTGGGCACCTTACACGCTGCGGACCCTGGGCACCTTACACGCTGCGGACCCTGGGCACGTTACACGCTGCGGACCCTGGGCACCTTACACGCTGCGGACCCTGGGCACCTTACACGCTGCGGACCCTGGGCACGTTAGACGCTGCGGACCCTGGGCACGTTACACGCTGCGGACCCTGGGCACCTTACACGCTGCGGACCCTGGGCACGTTACACGCTGCGGACCCTGGGCACGTTACACGCTGCGGACCCTGGGCACGTTACACGCTGCGGACCCTGGGCACGTTACACGCTGCGGACCCTGGGCACGTTACACGCTGCGGACCCTGGGCACGTTAGACGCTGCGGACCCTGGGCACCTTACACGCTGCGGACCCTGGGCACGTTAGACGCTGCGGACCCTGGGCACCTTACACGCTGTGGACCCTGGGCACGTTAGACGCTGCGGACCCTGGGCACGTTAGACGCTGCGGACCCTGGGCACGTTACACGCTGCGGACCCTGGGCACGTTAACACGCTGCGGACCCTGGGCACGTTACACGCTGCGGACCCTGGGCACGTTACACGCTGCGGACCCTGGGCACGTTACACGCTGCGGACCCTGGGCACCTTACACGCTGTGGACCCTGGGCACCTTACACGCTGCGGACCCTGGCCACGTAAGACGCTGCGGACCCTGGGCACCTTACACGCTGCGGACCCTGGGCACGTTACACGCTGCGGACCCTGGGCACGTTAGACGCTGCGGACCCTGGGCACCTTACACGCTGCGGACCCTGGGCACGTTAGACGCTGCGGACCCTGGGCACGTTAGACGCTGCGGACCCTGGGCACGTTAGACGCTGCGGACCCTGGGCACGTTAGACGCTGCGGACCCTGGGCACGTTAGACGCTGCGGACCCTGGGCACGTTAGATGCTGCGGACCCTGGGCACGTTAGATGCTGCGGACCCTGGGCACGTTACACGCTGCGGACCCTGGGCACGTTAGACGCTGCGGACCCTGGACACATCTGAGACTGTTGGTTATATCTTGTATACACAGCACTATACTGTATATACAGGTCCACACTACATATACAGTATATAGGCACACTAGTACAGCATGTAGTGTGGACCTGTATATACTGTATAGTGTTGTGTAGAGACAGAGAGACACACAGACACTGTCAAACACACAGAGACATTCTGACAGACAGAACAACACTCAGAAAGACACACACAGACATGATACTCACATATACCGGTAGGACCTGTGATGATGTCACATCAGGGGAGGCATCAGGGGTCACATGATCATCTCAGAGAGATCAGAATGAGATGAAGACGCTGGGAGGGCCTCCTGATTGCTGTGAGAAGGGCACTGCTTTGGGGAAACGGCCCGCCCCCTTCACGTCTGTGGCCCCGCCCCTTCACGTCTGTGGCCCCGCCCCTTCACGTCCGTGGCCCCGCCCCCTTCACGTCCGTGGCCGCTCGGTGACAGATTTAAAGCAGTACTGAGGCTGGAGGAGAGGGCGGCCCCCGCACCCTACAGGTGGCGCCCCATAGGGAAAAGTCCCGCCCACCATCTAGGAAGAGTGTCGGAGAGAGGAGAAATGTCTCCTCTGCTCCAACACAGCTTTGATCTGCCGGCGCCGCGTGCCGGCAGATCAAAGCGGCAGTGTAGTGGCGAGGCCGCGTGCCAGCGGAGGCGGCTCTGCGTGCCACCCCTGGCACGCGTGCCATAGGTTCGCCATCACTGCTATAGACTAATGTGTACAGCAACCAATACAGACACTGGCACAGAGCGTGAGGGTGCAGTCTGATTGCAGCAACCAATGACAGATGCTGACACACAGGGTGGGCGGGGGAAGGCAGTGACTAATTGTGAGGCTTAATGAGCAGACCCAGAAGTAGAGACTGGAAAGTATGATTTTCTTGCTTTAACCCCTTCACCACCTGGGAATTTTTCGTTTTCATTTTTCGTTTTTTGCTCCCCTGCTTCCAAGAGCCATAACTTTTCTATTTTTCCATCAATATAGACATATGAGGGCTTGTTTTTTGCAGGACAAGTTGTACTTTCAGATGCAATAATTTATGTTACCATATAGTGTACAGGAAAATGGGAAATAAATTCCAAATGCGGTGAAATTGCAAAAAAGTGCAATTACACGTTTGTTTTTTGGGTTTATTATTCGCCATAATAATATGACGTGATGATGTGATGCCTCGGATCAGTACGAGTTTGTAGATACCAAACATGTATACTTTTACTGTTATCTAAGTGGTGAAAAAAAATTCAGAAGTTTGAAAAAAAAGAATCGCACTTTTTGCGCCATGTTCTGTGACCCGAAGCGTTCTCATTTTTCGGGATCTGGTGCTGTGTGATGTCTTATTATTTGCAGCTTGAGATGATGTTTCTAATGATACCAATTTTGGGTAGATTCGCTATTTTGATTGCCCATTATTGCATTTTATAGCAATGTTGCAGTGACCAAAAAAATGTAATTTTGGTATTTAGACCTTTTTTTCCATTACGCAGTTTACGGTTCTCATTAATTGATTTTATATATTGATAGATCGGGCATTTCTGAATGCGGCGATGCAATATATATGTATTTTTTTTTTTAATAAATGTATTTTGAATGGGGAAAAAAGAGGTGATTTGAACTTTTGTATTTTTTTTATTCATATTTTTAAAACTTTATTTTTTAATTAATTCTTGTTTTAACACTTCCCCTGTAGGGCATCACAGTGCTGCCGCATCTGATCGCTTCTGCCATGTCCCGATGAGCTGCAGCACATCGGGACATGGCATTTGGTTTCACTTTCAGTGGTTGGCAGCGCTTGCCAACCACTGAAAGGAAGAGAACCGTGATAGCTTCCGGGTTCACACCACGACCCAGGGCTATCACGTGAGCACTGAAGATCTTGTAATATTATCGCGGGATCCCCGGTGCAGGGGGGCAACAGCGCGTTCCCCACCGCGGCGGTTTTGGATCCCAATGTCAGTAATTGACAGTGGAATCCAAGGGGTTAACAGCACCAATCGGTCAGATCGATGAGATCAGCTGAGATGTCAGGTGTTTGATGTGAGCGCCACACCGGAGCTCACATCAAACACCGGGACCCAACCTATGACGTCCACCTACGTCATGGGTCGGGAAGGGTTTTTTTTCTACCTTTTGGAGCACAAACAGTAACTCAGACTTCTCAGGGAAGTGCGTGTTAAGGGTTAATGCACAAATAGAGATGAGCGAGTACTAAAATGCTCGGGTGCTCGAAGCTCGGGCCGAGCATCCCAAGATACTCGTGTACTCGGCCCGAGCACTGAGCACAATGTTATCCTATGGGAGACCAGAGTATTTTTCTGGCATGACCCCTGGCAGCATGGATAAACCCTAAATTTGTCACAAAAGTATCAGAACAGTGCTGAAATCACATGGGAACAGTATGAGGAAGACCCCTGTAAGCATTTCAGACTCCAAGGTCACTGCTGTGAACAATGTTGTCAGAGTATTACGCCACTTTTACGGACTGTTAAGAAAACGTTGCAAAATGAATGCAAAATGGATTTTCATGGAGAAAATATTAAGGGCTCATACCCACTTGTGAGACAGACTTGGTGTATGTTAGTTTTTTGGATTACATGAAAGATTTTTTTTTTTTTAATTGTGTGACACTCCCATGCCCCTGGGAAGAGACGTACATGAAGGCCTCTTTAAAAAATGTGCCCATTTTAAGGAAGTGGGTCTTTTGTAGTATTGCCCTTTGGCAGAGCAGCCAAAAATTGGGAGGCACCCCAGTGCTCCTGGATAGATGTGTGCATGAGGGCCTCTTTAAATATTGTGCCCATTATAAGGAAGTGGGTCTCTTGTAGTATTGCCCTTTGGCAGGGCAGCCAAAAATTGGGAGGCACCCCAATGCCCCTGGAAACAGACGTGCATGAGGGCCTCTTTAAATATTGTGCCCATTTAAAGGAACTTTGTCTTTTGTAGTATTGCCCTAGGATCCACTTGGAGAAATTAGAACCGGATGGATAGAAGCCACGCTGATCACAATAAGAGTAACAGAGTAACTCACACACTCTGTTTATTCAGCCTACGCGTTTCGTGGCAAACAGGCCACTTCATCAGGGCATCAAGATTCAACAGCACATTCAGTTATTTATACACACAGGAACAATAAAAAAAAAATCACAAAAAATGTGATAAAAAAAGATAAACCAGGATTAATTGTTTACTTTTTATATAAAAAAGAAGGTTTTGTGTACTAAGTAAATGAGGATATTTAATTGTTTGGATGGGTTGAGTTGGTAGATCCTGGCTAAACAGTTGCTCTTACGAAACACGACTGGATGGTTAAGTGGTATAAGACGGAGGTTTAATCTCCGGAAGAGAGTTTTATGCCCCTGCCAGGGTTAGTTCTAATCCTGGTTTATCTTAATACCAAAAATGTTTTAATTATTTATTGAAGAACATATGCGATTTTAAATACTGATTATTGTGTTTTAATGTATTTTTAATGTATTGTAATCAATGTAATGGGCATTTTTATACGTTTGACTTATAGTGGGCGTTTTCACCGGAAGTGACGTCAGAGGGGGTGGAGCTTCATTTTTTGTGATTTTTTTTTATTGTTCCTGTGTGTATATATAACTGGATGTGCTGTTGAATCTTGATCCTTACCGGGAGCCTGCTGTGACTATACGTGCTTATCCAAGGGAGTTGTGACCATTCACAACCAGACCAGGTGAGTCTGTATCGTGGGAGTCCGTGTGACCATCAAACCCGAAGGTATTACTCTATGTGCGCTTCTTTTCCTTCTTATTTGTAGTACTGCCCTAGGCAGGCAAGCCAAAAATTGTGAGGGACTTCAATGCCCCTCGATAGAGATGTGCATAAGGGCCTCTTTAAATAATGTGCCCATTTTAAGGAAGTGGGTTCTTTGTAGTATTGCCCTTCGGCAGGGCAGCCATAAATTGTGAGGCACTTCAATGCCCCTGGATAGAGACGTGCATGAGGGCCTCTTTAAATAATGTGCCCATTTTAAGAAAGTGGGTCTTTTGTAGTATTGCCCTTTGGCAGGGCTGCTAAACATTGGGAGGCACCCCAATGCCCCTGGAAAGAGACATGCATGAGGGCCTCTTTAAATATTGTGCCCATTTTAAGGAAATGGGTCTTTTGTAGTATTGCCCTTTGGCAGGGCTGCTAAACATTGGGAGCCACCCCAATGCCCCTGTATAGAGACGTGCATGAGGGCCTCTTTAAATATTGTGCCCATTTTAAGGATGTTTGTGTTTTGTAGTATTGCCCTAGGCAGGGCAGCCAAAAATTGTGAGGCACTTCAATGCCCCTGGATAGAGACGTGCATGAGGGCCTCTATAAAAAATGTGGCCATTTTAAGGAATTGGGTCTTTTGTAGTATTGCCTTTTGGCAGGGCAGCCAAAGATTGGGAGGCACCCCAATGCCCCTAGAAAGAGATGTGCATGAGGGCCTCTTTAAATTTTGTGCCCATTTTAAGGAAGTGGGTCTTTTGTAGTATTTGGCAAGGCTGCTAAATATTGGGAGGCACCTCAATGCCCCTAGATAGAGACGTGCATGAGGGTCTCTTTAAATATTGTGTCCATTATAAGGAAGTGGGTCTTTTGTAGTATTGCCCTAGGCAGGGCAACCAAAAATTGTGTGGCACTCTGATGCCCCTGGATAGAGGCGTGCATGAGGAGGGCCTCTTTAAATAATGTGCCCATTATAAGGAAGTGGGTCTTTTGTAGTATTGCCCTAGGCCCTAGGCAGGGTTGCCAAAAATTGGGAGGCACCCCAATCCCCCTGGATAGAGACGTGCAAGAGGGTCTACTTAAATGGTTCCCATTATTAGGAAGTGGGTCTTCCGAATTTTTCTTAGGAAGGGCTGCAAAAAATTGGGAGGCATTGCGATGCCCATGGGAAAAAACATGGAGGAGAGCCTCTAAATGTTGTTCCCATTACAAAGGAGTGGGTCTCCTGTATTTGTAATGCCCATTCTCTAAGTATGAACTAAAACATTTACCCCTGGGGAATACATGAAACTACTGTCTAACTTTTTAACGGTTTGGGTCATCATCATCATAAATATGTAAATAAATTATGTTTTCGTGGCATCATGGACCACGGTCGTACTGATCATATGATAGTGGCGGATGAGGAGAAGGAGGAACAGTACAGCAAGTAGCCAAAGTCATGAATTGTGTACCCATGTGTGGGTGTGAGGAGGGGCATGGCAATTTACCGGCACAAAAAATACAATGCCTATGACTTTAGATTACGCTATCATTTGGTGGTGGTGTGGTGAAGTCAGGCCCAATCCAGCCCTTGTTCATCTTGATCAGAGTCAGCCTGTCCGCCTTCATTTACCATTTTTTGAGGCAGGAGGGGGTTGTAGCTCCAATTTGTATACGCCAAAACACTCACTATACCAATCTCAGCGTTTGTGACTGACCGGTATACCTGCTGTAATTTAATCTCTAATCTGTCATCTCAGTGTCCAGCTAAAAACAATCTTTTGGGCGCCTTCATTTAGCTGTATACCGGCAGCACACCATTGAAAATGGGCAAGACCGGTGGTAAGGGACAAGGAACTGGATGTGATGATGGTGCATGCAGAGGCTGAGGCCATGTGCAAGCTCGAATTGCGCCACGACAAACGCCCACATCATCTCGCTCGATCTTCCTGTCCCAATTTGTAGGGGACCGCAGCAGTACACCACTATTAAACCAAGACGAGTGTGAACAAGTTGTTAGTTGGATAGCGGATAATGCTTCCAGTCAGTTTGGCACCACCACAAACACCCTGTCTTCCACACGGTCAAGTGTCAGTAGCCGTGAGACTGGACCGCACATTCCACACCCTGAACTTCCTTCCTCCCACCATGGTGACTGCCCGGCCCCGGACATAACTGATCCCACACTTAGACACTCTGAAGAGCTGTTCACTTATCCATTCTTAGATTCTGGCCTCTCGCCAGCTCCACTTCAAGTGGGTCATAAGGAGATCATATGTACCGATGCCCAAATATTTGAGCAGCCACGGTCTCATGAAGGCAACGGTGGGAACATGTCTCAGCAAGAGGTGGACGATGATGAAACACAATTGCCAGAATGTCAGGAGGAGGACTAGGGTAAGCAAGTGGAAGACGATGTGGTGGATGATCCAGTAACTGATCCAACCTGGCTGGATGACATGCAGAGCGAGGACAGCAGTGCACAGGGGGAGGAAGGCGTAGCATCACAACAGGCACGAAGAAGCAGGGTGGTGGCCGCAGGCAGAAGGCAGGCAACCGTTCCCCGAAACAACAACATGACAGAAGTTGCCAGTACAACTGTTAGGTCTTCCCGAGTCTGGCTGTTTTTTTAAGGTGTCTGCAGATAATTCCAAAAAGGCCATTTGCAACACCTGCCATGCCAGCATCAGCAGGGGTAGCAAAACTAGCAGCCTGACCATGACCAGCATAATCAGGCACATGTCAGCAAAGCACCCGACTTTGTGTGATGTACACTAGAGTCCAGGAGCAGTGTCTGCGGGTGAAACCACTGCATCTTCCACTGTTGTGCGTGCAAGCCAATCCCCTGTCCATACTGCATGCGAAGATGCCTCCTGTCCTGCACCTGTAGTTGCACAAGCAGAAATTGCACCATCATCAACCACGTCCTTGTCCCAGCGCAGCGTTCAACTATCCATACACCAATCTTTGGAACGCAAGTTCAAGTACGCTGCCAACGCCCTACATGCCACACTTCTAAATTTGCACATTTCACGACTGCTTGCACTGGAAATGTTGCCTTTTAGGCTGGTGGAGATGGAAACATTCCGCGACCTGATGGCGGTGGCCGTCCCACGTTACTCGGTCCCCAGCCGCCACTATTTCTCCCGGTGTGTTGTCCCCGCATTACATAAGCACGTGTCACAAAGCATTACACGTGCCCTGAACAACGTAGTTTCCGGAAAAGTCCACTAACCACGGACACGTGGACAAGTGCCTGTGGGCAGGGGTCGTACATCTCGCTGTTGACACACTGGGTTAATATTCTGAAAGCCGGGACCCAGTCTGACCTTGGAATGGAACACGTCCTTCCGACACCAAGGATTGCAGGCCCTAACTCAGTCAGAGTTTCACCCACAGTGTACAGCTCCGGAACGTCCTGATCCTCAGCCTCCTCCTCCTCCACTTCACCCTCTACACCAGTCCCAAGATGGAAGCACTGCAGCACTGCCTTGGCTAAGCGGCAACAGGCTGTGCTGAAGCTAATATGAGTAGGTGACAAACACCACAATGCTGAAGAGTTGTGGAAAGCTCTGAAACAGCAGGCAGATCACTGGCTCACACCGCTGAACCTACAGCTAGGCATGGTCATGTGTGACAATGGCCGGGACCTGGTGGCAGCTCTGAGGCGAGGCGAGCCGAGCCGACACATGTTTCATGTGTGGCCTATGTGCTCAACCTCGTGGTTCAGCGGTTTCTTAAATCCTACCCGGAGCTGCTGTCGGATCTGCTCGTAAAAGTACGCCGCCTGTGTGCCCATTTTAGAAAGTCACCTACTGCTTCAGCTGCCCTTGCCAGCTTTCAGCAGCATTTGCAGATTCCGTTTCACAGACTGGTGTGTGATGTCCCCACGCATTGGAATTCCACACTGCACATGTTGGTCAGGATTTGTGAGCAGAAGAGGGCAGTTGTTGACTACCTGCATCAACTAGGCCGTCGGTATACAGTTCAAACTCCACACATAAGACCTCAGGAGTGGACATGGATGTCCGACATATGTACCGTCCTCCAAAACTTTGAGACTCCACCAAGATGGTGAGGGGTGATGACGCCATCATTAGCGTCACCATCCCGCTTCTCTGTCTCCTAAAATGCTGTCTGCTCAAAATCAAAGGCGATGCATTGCAGGCGGAGCACGATGGAGTTGGAGCAATAAACTGTACGAGGTCATTACACACAGCCCAGCCTCATCTCACTCCAATGTGCATTGGAGGACTATGACGAGGAGGATAAAGAATTGGAGCTACTTTCATGCGGAATTGACTGTAATACACTCACAACTGTCATACCGTCAGTTCAGCGTGGATGGCCAGAGGACAGGGGAGAGGAAGAGGAGGAGGATGATGAAGACAGCATGTTGAGGACTGGAAGTCTTGCCTGTTACCAGTCTGATGCACATGGCTGACTTTATGTGATGCTGCCTGTCTTGTGACCCTCGCGTTATCAACATCTTGGCGGACACTCATTACTGGTTGGTGACACTTTTAGACCCACGCTACAAGGAGAACTTTATTTCTCTTATTCCCGAGGCGGAGAGGTCTACAAAAATGCTGCAGTACCAGAAGGCCCTAGTTGCGGAATTATTCTCTTCTGAAAACGCTTGTGGTAGAGGTCACGGTTCGGTGGACAACCAAGTCGTCCGGCCGAGAGAGACACAAATCCAATCCAGCAGAGGTAGGGGAACACTTTCAAAGATCTGGGAGAGATTTCTCAGCCCCTCCCATAGCACAGGCCCTCAGGTGCGGGGTACTGTCACAAAAAGATGCTGAAGGAGTACCTTGCCGATGGTACGAAAGTGCTCCTAGATTCCTCTGTGCCTTATAATTATTGGGTATCCAAGCTGGACATGTGGCAGGAATTGTCCCTCTACGCCTTGGAAGTCCTGGCCTGCCATGCCGCTAGCGTTTTGTCAGAGCGTGTTTTTATTGCCGCAGGTGGAATCATTACTGATAAACGCACCCGCCTGTCAACTGAAAGTGCTGACCAGTTGTTTTTGAGCTGGATATTGAGATTAGAGATTAAATTACAGCAGCTAGACCAGTCACACACAAACGCTGACACGAGTATACTGAGTATTTTCGCGTATACAAATTGGAGCTACAACCCCTCCTGGCGCACAAGAATGGTAAATGAATGCAGACAAGAGTTGGTTTTTAGCTGGACACTGAGATTAGAGATTAAATCCCAGCAGGTGGACTGGTCAGACACAAACGCTGACGAGACTACAGGGTGTTTTGGCGTATCCTAATTTCCGCTACAACCCACTCCTGGTGCACACAAATGGTAAATGAATGCAGACAAGAGTTGGTTTTTAGCTTGACACAGAGATTAAAGATTAGAGGTTAAATCCCAGCAGGTGGACTGGTCAGACACAAACGCTGACGAGAATACCAAGTGTTTTGGCGTATCCTAATTTCCGCAACAACCCACTCCTGGTGCACACAAATGGTAAATGAATGCACACAAGAGTTGGTTTTTAGCTGGACACAGATTAGAGATTAGAGGTTAAATCCCAGCAGGTGGACTGGTCAGACACAAACGCTCACGAGAATACCGAGTGTTTTGGCGTATCCTAATTTCTGCTACAACCCACTCCTGGCGCACACAAATGGTAAATGAATGCAGGCAAGAGTTGTTTTTTAGCTGGACACTGAGATTACAGATTAGAGGTTAAATCTCAGCAGGTGGACTGGTCAGATACAAACGCTGATGAGAATACAATGTCTCCTGCCTATAGAGAGCTAAATTAATCCCTAAAAGCACTGTTTTGGGATGGATAAGATTTCCAGCCTGTCCACCAGCCCCAGATGTGATGTAGGCTGCTATACTTGCACAACGAAGTTTGCTATATACCCAGCCTTCCTGCCTGTCTGTATATAGCTCTATTAGTCCTCAGTAGGACTGTTGTGGTAATTAGATTGGCAGCCCTGCGCCTACACTAGCTGAAAGGCCACAAATCTGTCCCTCAATCAGCAGCACCTCTCCCTACACTGCCTGTCTGTGGAGCAGAGTGACGAGCACAGCGCGGTCAGGTTTTATAAAGACTTGATCACGCTGTGCGGCCAGCTAATCACTGTAAAGCCACAACCAACAGGGCTGTGGTTTTACAGTGGCTGTTAGCCAATCCTGTAAAGAGCGCCAACATGCAGGGAGGTGGACCTCGAGCATAGCAAGAGTATCGCGAGATTACTCGGTACTCGCTGAGTACCCCGAGTACCGAGATATTCGTGCGAGTACCGAGTAGTGACAAGCATACTCGCTCATCCCTATGCACAAACACTAACTGTTCGGTACAGACCCCAAACTTTACAGATCAGGTTCGCCTATCACTACTAATAACCCTTCTACCCTCCTAACAAAAAAATATGTCTTTCCAAAGTGATGGTAAAGTAAACATGTGTAGATGTCATTTATTAATTATTTTGTGTGACATTACTCTCTGATCTAAGGGCATAAAAATTTAAAGTTTGAACATTGCAAAATTTTCTAAATGTTTGCTGAATCTCTGACATTTTAATTGCAAAAAACAATTGACCTAAATTTACCGCTAACATGAAGGACATGATGTCACAATAAACATAATAATAATAATAATTTATTCGGTTATATAGCGCTATTAATTCCATAGCACTTTACATACATCAGTAATGCTGTCTCTCTTGGAGCTCACAATCTAAATATCCTGTCAGTATGTCTTTACAATGTGGGAGGAAACCGGAGTGCCCGGAGGAAACCCACGCAAGCACGGGGAGAACATACAAACTCCTTGCAGATGTTGTCCTTAGTGTCCTTGGTGGGAATTGAAACCTCAGGACTCCAGTGCTGCAAAGGCTGCAGTGCTAATCACTTGAGCCACCGTGCCGCCAAAAACAATCTCCGAATCATTGGGATCCATTGAAGTGTTCTTAGGGTACCTTTACACACCGCAATTTTTGGCAGCGATAGGAGGCAATCTAATGTGCGCGTGCACGTTTTCCATGGTCGCCTCAGATTGCCGATGGCGCTTTCACATGCCGCAATCACGCTCTCAACCTAAGGCGATGTGTCACCCCGAAAATCGCACCACCAACAACAGGGAACATCCGGTCGACTCCCCTCGCCGCTTCACACTCTGCAATCCCCAAAGGAATGTGGGCGTACATGTTCAGCGCGGCGATAACATAGGCGTCTCAGACTGGTGTATACCGCGCCCCAAGCACGCTGATTAAACAACACAATAGCGTTATGATTGGTCAGCCTGCGCTGAAAGGCTGGCTAATACATGACGCCATTGCCATTGTATGGTGGTGAATGGACAGCTCTTCAAATATGGCGCCCTGTGAAGTGACAGCCAATGGAAACACAGTAGCCACCACCCATCATCACTGACGGGGCGCGGACTCCAGCACGCTGTGGCACGCATACGGGAAATCAATAGGCGACGCAGATTCCATCACTATCGCCCGTTCACACACCAAAAACAGGGAATGTCGCCTTCATGATTGCCTCTGATTTTGGAGCAGTGCTCTGAAATTGGAACCAGGCGACAGGTTTTTCCTCGCTGCCAAATTCCAAAATTACACGCCGCAACTGGGAGGAAATTTGATGGCGATGGTGCCAGGGCGACATATCGCCGGCAAGATTCCCTGCCGCGATTGCGGCGTGTAAAGGTGCCCTTAGACTTATTACTTCTTAAAGTGACACTGGTCAGAATTGAGAATATTGGTCAGGAAAGTGAAAACAGGCTTTGAGGTACCACTCCTTTGGTGCAATAAAAAAATATGATAAACCACTGTAGCTTTAAATCTGATTAAAAATAATAGGATTGTAGCATCTTCAATTGTTTGCAAATGACAAATATTTCCCTGCACTTCCAGCTACTTATTGTATGTAAAGTAATAACTGAATGTGGTGAAACTACCAGTATTGAAATGAGATTATTCTTCACATTACGTCTCTGAAGTATGCACAATAATTTAAGCCACATTAAGCTTCAGTTAAATAAATGTTTTTCATCTCAGCGTTCTAAATCTGAAACTCTTGTAAAGAATGCACAATGAGCAGCCTGTGTGCTCGGCGCACATGAGGAGCACATGTACTCTTAAGTCACCTTGGGAAAGAACAATGAGAGGCTGAGGCACTTTCAGAACATGTTACTATGAGAACCAAAACAAATACAGTTATTGATTCACAATGTGTAGAATTGGACAATTTGTGTAAAATAATTCTGTGTTTATTTTCAAGTTATATATGAACATATATAAATATACTAGATCAGGGGTCTCAAACACGCGGCTGCCGAACCGCATGCGGCCCACAAGGCTTCCCACTGCAGCCCGGGGCACCTTGAAGAAATAACATGCCCCGGGCCATTGTGCAGGGGGCCGCGGTACCTGCTTTATTGTGACTTCCAGGTACCGCTGAAACAAGTGCCATCGCGCCTTTACATTCAAGCAAGCATGTCCAAAAATTTAGAAGAAACAGACGGCACTCGCCATTAGATGAAGGTTCTTTTAATCCAAGTGCTCCGTTAGGAGGTGCGGGTCACAAACATTATGTGGCGGGGAGGGAGGTGCGGGGAGGACGATGGCCGCACGTTTCGCCTGGTTAGGCCTCCACTGGTCCAATTGGAAGCCTAACCAGGCAAAACGTGCACCCATCGTCCTCCCCGCACCTCCCTCCCCGCCACATAATGTTTGTAACCCGCACCTCCTCACGGAGCACTTGGATTAAAAGAGCCTTCATCTAATGGTGAGTGCCGTCTGTTTCTTCTAAATTTTTGGACATTTTTGTGACTGGACCTTGTGCAGACCTGTGCAATACCATATTGCTGGCAGCACATACAAGCCTAGGACAAACACCAAAAGCCCTCTAGTGCCCAGATTCCTTCCCTACAGTTGAACTTTGATTCATGCAAGCAGGCGGCCGGCGGACCAATCAGAAGCCTACTGTGACAGGCGGGTTGGCACTTGATTCAGCGGTACCCAGAAGTCAGAATAAAGTGGATACCGCGGCGGCTCCATGGCCTGGGGCATCATTAAGGTGTGTGTGTGAGAGTTAGAGAGAGAGTGTGTGTGTATATGTGTGAGTGTATTTGTGTGTATATGTGAGTGAGTGTGTGTATGTGTATATGTGTGAGTGTATTTGTGTGTATATGTGAGTGTGTGTATATGTGTGAGTGTATTTGTGTGTATATGTGAGTATGTATGTGTATATGTGTGATTGTATTTGTGTGTATATGTGAGTGAGTGTGTATATGTGTGAGTGTATTTGTGTGTATATGTGAGTGTGTATATGTGTGAGTGTATTTGTGTGTATATGTGAGTGAGTGTGTATATGTGTGAGTGTATTTGTGTGTATATGTGAGTGAGTGTGTGTATGTGTATATGTGTGAGTGTAGTTGTGTGTATATGTGAGTGAGTGTGTATGTGTATATGTGTGAGTGTGTGTGAATATTTCTGAGTGAGTTTGTATATGTGTGCATGTGTGTATATTTGTATGTGAGTGTGTATATGTGTGTATGTGTGAGTGTGTGTATATGTGTGAGAGTATTCCTGCGGCAAATCGCCGGCGGCTGGTGCTGGCAACCGCCTGGTGCCGCCTAATGCCGGGTGCTGGCAGCTGCCGGCTGCCGCCTGGTGCTGGCGGCTACCGGGTGCTAGCGGCCGCTGGGTGCTGGCGGCTACCAGGTGCCGCTTAATGCCGGTGCTGGCAGCTGCCACCTGGTGCTGGCGGCTGCCGGGTGCTAGCAGCCTCTGGGTTCTGGTGGCTGCCACCTGGTGCTGGCAGCTGCTGCCTGGTGTCTGGTGCTGGCGGCTGCTGCCTGGTGCCTGATGCTGGCGGCTGCCAGGTGCTAGAGGCCACTGGGTGCTGGCAGCTGCCAGGTGCAGCTTAATGCCGCGTGCTGGCAGCTGCCGGCTGCCACCTGGTGCTGGAGGCTGCCAGGTACTAGTGGCCACTGGGTGCTGGCGGCTGCCGCGTACTATAGGCCACTGGGTGCTGGCAGCTGCCAGGTGCCGCTTAATGCCGGGTGCTGGCAGCTGCTGGCTGCCACCTGGTGCTGGCGGCTGCCAGGTGCTAGCGGCCACTGGGTGCTGGCAACTGCCAGGTGCTAGAGACCGCTGGGTGCTGACGGCTGCCAGATGCCGCTAAATGCCGGGTGCTGGCAGCTGCCAGCTGCCACCTAGTGCTGGCAGCTGCCGGGTGTTAGCGGCCACTGGGTGCTGGCGGCTGCTGGGTGCCGCCTAATGCCGGGTGATGGCAGCTGTCTCCTGGTGCTGGCAGCTGCCGGATTCCACCTGGTGCCGCCTCCCAGGTGCTGCCGAGTGCTGCCTAATGCTGGCAGCTACCGC
Source organism: Allobates femoralis (assembly GCA_033576535.1). Taxonomy (NCBI): domain Eukaryota; kingdom Metazoa; phylum Chordata; class Amphibia; order Anura; family Aromobatidae; genus Allobates; species Allobates femoralis. The sequence goes on from JARQOC010000002.1 coordinate 506,793,829, forward strand.
CGGGTGCTGGCAGCTGCCGGGTGCCACCTGGTGCCGCCTCCTGGGTGCTGACGGCTGCCAGATGCCGCTTAATGCCGGGTGCTGGCAGCTGCCAGTTGCCACCTAGTGCTGGCAGCTGCCGGGTGTTAGCGGCCACTGGGTTCTGGCGGCTGCTGGGTGCCGCCTAATGCCGGGTGATGACAGCTGTCGCCTCCCAGGTGCTGCCGAGTGCTGCCTAGTGCTGGCAGCTACCGCCGGGTGCTGGCAGCTGCCGGGTGCCACCTGGTGCTGCCTCCTGGGTACTGGTGGCTGCCGGGTGCCACCTAATGCCGGGTGCTGGCATCTGCTGGGTGCTGGAATCTGCTGGGTGCTGCCGGCTGCAGGCTGGTGCTGGGTGCTGGCTGGTGCTGGCAAGCGGGAGACCGGGAGCCACAGAGGAAGAAGCTGCCGGGATGAGAAGAGTGGAGTCAGGTAAGGCGCTGTTACAGCCAAAGATAGCAGCCTGGGGGGAGGGGGAACGTGACTACTGAAAGTGCCTAGGGCGGCAGGAACTCCAAATATGGCCCTATGTAAGTGTGTCAATGTGTGAGTGTGTATTTGTTTGTGTAAATATGTCTTAGGATGTATGTGTGAGTGTGTGTGATTGCGTATGTGAGTGTGTGTGTATATGTGTAGTGTGTGGGTGTGTAAATTTGTGAGTGTGTGTGTGAGCGATTACAACAAGAACTCGACCAGGATGGGGACATTACCACAAGAAGGGGATTAGGATGGGGACATTACTAAAAGAAGGGGATCAGGATGGGATATTACTACATGATGAGGACCAGGATGGGGGTCATTAATATAGGATGGGAACATTACTACACGTAGGGACCAGTGAGGAACATTACTTCAAGAAGATCAGGATTTGTACTTTACTACGGTAGATTTTAGCAATACCAGAATTTTTTGCTCAATGTTACTAAGGGTACTGTTACATGTCGCAACATTGCATGCAGTTTCACAGGCAATTTGCTGGTTGCAGTGAAATCATGGACACATTGTTACTAGGGATGGGCGAATCTACTCGCTAGGACTCGTTACTCGCCGAGTAGTAAGGGACTCGCAGGACTCGGTACTCTGCGAGTTTCCCAGTGATTACTCGCACAGTAAACGAGTCCAATGCAAATCAATATCAATCCTAGTTTTGTCAGAGACGCTGACAAAACTGGGATTGCCTTTGACTTGCATTAGACTCGGCTACTGTGCCAGAGATAGCAGGGAAACTCGCAAAGTAACTGCTGTTACTTTGCGAGCCGAGTCGAGCTGTCTTCTCTGTGCAGGCTGCCGCAGCTCCAGGGTCCTAGAGCCCGCCTGCTCACAGAGATGATGTAGCAGAGCTGCGATTGTTCTCAGTCTGCTCATTCCCTGTGCATAGACATCTATATCTATGCACAGGGGATGTAGCAGAGAGGACATCGCGTTTTGGACTACGTCGGACGGAAGAGGATTTTTTTAATTAAAGATTGAGTCCCTAATGGCTTTTTTTTTTTTTTCAAATGAAATTTTTTCTCTGTGTTGTGTTTTTTTAACCCTTTATTGGAGATTCTTAGTGGCTGGGTCAAACGTGGCCTGACATTAAGAATCTCGGGCTTTTATACCAGCTTGTATAACAAAGCTGGTATTAACCCCTTTATTACCCAGCGTGCCACCACCACCAGGGCCGCTGGAAGAGCGGGGTTCAGCACCAGAGGATGGCGCTTCAATGAACGCGCCATCTTCTGGGGCGGCTGCAGGCTGCAATTTGCAGCAGGGGGTGCCCAGAAAGCTTGGGCCTCCCTGCGCTGCGGATTCCAGCCCCCAGCTGCTTAGCTGTACCTGGCTAGACATAGAAATTGCGCGGAGCCCCACGCATTTTTTTTTTTTTATTATTTCATGAAATTCATGAAATAATAAAAAAAAAGGGCTCCCCTATATTCTTGTGTCCGGCCAGGTACAAATAGGCACCTGGGGGTTGGGGGCAGCCCGTCGCTGCCTGCTGGATCCGGCTGGTTCCAGAAATACGGCGAAGCCCACGTGAAATTTTTTTCTGACAAATCCATAAAACAATGTAAATAAAAGGGACTGCATCTTTATTAACCCCTGGACCATGGGCGAGGGTTAATAAAGATGCAGTCCCTTTTTTAGGATTGTTTTATTGATTTTTCAGAAAAAAAATTACATGGTCTTTCTGGAACCAGCCGGATCCAGCAGGCAGCGACGGGCTGCCCCCAACCCCCAGGTGCCTATTTGTACCTGGCCAGACAGAAGAATATAGGGAAGCCCTTTTTTTTTGTTATTATTTCATGAATTTCATGAAATAATTAAACAAAAATGCGTGGGGCTCCGCGCAATTTCTATGTCTAGCCAGGTACAGCTAAGCAGTTGTGGGCTGGAATCCGCAGCGCAGGGATGCCCAAGCTTTCTGGGCACCCCCCGCTGCAAATTGCAGCCCGCAGCCGCCCCAGAAGATGGCGCGTTCATTGAAGCGCCATCCTCTGGCGCTGAACCCCGCTCTTCCAGCGGCCCTGGTGGCGGTGGCACGCTGGGTAATAAAGAGGTTAGGGCCAGCTTTGTATTATCAGCTGGCCCTAAGCCTGAAATTTATGGCGGTCACGCCAATATTAGACATGACCGCCATGAATTTCTATTAAATTGTTTTAAAAAAAACACAACACAGAGAAAATTTTTTATTAGAAATAAAAAAAAAAGCCATTAGGGACTCTATCTTTAATTAAAAAAATCCTCTTCCGTCCGATGCAGTCCAAAACGCGATGTCCTCTCTGCTACATCCCCTGTGCATAGATATAGATGTCTATGCACAGAGAATGAGCAGACTTGGAACAATCTCAGCTCTGCTACATCAGTCAGCAGGCGGGCTCTAGGACCCTGGAGCTGTGGCAGCCAGCACACAGAGCAGACAGCAGGACTCTTATCTGTGCGAGTGAGTTTCCCAGCGATTACTTGCACAGTAAACGAGTCCAATGCAAATCAATGGCAAAACTAGGATTGCTTCAGGCTGAAGCTTCCGAGACACATCTGTGATTTGTAAATCGCACACTACTCGCTATTACTCGCTTCCCCATTCATTAACATTGGACTCGCTAGACTCGCAACGAGTAGCGAGTCCCGGGCTCGGACTCGCTAGAGTCAAAGCGATTCCGAGTAATTTAGGATTCGCCCATCACTAATTGTTACATTTGTACACGGCCAAAAAATATAACAATGTGTCCATGATTTCACTGCAACCAGCAAATTGATGGTGAAATTGCATACAATGTTGCGATGTGCAACGGTACCCTTAGTCCTACAAGCAATGCGGCCCCCAATATCAATTTTTTTCTACGTGCGGCCGACCAACCCAGCTGAGTTTGAGACCCCTACTTTAGGGTTCTTTCACACAGCGATTTTCTGTGATCCGTGGCTGTCCGTTGTAAAACTGACAGCCAAGGATCAGATTTTGGCCCCATGTTATCCAATGGGCACGGATCACATCGGATTTGGCCTTATTGGCATCCGATTTTTGTCGGATCCGATCCTGGCCGATTTGGATCCGACCTGATCCGCGCCAAATAACATGGGGCCTATGGAGCGCGGGTCCGAGGAAACAGCTGATGTCTCCTCGGACCCGATCTTAGTGTACTGAGCATGCTCAGTACACTAAAATCGCTCTGTGCCATCTAATATCACTTCTGCACTGTATATTCATACATTGCAGAAGTGATATCCAGTTAAATGAAAGGGTTAAAAATAAAAAAATCATTATCCTCACCTCTCCCACGATCCAGCGATGCCTCCAGCGCTCTGTGCTTCTAGGACCTGGCCTGACGTCACAGTTGAGTCACATGACCGGTTACCGCGGTAACCGGTCATGTGACTGTGACATCACGCCAGGTCCTGTTGATCAGAAGAAGAAGCTGGAAGCAGCGTGGGTGTCGTGGAGAGGTGAGAATGAAGATTTTTTTATTTTTTAAGCTCTGCAAAGAGGGGGACAACAGGAGGACAAAGAGGGGACAAAGAGGGGAGACAGAGGGGACCAACAGGAGGACAAAGAGGGGGCCAACAGGAGGACAAAGAGGGGACAAAGAGGGGGAGAAAGAGGGGACAAAGAGGGGACAAAGAGGGGACAAAGAGGGGAAAGGTGACAGGAGGAGCAGGGAGAGGAGGAGAGGATTCAAACTGATGCTGCAAAATATCGGGATCGGATGCCTATTTGGCATCCGATTGCAGTCATCAGTTTGGATCTGTTGCTGTCCGAGGGGTGCAGCAAAAAGTCTGATCTCCTCGGACAGCACAAAAACGCTGTGTGAAAGCAGCCTTAGACACATGTTTTACTGCACAGGCCACAGAGAGTGACTGGCTCCCTCCACTGGAATAACTATAGAGGCTGCCATCCAATCAGAGGTCAGCAGCTAAGGGCAATATGCCCTTAGCACGTGGTTCATGACATCACTGCCATGCACTGCCCTTCTTCCCTGCACCTCCTATCGAGAAAAGGATGCCACATATCATGGCTGTGGGGAGAGGTGAGAAGAGTTTTCTTTAATGTGTTCAAAAAAGTGGCCAGGACAGAGGATATTACTTAAAAAGGGGCCAGGATGGAGGACATTATAAAAGAAAGAAGCCAGGATGGGGGACATAATTAAAGCAGGTTACTAGGCCAGAGTGCATTCTGACATAAAGTAGCCAGGGTGGGGGGCATTATTAAAGGAAGGGGCCAGGATGGAGGACATTATTACATAAATGAGCCAGAATGGGACCAAAATGGGGACATTGCTACTGGAAGGGGATGGGATGAGGGACAAAAATTAAAGGAAAGGTGACATAATTACTGAATGCAGGCCAGAATGAGGGACAAACATTATTAGGTTATGGTAGCAAGTGAAGCTCATAATTGCTGCTCATGAGGGACACTATAATGCTGTCAGCTGGGAACAATATTACTGAATTGAGGCCAGAATAGGAGACACTATTACTCTACAGTCGTGATCATTACTAATACTCCCCATTATGATTCATGCATGATTAATTATTCATTTATGGAGCCACAATATGGGCACCAACTGTATTGAGGCATTAAATGTGGACTAGATTACTATATAGGGCAGAATGGTGTATTTTACTACTGTGTTGTTGCAATTGGGGAAGGGGTATTAGGGCCACTTTACACACACCAACTTCTGTGACCAACTTCTGAACAGATCTCTGGTTGCAGTGAAATCATGGACACATTGTTCCATTTGTACACAGCCACAAAATGGAGCAATGTGTCCATGATTTCACTGCAACCAGAGATCTGTTCAGAAGTTGGTCACAGAAGTTGGTGTGTGTAAAGTGGCCCTAAGGCTGGGGTTACACATAGAAATCCGTTTTTGGAAGTCATTTTCATCACCAATCCGTTTTTTATAGGGTGCTTTTTGTGTCTCCTGCACTCCTGTACGTTTTTGGACTTAGTCATTTTTTCATTAAAAACGCATGTGCGTTAACGCATGCGTTAACGCAAGTGCCTATATGTGCCATGCGTTAACGCATGCGTTTCCCATAGGGCCCCATGTTAAAAAAAACGCATAAAAACGCATGCGTTTTTTAACTGATGCCAAAAACGCTGTTTACTGCGTTTTTGGCTCAAAAACGGACAGGGCAATGTTTTGAGCTCCAGAGAAAAACGCACAGGGTGTTTATTACACCCAATGCGTTTTTCTGTCAGTTTTTGGACTTAGAAAAAAAAATTAACAAAACTGAAGCCAAAAACGGACTGAGGGCTTATGTGGAACCCCAGCCTAACTGTTGTATTTGAGCATAAGGAAGGATATTTCTACTGAATAGGACTATAAAGAGAAACATTATATGGGTCTACAGAGAGGGGCATTTCTTTTGTGAGGGGTTACAAAGTGAGACATCAATACTGTGATATATTTTATATTTTTAGATACTGTTACTAAAGGGGTAAAAAATGGAGGAACTATTTCTGTACAGGGCACTAGAGTATCTGGCACCATTTTGAAGTAGGGTAAAATGCAAGGTGCTTTAGAAGAAATCTGTCAAATATGTGCGTTTGTTTCTTCAAAGATGAATCCTTGCTAGAAAACGTTAGAGTGGTTTTCAATGTATGAAGAAGAAAGGTATGAATATGAATGACTTAATTTAGATGACTTACCAGTAAACCACTGAATTTACCTGTACTGTGTAGCATCCTGCTCATTGTTATTGGCACATATGAAGTTTAAGTACATAATGTGGAATATCTCCTGAAAAAATGAATCAAGTGAAACAGCTTTTATATATACAGCACTCGTGTTAACTGCAAAAGAGCAAATGATAAACTGTGTCCCGCCCCCTGATGCCAGCTTGCACCTTCCCCACACATCTCAGCTGATATATGATATGATATGCTGAGGGTGATCAAACAGCGCTTCTACCCAAAAATGGTATAATTAGAAACGTCAGTTCAAGCCACAAGAAGTAAGCTGTCACACAGTCCCAGATCCGGAAAAAAATGAGATCGCTACGGGTTATGGCCACTTTGCACGTCCCAACATCGTTCCGATATTGTATCCAACGGTGCGGGAGCGCGCTTTTTCTGGGCAGAATTCCAAGATCGCATAGGCGATCACATCGCGATATCGGCAGGCAACGCCACTACGATGTGTACGCCCCCTTGAACGGCCGACCCAGGAACGACCATTTAACATGGGATAGGATATGGGAAGTTGTACTCCACATTGTAGTTGGGCTTTCACACAGCACGATCCAGCCACAACGTCCATCCAATATCGGCCCGTTGGAGAGCCTGCTCATTTGATCCCCGATATCGTATTGGCATCATTCGTGCATCGTATTGGACATTTATACCATACAACGCACGAACGATATCGGGGCCAACGCACAAACCACATGACTTTTTTTCGGAGTGGACGCCAATATCGGGACGTGTAAAGTGGCCATTAGAGAAAATGGCACAAAAGTGCAATTATTTTTATTTAAACTCTTTTGAATTTTTTTCACCACTTAGGTAACAGTAAAAGTACACTTGTTTGGTATCTACAAACTTGTACTGACCTGAGAAATCATACTGACATGTTAGTTTTACCATATAGTGAACATGGTGAATTAAAAACTCAAAAAACAAACGTGTATTTGCAAGTTTCACTGCAAATTCACTGCAATTTATTTTTTTTTCCAATTTTCCTGTACAGTGTATGGTAAAATAAATTTTTTCATTCAAAAGTAAAACTTGGCCGGAAAAACAAGCCCTCATATGTCTATAATGATGAAAAAATAAAAAAGTTATTGTTGACTTCAGAGAGTCAGGGCCTAGGAATGGCCGCTTTATAGTGAGCTCCTCGTCGGCCCAGCTCTATCCAGGGTCATTGTGGTGGCGCCGGGCCGTGGCTATTTGACCGAAGTGAGGAGACTGCCGAGGTGAAAACCAGCAGGCGAGATCTGGTCGCCCAGGATTCCCCGGAGGTCTCGTTGTGCAGACGGAGCCATCCACAGCAGACACCGTGAGGCCAGCGGTAGGGGAGGCAGGAGGAAGCCTCTGAGGAGGATCCGAATTGTGCTGGTGACAGAGTATTACACCGGAGATCCTGCATACAGCACACAGTCTGTCTGTGAAGAGAACGGAAGAGCGACACTGGAGCGCCAGCCAGGGAACTGCATTGACCGGCAACTAGTGTTGGCTCCATTTTCATAGAGGCACAAGGTCTCACGCTGCAGTAGGGATATTAACTGTGACAGAGCACACACTTGTGAAATCAGTGCCAAACACCTAAGCCCTGCACAACATCGAGACTGTACAAATAAACCCACAGTATAGGGAAGATGGTATCTGCACAAAAGGAGAAGTTTAACCCCTGCAGTATCGCTCGATATGTTTATTGCTTACTTTTAGTGCACCAAGCACATACCACGCCTACACGATTGGACTCCTCCTTGGGAGGTGGACATTCCTGAGGACAGCAAACATATAAGTGCTCTTCGCTGAAAGCGGCCAAGTGACAACTATTAATGTAATCATCTACTAATACAGACATCACCGACCTCATCAGCAGATTCCCTAGTGTCCGCCATGATGGATAAGTATGTGGGTAAACAAACCAAAGGGGGTCGCACTTCTTCTCGGAACCAACCAGGCCCCTCATCACCTAATTTGATCCAGGCCACAAGCGGTGAGAATTCTCAATCTATAGCTGACATCATAATAGAGCGCCTAATACCTGTAAAAGACTCTAGGCTTACCATTTTTCAAGCCTCAATTGATACTATACTCTCACAAGTGACGTCTCAGGGCACACAACTAACGGACGCTGAGCAGCGCATTTACCCTCTTGGAGGGAAAAGAGAGGATCATTGCAGACTTGCATAATAAAATGGATGACTTAGAGAACAGATCCAGATGCAATAACTTGAAATTTGTGGGTCTGCCGGAGTCAATTCACCTTGTGGAGCTACTAAAGCTGACATCCCAGTGGCTGCCGCAAGCTCTGGATATTGCCTTGAAGTCCGGACGGATCGCCGTTGAAAGAGCGCACAGAGAAGGAGAGAGAAAGACTGACCATGACCAGCTTTGTTTAGAGTTTTGGACTACCAGGACAAAATTCGCTTATTTACTGCGTACAGAAAGAAATCACAACTCTTTTACAAGGACCATAAAATACTGATGTTTCAGGGCTATTTGGCGGTAGTGGCTGCCAAGCGCAGAACATTTTAGCTGGCATGCAGAGTGCTGGTGGATAACAATATAAGGTTTGGCTTGCGATACCCTACTTTGCTGCGCTTTACACTGTCAGGGAAAAACTGGGTTTTTGACGACCCAGCGAAAACTCTGAAATGTGTACAAGAAGCCACGAAGCCACCATGAGAGCTACCGAATACATTCTGGTTAGCGACACTTCAGTATGCCGATTGAGGTGATGTTGCTACATGTTCTACACTTGTGTGTTTATGTTGCTGATGTTTTTGTTGTTTATACTGTTTTATGGTACCCATGCCATACAAGACACACTGTAATGGAAGATAAAAGGAGAGATAAGATTTTTATGTTTAAAGGGGGGAGTTAAAGGGGGGAATCTCTGCATTTAATTTGAAGAACCACACATCATGGGGACTCCAGGGCCTACTCACTGGGATGGGTGGGGGTCCCACTTATACTTATTTATCTTTCTCATTCGGATACCTCATATGGGAATAGGTTAAATGGTAGATAGTTCAAACATTGAGCGATTCAACCTGACGTCTCTTCATTAGTACTCCTGGAACGTCAATTGGTTGAACTCCCCAATAAAAAGGAAAAAAAAAAAATTATTTACATCAGAAAAATTTCCATGTTGTTCTTCTCTAGGAGACCCACTGGATTAAAGGCAATCACCTGATGCTTCGCAGCAAAAAATTCTCTTTATGCACAGAGTCCTAATACTCCAAGAGACAGCAGGAGGTTGTCATATTGATTAATAATAATAATAATGTTAAGTATGAAGTAGTGGATACAATAGTTGATCCTGCTGGAAGGTTTATCTGTGCTAAAGTCAACATTGAGGAGACGATTTACAGTATAGTCAACATTTATGCACCGAATTCGCCAGGTCCACAGTTCCAGGCTTCTGTGTTGGAACACATTGCAGGCTGGGACACGTCTTCTCTGATTTGTGGGCGGGGACTTTAACGAGGTACATGACGCAGACATGGATAAATCTAATCCCCAATCATCACTTGCATGGACCTCGGGGAGATTTTTGTAATCTCTCTCAAATTACCTAGATTTGATGGATATATGGAGAGTGCAACACTCAATAGAAAAAGACTTCTCCTACTATTCACACGCTCAGGATTCTCACGCTAGAATTGACTATTGGCTGTTGAGCTCCACACTCTTGCCCCTCATTCAACAGACAAAGATATTGGACATCTACATTTCAGATCATGCACAGGTCACCTTCCATCTCAAATTAATGCAACCTGTCCACCAAAATAGGAGATGGAGATTCCCCTCATATTTATACCAGTCAGAAAACTTTAAGAAACACCTACATTTTGCATGGAATACATTTAAAGCTGACAACTCAGAACATATTGCAACGCCCACACCTTTTCTGGGTCACCTCTATGGCAGTAATGTGAGGGCAGATAATTTCCTTTATGAGCAATAAAAAAAATACCTATTACGTCTGACTGTAGAATCGCAAAACATACTAACTCTTACATACAAAAGATTCAAATCTAATAACACACCCCTTACAAGTAAACAGTATCTGGAGGCGAAGGAGGCGGCCGACATTTTGGCCCATGAAAGAGCTGTCTATAACCTCGATTATCAAAAACAAAAGTATTTCAAGTGGGGTAATAAACCTGGCAAAATACTTGCATCACTTACTAGACCTTATCGAAAGGCCACGAGGATCCATAAAATACAAACTAAACATGGCATTGTCAGGACTAGCAATGAGGAGATCACTGAGGAATTTAGAGCTTTTTTGAGTCTGTCTATAGTGCAGCGCTAAAGACGAGAAATGGTACCCCTGGTTTCTTATGAACAGAAGTGATACCTAAATTGACGGAGAAGCACACACAGGTCCTTAATGCCCCAGTATCTATATCGGAAGTCGTTCAGACTATTAGCACCTTGAAAGTCTCTAAATCCCCTCGTCCCGATGGATATGGCATTGAATATTACAGAATCCTGGGAGGAATACTAGTCCCACATCTGTGCGCGGTTTTGAACCAAATTGTCCAGGCTGGGTTTACGGATGCAGATATACCGTATATACTCGTGTATAAGCCGAGTTTTTCAGCACAAAAATGTGCTGAAAAGTCCCCCCCTCGGCTTATACACAAGTCATATACATCGGACAGCCCAGGGTCCGCAGCGTCTAACGTGCCCAGGGTCCGCAGCGTCTAACGTGCCCAGGGTCCGCAGCGTCTAACGTGCCCAGGGTCCGCAGCGTGTAAGGTGCCCAGGGTCCGCAGCGTCTAACGTGCCCAGGGTCCGCAGCGTGTAACGTGCCCAGGGTCCGCAGCGTGTAAGGTGCCCAGGGTCCGCAGCGTCTTACGTGGCCAGGGTCCGCAGCGTGTAAGGTGCCCAGGGTCCACAGCGTGTAAGGTGCCCAGGGTCCGCAGCGTGTAACGTGCCCAGGGTCCGCAGCGTGTAACGTGCCCAGGGTCCGCAGCGTGTAACGTGCCCAGGGTCCGCAGCGTGTAACGTGCCCAGGGTCCGCAGCGTGTAACGTGCCCAGGGTCCGCAGCGTCTAACGTGCCCAGGGTCCGCAGCGTCTAACGTGCCCAGGGTCCACAGCGTGTAAGGTGCCCAGGGTCCGCAGCGTCTAACGTGCCCAGGGTCCGCAGCGTGTAAGGTGCCCAGGGTCCGCAGCGTCTAACGTGCCCAGGGTCCGCAGCGTGTAACGTGCCCAGGGTCCGCAGCGTGTAACGTGCCCAGGGTCCGCAGCGTGTAACGTGCCCAGGGTCCGCAGCGTGTAACGTGCCCAGGGTCCGCAGCGTGTAACGTGCCCAGGGTCCGCAGCGTGTAAGGTGCCCAGGGTCCGCAGCGTGTAACGTGCCCAGGGTCCGCAGCGTCTAACGTGCCCAGGGTCCGCAGCGTGTAAGGTGCCCAGGGTCCGCAGCGTGTAAGGTGCCCAGGGTCCGCAGCGTGTAACGTGCCCAGGGTCCGCAGCGTGTAAGGTGCCCAGGGTCCGCAGCGTGTAAGGTGCCCAGGGTCCGCAGCGTGTAAGGTGCCCAGGGTCCGCTGCGTGTAAGGTGCCCAGGGTCCGCTGCGTGTAAGGTGCCCAGGGTCCGCTGCGTGTAAGGTGCCCAGGGTCCGCAGTGTGTCACGTGTATACAGCAGGCAGTTTCTAATGTTTTTACAGTCTGCAGTCTCTAATGTGTATACGGCCCGCAGTCTGTAGTGTGCAGCATCACAAAATTTTCCTGAGAGTTCTCTCTGTGTTCTTCACGGTGTCTCCATGGATCCTGTTCGTCTCTACGCCCAGCACTGGACTTTCTGCCGCCACCTTTCATCTTTCCCCATCTTTAGGATCAGGCTGAATCTTGGCTATCTATATACCACAGCATCCTATCTATAAAGCACAGCCTCCTGGGTATGCTGGATATAATTCTCCTGTTTACTGAGTGTAATCCTCAGTATCTGTAGTATTCTGTATATATACACTGCATAGTACCACTTCTCCTGTCCTGTATACAGGGTGTAATCCTCAGTATCTGTAGTATTCTGTATATATACACTGCACAGTACCACTTCTCCTGTCCTGTATACTGGGTGTAATCCTCAGTATCTGTATTATTCTGTATATATACACTGCACAGTACCACTTCTCCTGTCCTGTATACTGGGTGTAATCCTCAGTATCTGTATTATTCTGTATATATACACTGCACAGCACCACTTCTCTTGTCCTGTATACAGGGTGTAATCCTCAGTATCTGTATTATTCTGTATATATACTCTGCACCTCTGCACAGTACCACTTCTCCTGTCCTGTATACTGGTGTAATCCTCAGTATCTGTGTTATTCTGTATATAAACACTGCACAGTACCACTTCTCCTGTCTTGTATACTGGGTGTAATCCTCAGTATCTGTATTATTCTGTATATATGTACACTGCACAGTACCACTTCTCCTGTCTTGTATACTGGGTGTAATCCTCAGTATCTGTATTATTCTGTATATATGTACACTGCACAGTACCACTTCTCCTGTCCTGTTCTATTTGTACATGGCAAAAAATGGAACAATGTGTCCATGATTTCATTGCAACCAGTGAGTTGCCAGCAATGTCTCCCAGAGATATCTCTGTGTGTGACAGTACCTTAAGGCTCCTTTCACATCAGCGGTAAACTGATGTTTGCGGCCAATCCATCACTTTCGCAGGCTGCTTTCACATCAGCGGTAAACTGATGTTTGCGGCCAATCCATCAGGTGGCACCGCATCTGCCAGATCAGCCGACTTGCAGCCCAGATGCGGCAAGCCCCATGCATTGTGTATGGAGCTTGCAGTCTGGTGCGGCAAGTGGTGTTCTGCCAGGTGTGGCAGATCCGGTACTTGCGGCCGATGAAAAACAATGCTGTAAGTGGTGGTTTTTTTTTGCGCCGTCGCAAGGGCTGGATCTGCCACACCAGACTGCTAGCTCCATACACAATGCATGGGGCTTGCCGCATCTGGGCTGCAAGTAGGCTGATCTGGCAGATGCGGTGCCACCTGATGGATTGGCCGCAAACATCAGTTTACCGCTGATGTGAAAGCAGCCTGCGAAAGTGATGAGGGCATGACAACGTAAAAGCAAATTTCACTGTTAAAGGCTGATGGGTGATAGTGTGTGGGCTGGTGGGGCTTGTTTTTCAGGGCTGCTTTTTGGTCCCAGTCCGGCCCTGAAGGTGAGTATGACTTTTTTTTTCTTTCTATTTACAGCAGGATGGAGCATTACTAAGGGGGCAGGATGGGGCATTACTAAGGGGGCAGGATGGGGCATTACTAAGGGGGCAGGATGGGGCATTACTAAGGGGGCAGGATGGGGCATATTACTCTGCTGGGGGCAGGATGGGGCATTACTAAGGGGGGCAGAATGGGGCATTACTAAGGGGGCAGGATGGGGCAATAGTAACAGGGGCAGGATTTGGCATATTATGTGATGGGGCATATTATTATGTGATGGGGCTGATGGGGCATATTATTATGTGATGGGGGCTGATGGGGCATATTATTATGTGATGGGGGCTGATGGGGCATATTATTATGTGATGGGGCATATTATTATGTGATGGGTGCTGATGGGGCATATTATTATGTGATGGGGCATACTACTATATAATGTGGGCAGGATGTGGCAGATAAATATGTGATGGGGGAAAGGATGGGGCATATTAATATGTGATGGGGACAAGGATGGGGCAGATTACTATGTGATGGGGTCAAGCAGGGGCTGGCTGGCAGATTTCAGCCTGGGTGGCAAGCACAGTGCAGTGGCCCATTATGACGGGCCGCCAGCCCCTCTGCCGCCTGAGGCCAAGTGAGGAGCGGGGGGGGGTGTTTGGGGTGCTACCGCGGGTGAGGAGCAGGAGCAGGGAGGGGGCACGAAGCAGGAGAGCCGGTGGAGAAGTCCTCTTCTTACCACAGGTTTCCCCGCCTGTGTCTTTCCTTTCGCTCCACAATCCTGATGCTGCGCTCCCTCCTCCCTGTAGTTGCTCCCCAGGCCCGGTACTAACATTAAAGCAAAGACCGCAGCCTTATCATTTATAATGTGACGCATGGTGCCTGCAGATGCTTGCAGACCGCCGTGTGCTCCCATTGCCCGTCATGAGTGATCTGTGCGCATGCGGAGACATGCGCACAGATCACACTCTCGTCCGCACCAGGAACGCGACAGAAAGGTCACTCATGGCGGGCAACAGGAGCGCACGGCGGTCTGCAAGCATCTGCAGACACCGTGCGGCCCATTATAAAAGATAAGGCTGCCGGCTCCTTGCAGATGTCCTCCGCAGAATGCAGCGGAGGAATCTGCAAATGTGAACACAGCCTTACATTTACATGTAAGCAGCAGCAGGACAACAAACTCAGGCTACCTTCACATTAGCGTTTGTGTCTGCATGCTGATGGCATGCAGACACAAACGCAGTCAAAAGCAGTGCCATTTCGATGTGTCCGCAGCAGAGAATGTCCGCCTGCGGACACATCACTGTGCAGCCCGGCAGCTAATCGGCGGTGTCCAGGGGTGGAGATCAGCGCCGGAGATCTCCTCCTCCCGGCCGCCGGTAAGCTCCGAGACATGACGGCGGGGAGAAACAGCTGATTTGACAGCTGTTTGAATCTCCCCCGGCGGCGGGGAGGAGACCATCAGAGGCTGAGCTGATCTCCCGGTGGCCGTCGGTGATCTCCTGTGACATCACCGGCGGCCACCGGGAGATTTTTCAATGGGTCCCCAGCGTTCCTTCTGCGTTGTCAAGCGCAGAACACTGCGGACCCATTGATGACAATGCATGGCTTGTGCGCTTGGGGACGCTTGCTGACTTTCCAAGGTCCCCGAGCGCTCAAAAAATGCAACATGCTGCGTCCCGGGTGCGGACGCTGGACCCTGGAAGGAGCAGATATTGTCCGCATCCGCACCCGAACGCAGCAAACGCTGACAAACGCAGGCACTATGCGTTCCTATGTTAAACATAGGAACGCAGTGCGCATGCGTTTGGCTGCGTATGGGAACGCAGCATAAGCTGTGAAGGCAGCCTCAGAGTCACACACACAAGCAGTTCACTTACATTTACACAGGCGAGGCGACTCAGGCGAGGAACGAGGCAGGCAGCAGTAGTGCAGCAGCTCACTACTTGTCTTTGCAGCAGCACCAGGCAGGGATGTAGTGGGGGGACTCAGACTGGCCTGGCTGGCCTCCGCTCCGGCTCCAGTCCTCAGTCAAACCAACGGCACTGCCTGTGGGGCCACCTGGCTGCCACCACCAGGCTCCAGTCTGTCCCACCGGCAGCAGAGCAGACAGCAGAGCAGCACAAATTTCAAACAGTATGGCGGCGGCCGTCACTGTTTGCGCTCCGCTCTGGAGGGACTGAGTGGGTTCACAGAAGGTTCACTGCCTGCGTGCTGACGTAGCACGCAGGCTACACACCGCTCTGAACCCTCCCCCCCTCCCTGACGCAGTCGCCCTCTCCACTCCCTGCATCCCGCAGGCCAGCCGGGTGCCATGACAACGCACCCGCTGGCCGCTGCTGCCGGAAGCCCGGACCGGCCCCGCGGTGGCGCAGCCCAGTGCAGAGAGACCTGAGAGCTATTCTTAGAGGTGAGTGCGGCTGCGGCCGCCCGCTAGCAGTGCACTGACACAGCCCAACCAACCACCTCGGATGACCCTCATACACTGTTAATATGTGCCCCTGCAGCCTAGTAAACCATTTGCAGCACTGTTTTTGTGTGAAAAGTGGCTGCAGTAGAAGTGAGATAATGATTTTATAAACTTACATGCCTGCGTACTTCTGGGCGTCTCCCTGTGTGTGCTGGGACTTGTGTGCTGTGCTCATCATGCCTGCTCTCCCCCTCCCTTATGCACGCCCCCTCTCAGCCTGCTATAGTGATGTGAGGCTGATCTCGTCATCGCGGCATCCCGGTAGCCCCGCCCCTTTATGACGCAATCAGCCTCACACAGTATAGCAGGCTGAGAGGGGGCGTGCATAAGGGAGGGGGAGAGCAGGCATGATGAGCACAGCACACAAGTCCCAGCACACACAGGGAGACGCCCAGAAGTACGCAGGCATGTAAGTTTATAAAATCATTATCTCACTTCTACTGCAGCCCGCCGGTTGCCTGGACAACGCAGCCCTTGCTGCGATATGAAGCCCGGGCGGTCCCACTGCGGCCGCACCGCGCTGACAGCCGGCCGCTCAGTCATCAGATCCTTTCACCATTCAGGGCGGCTGCCGGCAGTACCGGGCGGGCCGGCCCTGAACTGTCACTATACCGGCGGCCCGGAGGGCAGTTGCCCCCCAGGAACCCGGGCCAGTCCGCCCCTGGGGTCAAGGATAGGGCAATACTACCAGGGGGCAAGATGGGGCATATTACTGTGATGGGGACAAGGATGGGGCACATTACTGCTGGATGGGGCATATTACTGCAAAGGAATAAGGATGGGGCATATTACTGTAAAGGAATAAGGATGGGGCATATTAATGGCAAGTGGACAAGGATGAAACACATCACTGCAGGATGGGGCATATTACTGCAAGGGGACAAGAATGTGGCATATTACTGCAGGATGGGGCATATTGCTGCAAGGGGACAACGATAGGGCATTACAGCAGGATGGGGCATTACTACATGATAGGGGCAGGATGGGGACATTACCACAAGGGACAAGGATGGGACATTACCGAAGAGGACAAGGATGGGGAATACTACAAGGGGATAAGGATAAAGACATTACTACAAGAAGGGGGTCAGGATAGGAACATTACTGCCAGGAGAGGGTCAGGATGGAGCACAACTGCAAGGAGAGGGTCAGGATGGGGCCATAAATGCATGGAGATGGTCAGGATGGATCATATAGCTAGGAGAAGATCAGGATGGAGCACATTGCTACAAGGAGAAGATCAGGATGGAGCACATAACTGCAAGGAGACGGTCGGGATGGAGCACATTACTGCAAGGAGAGGGTCAGGATGGAGCACCTTACTGCAAGGAGAGGGTCAGGATGGAGCACATTACTGCAAGGAGAGGGTCAGGATGGAGCACATTACTGCAAGGAGAGGGTCAGGATGGAGCACATTACTGCAAGGAGAGGGTCAGGATGGAGCACATAGCTACAAGGAGAGGGTCAGGATGGAGCACATAGCTACAAGGAGAGGGTCAGGATGGAGCACATAGCTACAAGGAGAGGGTCAGGATGGAGCACATAGCTACAAGGAGAGGGTCAGGATGGAGCACATTACTGCAAGGAAAGGGACCAGGATTTCAGCATGAAATCTGCTTGCATTCCATGATAAAATCTATCTCCTATCTGTCTAATATTCTGCATTTTTTCCATACAGATCAATCCACCTGCTGTTTCTAGAAAGGGCAGTGGCAGCGGCTCAGCTTCAATGTGCAGTACACATGAGCTGGATGACCACTGCTGAAGAGAAGAGAAGACTGCAAAGGTAAGTTTAAAATCAATTAATTGTTAAAATAATTGAATTGATCATCAATGTTTCAGGACTACAAGCCCTGTACAGGGAAGAGAGTTAGCATCTGCTGGCTCTCCCCCCTGTGCAGCGCTTATGATTACTATTGCTGTAATTTAGGTTATATTATCGTATTGGCACTTCGCCATAAATAATTTCGTTTTGAGTTGCGGTTTGGGCACTCGGCCTCAGAAAGGTTCGCCATCACTGGTCTATAGCAAGTAAGATGTCATCATACTAGTGTAAAAATAAATAAATAATTGAAAAAATGTCATGGGGTTCCCTATATATTAATCCACAGTACAGATAAAGCACACGGCTGAGAGCTACAGCCCCTAGCTGTGTTTGGTATGTTAACTACTAGGTATCAAAATCTGGGGGATCCCATGTGCTTTTTTATTATTTAAATTATTTAAAAAATGGTGTGGACCTGGAAGTAGGGTGACCCCAACACAGAGGCTAGTAAGTATGATTTTCCTACTTTAATCACCATTGTGCTTACTTTTTAAGCCCTCTAGCCTACTGCCACCATTCTTAATATGTTCCACCAGAAAATTGCCTGCAAAACAAGTATGAGCTTCATGATCAATACATGACTATCCCACTCAGCTCTAGGGCAATATTTGGACGATAATGGGACACTTCACTTCACTTATTTACTTAGTAGAAACTACTCAGGAGTTACTGTCCAAAAATAATTAAACTTTATTGATTAAAAGCACACATACAGGTAATGACACATATAGGAAATAAATGGTGAGGCGATTCCAAAGATATGCCACACCAGGGTAATAACAGGAGACTGGGCTGTCTCAGCTATTTCAGATGCACATATTAAGGGCAAAAGATTGACGGTATGAAGTAATAAAGATGGAGTCTCAATTTGTGTTTGTTGTCTTCTAATAAAAATATTTTTCTCTGTGTGGTGTATTTTTCTTTTACTATTTACCAGAGATTCCTAGTGGCTGGGTCTAACATTGGCCCGACATTGTGAATCTTGGGCTTAGTGCCATCTGCCAATAAAAAAGCTGGCATTAACCCCCTATATCACCCAGTTTGCCACCGGCATCAGGGCAACCGGAAGAGTCTGGGTACAGCGCCAGAAAATGGTGCTTCAATGAATGCGCCATTTTCTGGGGTGGCTGCGGCTGCAATTCGCAGCATGGGGGGCCCAGAATGCTTGGGCCTCTCCATGCTAATGATTCCAGCCCCCAGCTACCTAGTTGTACCTGGCTGGACCAAAAATATGGCGGAGCCTCACGTCATTTTTTTTCTAGAATTAGTTCTAGAAATAAAAAAAAGGGCTTTGCTGTATTTTTGGTTGCCAGCCAGGTACAATGAGGCAGCTGGGGGTTTCTGGCAGTCCATAGCTACCTAGTTGTACCTTACTGGAGCACAAATATGGCGGAGCCCCACGTCATTTTATTTTCTACAATCAGTTCTAGAAGTATAAAAAAACAGCCTTCGCTGTATTTTTGGTTGCCAGCCAGGTACAACGAGGCAGCTGGGGGGCTGGAATCCTCAGTGTGGAGAGACCCAAACGTATGCAACCCACAGCCACCCCAGCAAATAGCGATTTCATTAGAGATGCCATTTTCTGGTGCTGTACCCCAACTCTACCAGTTGCCCTTGTGCTGGTGGCACACGGGTTCTCCATACACGACATGGTGTCCGCTAACAATTTCAATGGAAAAATTAGCTCCAATTGTTAGCGGAAACCATATCGCGTATGGAAATCCCCTCCCTGTGTGCCTGAACATTGGAGCTCCCCCACAGGTGACCCCTTTTTGGAAACTAGAACCCCCAGGGAACATATCTAGATGCATAGTGAGCACTTTGAACCCCCAGGTGCTTCACAAATTGATCCGTAATAAGGAAAAAGTACTTTTATTTTCACACAAATTTTCTTTTTTAATTTTTACTGATCAATTTGTGAAACATCTGGGGTTCAAAGTGCTCACTATGCATGTAGATAAGTTCCTTGGGGGGGTCTAGTTTCCAAAATGGGGTCAATTGGGGGAGCTCCAATGTTTAGGCACATAGGGGCTCTCCATACGCGACATGGTGTCCACTAGCATTTGGAATTGTTAGCGGACACCATGTCGCATATGGGGAGCCCCTATGTGCCTAAACATTGGAGCTCCCCCCACAAGCAAACCCATTTTGGAAACTAGACCCCCGCAATGAACTTATCTAGATGCATGATGAGCACTTTGAACCCCCAGATGTTTCACAAATTGATCCGTAATTATGAAAAAGTACTTTTTTTTTCCACAAAAATTTTCTGTTTTCATCTTTACAGATTAATTTGTAAAGCACCTGGGGGTTCAAAATGCTCACCACCCATCTACATACGTTCCCTGGGGGGTCTAGTTTCCAAAATGGGGTCACTTGTGTGGGAGCTCCAATGTTTAGGCACACAGGGGCTCTCCAAACACGACATGGTGTCCGCTAACTGTTTGAATGGAAAATTAGCTCAAATTGTTAGTGGACACCATGTCGCGTTTGGAGAGCCCCTGTGTGCTTAAATATTGCAGCTCCCACACAAGTAACCCCATTTTGGAAACTAGACCCCCCAGGGAACCTATCTAGATGGGTGGTGAACACTTTGAACCCCCAGATGTTTCACAAATTGATCCGTAATAATGAAAAATACATTTTTTTTCACAAAAATGTTCTTTTAGCCTCAACTCTTTTATTTTCACATGGGCAAAAGGATAAAATGGATCCTAAAATTTGTTGGGCAATTTCTCCTGAGTACACTGATACCTCATATGTGCTCATAAACCACTGTTTGGGCGCACTGCAGGGTTCAGAAGTGAAGTGAGTGCCATTTCACTTTTTGAATGGAAAATTAGCTCCAAAAGTCAAATTGGGCTCCTTCCCTTCTGAGCCCTGCCGTGCGTCCAAACAGTGGTTTATGACCACATATGAGGTATCGGTGTACTCAGGGGAGAAATTGCCCAACAAATTTTAGTATCCATTTTTATCCTAATGCCCATGTGAAAATGAAAGAATTGAGGCTAAAAAAACATTTTTGCTGGAAAAAATAAAATGTCCATTTTTTCCTTCCACATTGCTTTAGTTCTTGTGAAGCACCTGAAGAGTTAATAATCTTCTTGAATGTAGTTTTGAGTAGCTTGAGGGGTGCAGCTTTTGGAATGGTGTCACTTTTGGGGTTTTATGTCATGTACATCCCTCGAAGGGACTTCACATGTGATATGGTCACTAAAAAAATGGTTTTTTAAATTTTGCTGGAAAAATGAAAAATTGCCGATGAACTTTGAACCCTTATAACTTTCGAACAAAAAAAATTTTGCTACAAAATTGTGCTGATGTAAAGTATACATGTGGGAAATGTTATTTATTAACTATTTTGTGTCACATAACTCTCTGGTTTAGCAGAATAAAAATTCAAAATATGAAAATTGCAAAATTTTAAAACTTTTTGCAAAACTTTTGATTTTTTCACAAATAAACACAAAAATTATCGACCTAAATTTACTACTAACATGAAGCCCAATATGTCACGAAAAAAACATTCTCAGAATCGCTAGGATCCGTTGGAGCGTTCCAGAGTTATTACCTCATAAAGGGACACTGGTCAGAATTACAAAAATGGTCAGGTCAGTAAAGCTAAAATAGGCCCGGGGGTGAAGGGGTTAAGGGTCAAGTTCAATCCTTAATGCGGACATTTATAAAAGTCCATCCAAATCCACCAAAGGCAAAAGACATTTGCAGGGTCTCCTATATCTAGTTAAAAGTTTATCAGTAATTTCTCCTTTTTCCACCAAATTTAACAACACAATTTTTTAGGGACCATATTACATGTTAAAGAGACTCTGTCAGGTCATTTTTCAGTATGATACTAATATTACCCTTGAATAGTGCCTGGAAAGAGCTTTTAACAACATGTAAGGGCCCTTTCACATCAGCGTTTTTTTCAAATCGCGGCAGATGCGGTGAAAAAAACCGCATCTGCCGCGATTACCGCATACCGGCTGCACGTGCGGCACAGTTGCGGTGCGGATGTGGTAAACGCCATACAATGTATAGGCGGACTTGCGGCAGGTGCGGCAAGTGCGGTTTTGGCACTTGCCGCAGGTGCGGCCGCGAAAAAAAATGCTGCCAGCCGCGTTTTTTTTCACGGCCGCACCTGCCGCAAGTGCCAAAACCGCACTTGCCGCACCTGCCGCAAGTCCGCCTATACATTGTATGGCATTTACCGCATCCGCACCGCAACCGTGCCGCAAGTGCAGCCGGTATGCAGTAATCGCGGCAGATGCGTTTTTTTCACCGCATCTGCCCCGATTTGAAAACAACGCTGATGTGAAAGGGCCCTAAAATCATTATTGTACCATTTGTAGTTTCCTTATATAAGCATTTAAAGACCGTGCAGGGAACGGGTACATTTGTTCTTTCCATTACTTTTACAGAGGAATAGTCCGTCTGCTGTATAAGTGTTATTTAAATATCTACACCCACCCAAGCTGATGTTCTTTCCCTCCCCTCTGTGCTCTGAGCTGGGAGGGGGGAGGTGTTTTGCATGCACTGGCACACCAACATGAAAAATGCAATAGAGTTGTATTCTTTTGAAGAAGCTCTGATTTTATTTGTTCATATAGACACGTTGGCAAAAAAAACTCAAACGATGTATCAAAACAAGACGTTTTGGCTATCACATAGCCTTCTTCAACTATGTCGACTGGACATTATTTGCTTCTTCAAAAGAATACAACTCTTTATTGCATTTTTCATATTGGTTTGCCAGGATTTCATTTCTCTGGACTATTATAATTTTCCCTGAGCACCCACAATATCACTGTTGAGCCAATCTTATCTCGCTAAATCATAGCAATCGTGACGCGTTGCTATGGTGATCAGATCAGGTGACCATACACATCACGCTCTGCGACCTCCTGGTGACCTGGTCACCATAGCAATATGTCAGATGATTAGGTTGGGTTATCTGATCCTGACACGATTGGTATGGTGACCAGATCAGCTGACTGCACTAGAGCAACGTGCGTGGTCAGCTGATTTGGTCACCATAGCAATAGCGTCAGCTGCTCTGGTCACCTGACTTGGTTACTATAGTGACCAGATCAGCGATCTCCAGTCTGGGTGTATAGTGATTCGCTGAGGTTATCTGAAGTAACAATTCAGGTAAGCATGGTGGCATACCTGAACAGTGACCTAAGTGAGTCACTGCACATTCTGACCGGAGCTCGCAGCTGGTTCATTCAGTAATTGGAGGCAGTGATGAAGATGCTGTATTCTTCACCACAGCTTCCATTCAAGAAGACATCACACAGAGGATCCGAAGAGGAGTATGAGGGTGGAGGGGTAAATAAAGATGGCGTCCCTAAATGTCTGAGAATTTTTTTTATTAGAAATAAAAATAATGTGTGGTATCTTCTTTACTATGTACTTGACATTCTTAATGGCCCGGTCTGACTTGGCCTGACATTAAGAATTTTGGGCTTAATGCTAGCTGGTAATTCAAAGCTGGTATTAACCCCTTATTGCCAAGCATGCTACCCCCACCAGGGCTACGGGATGAGATGGGTAAAGTGCCTGGAAGTGGCGCTATGATGAATGTGACATTTTAAGGGGTAGCTGTGTGCTGCTATTCTTTAGTGTGGGGGTCCTAAAACAATGGGCCCTCACCCCTCTGAAAATACCAGCCCTCAGCTGCCTAGTTTTCTCTTGGCTCTTGGCTATTAAAAATAGGGCAAAGTCCTACGCTTTTTTGCCATCCAAGGTAAAAATACGCAGCTGAGAGTGGCAGCTCATAGCTGTCAGCTTTATCTGTCCTGAGACTGAAAAATACAATGGAGCTCTATGCATTTTTTCCCTTTGTTTATTTGTTTTACATGCTATGATGTTAGTTTGTTGCCATTAACTAATATGTATGTATGTATGACAACCAAGCACAGGCACCATCCAGATTGTGAAAATGCAGTGTAATTACAACAGCCAATCACAGATGCTATCACAGAACATGAGCATCTGTGATTGGCTGTTGTGGAGTCAGTGAAGTGAATATGCAGAAAGGTTAATGAGTGGAACCGGAAGTGAGTGAGAGGGAGTACGAGAGAACGGACCTGGAATCAAGCAAGCAGCCTGAGACAGGTAAAAGGATTTGTGAGTGTCTGTCTGTGTGTGTCTGTGTATGTTTTGTCAGCTTTTGGACACCATTGAATGTTTTTATTATGCATTTAATATTGCCTGCCATTGATTTTAATGGTTTTCAGGGTGTTTGGCGAATTGCAATTTGGCGAACACCCCGCATTTGGCAAATGCAGTCGAATTTGAACCTGAGGTGTTTGCTTATCTCTACCAACGACTACAATTCTGGGGGACGAATTCTGCTAAAAGGGGTCTTTTAACCCTCTGCTAAGCACTTTAAACATTGCTATCATGGTTGACAGCATCATTTAAGGGGTTAATGAGGTCCGATTGTTTCCAAAACTGGTCTATTGCCCATGGGGTGTCAACTGTAATATACAGCTGTCACCCACAGAATTTTTTGCAGTGAGAGTGTGCTATACACTTATTCCTGATCGTCATTTTTAAACATGGTTAAGGGAAGTCCTTTAATGACCACTGTTTTTTATGCATATATGGGTTGTGAAGGGTTTAAAAATCGCACCTCTTCTCATAAAAATTCTTTAACACCAAATATAATTATATATTGGCAGTGTTTGAAATTTAAATACTTTACTTATTATCTGAGTTCCCCTGTAAATGGGGCTATTATATTAACCGTGGTTACAGGAGAAATACAGCTCTCTGAATGGGTATCCTAGGACTTACCTCTTCTATTAATGTATACAGCATTTGGGAAGACAAACATGATAATACATCATCTCTGCCTTCTCTATAGGTAGTCTTGTTGCATCTCACAGTCAGTTCTGAGCTCTCACAGCTACAGTATCATATGCACTATCATTGGTGTAACTAGGTTTGCCGGCACCCGGGGCAGAGATCTGATTTGGCGCCCCCTCCCTCAGAGTTCAGCCGCGCCGCTCATATTGCAGCCGCGGGGGGGTGGGTGCCGCCGGCGTGTGTGCAGCAGTCAGTGTGTGCAGGCAGTGTGTGCAGCAGACAGTGCGGCAGGCAGTGTGTGCAGCAGGCAGTGTGTGCAGCAGACAGTGCGGCAGGCAGTGTGTGCGGCAGGCAGTGTGTGCGGACAGTGTGTGCAGCACGCAGTGTGTGCAGACAGTGTGCGGCAGGCAGTGTGTGCGGCAGGCAGTGTGTGCAAGAGACAGTGTGTGCAGCAGGCAGTGTGTGCAGACAGTGTGCGACAGGTAGTGTGTGCGGCAGGCAGTGTGTGCAAGAAACAGTGTGTGCAGCAGACAGTGTGTGCAGCGCTGGCTCTAGAGGGAGCACAAGGACTACAGGTGGCAGCATGCTGCTGACTTATGTTAGTTATAAGGAAGGGTGTGAGGACCCAGACATGAATGTGGACATGATAGAGGGCAGATGTGACACCCACCTGTCTCCAGGGCAGCAGCCTCTTGGTGTTGGGGGTCAGTGCACTCAGCTCCAGGGATCTCTCCTCCATGTCAGGAGCGGAGTGAGCAGGACAAGTGCAGTGTGCCCGGCCGCCACCAGATGGCGAGGAGGAGGGCGCTTTACAGGAGTCCTACATGTCGGCGGGGACACATTTGTCCGACAGACATGCAAGTCTGTCGGAGGAGACTCGCAAGGAGCAGGAGCTGTCACCCGAAACGGCCTCTTTCTGTCAGGATGGGGAGTGTAGAGCTGCACAAACACACAATCACCTGACAGCCCCGTCCTGACAGAAAGAGGCCGTTCCGGGTCACAGCTCCTGCTCCTTGCGAGTCTCCTCCGACAGACTCGCATGTCTGTCGGACAAGTGTGTGCCCGTCACTGAGCACTGTCGGATTCCAGCCTCGCCCGCGCCGCTCATAATATTGCAGCCGCGGGGGGTTGAGGGAGGGGGTGCCGCCGGCGCCCTCCACTGAGTTGCGCCCGGGGCAAAAGGTCCGGCTGCACCCCCCTAGATACGCCCCTGTGCACTATACATTGACATTTTGGAACGTCAGTGAAGATCGCCTAGATATTTTTCTTCTCTGGGTGGTTTGTAAGTAGTTAAATAAAAAAAAAACTTCTAAAGGTACAATGATATTAATTTATGCATTTTTAACTCTGTGTCTACATCTCTATTGATTACATTAGTAAAGGGAACCAGATTCATTGCATGATGAACATCAATGGTGTCTGATAGAACCTCATCTAATATATAAAGCTGAATGTGTGTATGTATATCCGGGATTGGCATCTACACCGTCGCAACTACAGCCACAAAAGTTTGCACAGTCACACATCTGGACCCCGAGAGCGTCATAGGCTATGTTGTGAGGCGAAATTTTAACCTTGCGTGTTTCAGTTCACCAAACAATTTTGCCCCTATCTACATAATGGGGAAAAAGTGACAGTTACCAGTTGACAGTTGTGAATGAGAGGGGCTTAATGACAGCACCAAAGACTAACAGCATATAGCAGCATATAGTCACTAAGGTGGGGCCCCAACATGGGATATTCACCACGCACGGGGACATGTATATACACCACCCGCACACAAAGAGTAATAGCCAGTGTATAGTCGCTAAGGTGCAGCCCCAACATTGGAACTCACCACGCACCCAAACAAACACACACACACACCACAAAGAGACACACACAACACAGAGACACACAGCCCCCCTCCCACGGGGACACACACACACACCCTATAGCAACACATGCACTCACCGCACAGGGACACTCACATACCACAAATAGACACACACAACAGAGACACACACACACACCACACAGACCCCCCCACAGGGACACACACACAGCGACCCTATAGGGACACATGCACTCACCCCACAGGGACACACACACCACAAAGAGACACACACAACACAGACACACACACCACACAGACCCCCCCACAGGGATACACACACATACACACCCTATAGGGACACACACCACAACGAGACATACACACCACAGACACACACACACCACACAGACCCTCCCACAGGGACACACACACATACACACCCTATAGGGACACACACACCACAAAGAGACACACATACCAAAGACACACACACACCACACAGACCCCCCCCCACAGAGACACACACACACAACCACCCTATAGGGACACATGCACTCACCCCACAGGAACACACACACACAACCACAAAGAGAACACACACAACACAGACACACACCACACCAACCCCCCCACAGGGACACACACATACACACCCTATAGGGACACACACACACACACACACAGACCACAAAGAGACACACACAACACAGACACACACAACAAAGAGACACAACACAGAGACACACACAACACAGAGACACACACACCCCACACAGACACCCCCCCCACAGGGACTCACACACATACACACCCTATAGGGACACATGCACTCACCCCACAGGGACACACACACACACAACCACAAAGAGACACACACACAACATAGAGACACACACACCCCACACAGACTCCCCCCCCCCACAGGGACACACACACATACACACCCTATAGGGACATATGCACTCACTCCATAGGGACACACACACCACAAAGAGACACACACAACACAGAGACACACACACACACCACACAGACCCCCGCACATGGACACACATACATACACACCCTATAGGGACACATGCACTCACCCCACAGGGACACACACACCACAAAGAGACACACACACAACACAGAGACACACACACACCACACAGACCACCCCCCACAGCGACACACACACATACACACCCTATAGGGACACATGAACTCACCCCACAGGGACACACACACACCACAGGGTCACACTCACCACACAGACAGACACAGATGTGCACAAATCACCTCACACAACTCGCCTCACACGTGTGCTATTTTTAATTTCCAAACATAAACATCTGATTAAAAACAGCCAATGTGCAATACATGTGCCATATAGGGAATTAAGGAAGATGTCAGTGACTCACCGTGGCCGGGGACTCCGGTTTAGACAGGCTGTAGCTCCTTCCTCCTTGTCACGGGTGGGCCGCGCCTGCCGGTAGTGAGGCTCGGTTGAGTGCAGATCAAAAGTCGAAGACGTCTTGTAGGAACAGATTAAAGGGGTTAATTTATTCGTGACGCCACCTATCAGTAGTTCGGTAAGTCCTACCGACGCTGCGGAACCTCTGGGGGATGGATAGCAGCAAGATGGAAAGCTCCCCACAGGCTGAGCGGTGATCCCCGGAGGCTGGAGCTGCTTAAGATGTTGTGCGGCAGCTGCGGTTACCTTGTGTGCGGATAGATGCAATCATAAGGAAGCACGGATACTGTTAGTCTCTGTAACGGGTCTTTACTGTAACCAGCAGGCAGTCATGGCATACAGTTAACGGGTAGTGGACCGGGTGGACTCAGCAGTGATAGGTGTCCCTCAGAGATCCGTATTGTTCCTCCATTCTAGCTAAGTATTTGCCATTGTCGCCCAGGAATACCAAGTCGGGTACGGGGAGGCTGCTTCAATCTCTATCCAAGATGTACGTTATGGATGTTTTGGGGAGCCTTGGATCCCTCGGTGGGTACACCGCTGGTTAGACGACTGGAATTTGCCTGGTGGTGGAGTGCTCCTGTGAAGCTGCTCCTCCATGCTTCTGGTTCGCGTAGCAGAGGTGAACTGCTGCCAGCTTCGGTACCAGTGAACCGGCTGTGAGTTGGGCACGGGGGTCTTTTGGAACCCGTGGTTGGTGATGCCCGATCCCGGTTGTTCAGGCCTCAGGTGCTAACACCCGACTGGTGACGGCCCAGGGGCTGCACAGCGGTGCTGAGCCCCTGCTCCTACTCCAAGTTCAAGTCTCTCAGACTCTAGACTCTAGACTAGACTAGACTAACTAAAAATTGTACTTCTCCTACACACTACCCTTGCACTCCGCCCACCAGGACCTTGGATTGGCCCTCTACGTTAAGTGATGCATGCAGGGTTTGGATCTCTAAGTTAACCCAATGACTGCTGGGTCAGAGAATATTGCTGCTGCATTTATGGCTGCAATACCCTCCTGTGACACACTCGTTGCGGGGCCCCACACTCCCCCTTGGTTTAATACGCTTGTCCCCAAGCGTCACACTACCCACATTACAGAGGCTTTTATATTTTATAACACGTAATACACTTTTATTAATGACAGGTCATTATTTTACGCAAAAAGAAGGCAGGTAAAATAAACAGGTGACACTTTTGCGAGACTGGCGGACGGTCGGCTGTCCTTGGTGAAAGTTCAGGCTGTAGCCGCCAGATCACACAGTCAGTGATTAACAGGAACAGAGTCAGTTATTGAGTGAGTCCAAGCTTTTAAGTCACTGGCGCGGAGAACGATGGCGCACCCGGATAGCGAATCACCCATCTGGACAAGCATAGCGCTCATAAGTGATTATATCGCCCCGGTATAGGTCGCGATCGGGATGTCCTCTGGGCAAGTGTGACTCGACTTCCCGGCGCCCCACAAACACCTCCTCATTCAAACCCACCTCCCAAGCGAACCCCCACCCGGCAGATAAATTAAAGGTGGAAATTCTACCTTCGCGGCGGAGTTCATCAGGCAGCGGCGGCTGGCGGCGAGCCTCGGCACGGGCCTGCATGTTGGCGCGTTCACGGGCTTGCCACTCCTCTCGTCGACGCTGGCGTACATCTCCGTCGGTACGACTCGGGGTGTGAAGATGAACGGTGGAGCAGGTGGTTTGGTAGGAAGCTTGAGCTTGGCGGGCAGTCTGGACTGGCACCCGGTGGAACGGCACAGGGGAAGGTGTTGCACCCGACCAGTGTACCCGAGCTGGCTGCTCGGACTGAGGATCCTCGGTGTCTCCCCAAGCAAAAACCGGTGTCAAGATCCTCAGGGATGCTGCGGGTCTCGTCGTCGTCGTCCTCTTCTTCTCTCTCGACAACCACATCGGGCTTCTCGATGGTTGGAGATGCTGGAGCTGGTTCCTCTGTACAGCGGGGTGGTGGTGCTGCAGATCCTTCCTCAGGGACGTCCTGCAGGGCTTCCAGGCTGCCTGCCTCTTCTTCTGTTTCTGCAGGTAGAGGTGTCTCAATCCCGGTTACCAGGTAGGCCTCGGCAGTTGCAAAGGAGGTCTCCGGTACGGGGACGAAACAGGCAACAGTCTCTTGAGTAGTACAACTGTTGGCAGGTTCCTCAGGGGGAACTTGGTAAAGGTCAAGCTCTTCAGTGGAGCGTGTTGTAAGCTCCGGCTCAAAAACGGGGTCGGCTGCGGTTTCAATCGCTGGAACGGGCTTAGCTGGGGCCTCCACTGGAATGAGGTAGTCTATTGGCTCAGGTGACGAAGCCGGACAGGTTGTGGGCGACGGTGAGGCGGTTGAGAAGCTGGCGACGTCATCCGGTCCTGGAGTAGCTGTACCCGGTCGGCTCTGCTGCATTGCATGATGTAGTCAGCGGCCCAGGCTCGCGCTCCAGCTGCAGATCGTCCATTCTACAGTCTCGATTAGCCTCACACGGAGGTCTTGCAGAGCCTCCTGCCAGAAGTCGGGGCTGCCGTCAATGGTAAGGACGGGACCCGGACCCGGATGGCCTATGGCTGCTCTGGCCTCCGCCTCGACCTCCCGCATTAGGTCTTGGAGTCTTGTGCTGGCCATTCTCTTCTTTGGAGGGAACCACACCCCTTCAACCGGTAACCGTTCTGGTAGAGAGCTGGTGAAGAACTGTCTCTGATACTCCCACTTCCTTGGGGCTTGTTGTAGTCCAATTGTGGGAAAAAGTCTTTGGGGTCCGCCCCCATGGTTGATTCGAGCAATCAGGGTGGACAAAGAGTTTGGCGCCTTTGCCTTTAGCCCTCCCACGATGAGGGGCGGTGGCTCACCCCTGGGCTTGCACGTGGCGGATCCTTATGGCGGGAACGCTATTTTGGGCGCCATCTTGGCCCACGGTGAAAAGGCGGGAAAGTTCTTTTAGGTACGAACAAAGTCCATTTTGTAGACATTAAAGTCATTTTAAAGCACATGATACCCGTTAGGGAACGGGCCAGCTCGTATCCTGTTCGTGACGCCATTTTCTGAATCACCGTGGCCGGGGACTCCGGTTTAGACAGGCTGTAGCTCCTTCCTCCTTGTCACGGGTGGGCCGCGCCTGCCGGTAGTGAGGCCCGGTTGAGTGCAGATCAAAAGTCGAAGACGTCTTGTAGGAACAGATTAAAGGGGTTAATTTATTCGTGACGCCACCTATGAGTAGTTCGGTAAGTCCTACCGATGCTGCAGAACCTCCGGGGGATGGATAGCAGCAAGATGGAACGCTCCCCACAGGCTTAGCGGTGATCCCCGGAGGCTGGAGCTGCTTAAGATGTTGTGCGGCAGCTGCGGTTACCTTGTGTGCGGATAGATGCAATCATAAGGAAGCACGGACACTGAAAGTCTCTGTAACGGGTCTTTACTGTAACCAGCAGGCAGTACATGGCATACAGTTAACGGGTAGTGGACCGGGTGGACTCAGCAGTGATAGGTGTCCCTCAGAGATCCGTATTGTTCCTCCATTCTAGCTAAGTATTTGCCATTGTCGCCCAGGAATACCAAGTCGGGTACGGGGAGGCTGCTTCAATCCCTATCCAAGATGTACGTTATGGATGTTTTGGGGAGCCTTGGATCCCTCGGTGGGTACACCGCTGGTTAGACGACTGGAATTTGGCCGGTGGTGGGGTGCTCCTGTGAAGCTGCTCCTCCACGCTTCTGGTTCGCGTAGCAGAGGTGAACTGCTGCCAGCTTCGGTACCAGTGAACCGGCTGTGAGTTGGGCATGGGGGTCTTTTGGAACCCGTGGTTGGTGATCGCTCAACACAAATATTAACCTAAGTTTGCTACTTTAGCCATCATATGTTTGGTTTTGTCCCCTAAAAAGCTACATCTAAACTCATAGAAATCTATTTTTACTACTCAATCAGGAATGAGTAGTAGTCATCAATTAAATTAATCCTGCCATTGTAAATTATATAAAATCCATACAGTAAAAGAAATGTCACAATAAGTGTGTTCTGAGCTATTCATGACATATAAAATAAATGTATCTTTATAATTACCCACTACACAGATTTTAATAAACCGAGGGAATGAGAAAGTATGGTTTCTCACATTTTAGGCAATGCTTTTTGCAAGGAAGACAAAGAAAGTGCTTAGCTAGAGGAATGTGATAAAATGTGTTAGGTTTGCTGACCAGAAAGAATCATTGACAATTCCTTCCAGGAGCATATCCAGTGAATGAACGGGCATATATCAAGCCTCAGACATATTCGATCTAGGAAGTACCATCTGCACCATCTCTTGCTACACTTACTTCTCACAACTTGAAGAACTGATTCCAATAATGAGATTTAGTGGTGTATATATCACATTGGCTGAGTACTTCATCACCTACTGAAATCACATAAAATTATACAATTCGGTCTTTCTAGACAGAATCTCTTTCTTTAAGTTATAAGGACGTTTTATCAAATGGTAAAATTTAAATGAACTAGCATTGTACACATTATCACTGAAACAACTCATATATGTGCAATTTGTAACTTGTACTAATCTTCTTTTAATATACTATATTCCCTGAGAGACTGCTCCTTCAGACTGGATGTCTGACTTCTGCCCACAGCCCAGCAGCCTGCAGGCTCTCCATGTCTCAATCACTGTCAGTCTCTCACATGTCAAACACAGACTCCATTAACTATCCTGAGACACACCCACATCTCCAGCAAGTTGCAAACTTAACTCTTGCCATGCTGTTTTAAGCAGACTGTGGCTTCCATGGCAATACATTCATAAAACAGGCAGCAGATTTCTGCCTGTGCAAAACACACTGGCCATACACAATGCCGCCACTCACTACATCACTATGTATATATATATATATATATATATATATATATATATATATATATATATATACACTAGATGGTGGCACCATTCTAATGCATCGGGTATTCTAGAATATGTATGTACCGTACATGCTCGTGTATAAGCTGACCCGTGTATAAGCCGACCCCCCTACTTTTGCCCCCAAAACCAGGGAAAACCTATTGACTCGTGTATAAGCCGTGGGTGGACCCCAGCACAGGTATACAGCCCCCATCAGTGTGGTATACAGCAGCCTCCCCAGTGGTATATACAGGCCCCAGCAGTGTTACAGCAGAAGCCCTAGTGGTATATACAGCAGCAGCCCCAGTGGTATATATAGCAGCAGCCCCAGTGGTATATACAGCAGCAGCCCCAGTGGTAGTATACAGCAGCAGCCTCAGTGGTAGTATACAGCAGCAGCCTCAGTGGTAGTATACAGCAGCAGCCCCAATGGTAGTATACAGAACCAGCCCCAGTGGTATATACAGCAGCAGCCCCAGTGATAGTATACAGCAGCAGCCCCAGTGGTAGTATACAGCAGCAGCCCCAGTGGTATATACAGGCCCCCCCCATCGGTATACAGGGCCCCCCCCTTGCTGCCGCAAACCTGTAAAGTAATACATCATTATACTTATCCCTGTTGTCGCCGACGCCACCATCGCGCTCCTCCGGCTTCATCCGGCTTCCTCCTCTGGCGCACAGACAATGACGTCATTGCCTGCACCCACCGGAGGAGGAAGCCGGAGGAGCGCGATGGCGGCGGCGGCGATGTTAGGGATAAGTATAATGATGTATTACTTGACAGGTTTGCGGCAGCAAGGGGGGCCCTGTATACCGATGGGGGGGGCCTGTATACCGATGGGGGGGGGGGCGGGCAGCCTTATGACTCGCGTATAAGCTGAGGGGGGGACTCTTCAGCCCAATTTTTGGGCTGAAAAACTCGGCTTATACGCGAGTATATACGGTAGTTGACATACTGTGACTGAACAAGTTCAGTTAGCGTGAGTGAACTACATACATATATATGTATATATATAAAAAAACTGCAAAGCACTCGTTACACTGTGCGAAAGGTGCAAAGCTGTGCTGCTGGATCAGGATCAGGATGAGGTCAGAAGGACCAGGGAGTCCACGGACAAGGATCTGGCAGGGATGTCAGCGTAGGACCCTCCGGACCCCGGGGCCGCCGAGCCGTGGCCGGAGGGCAGGCATACATTGGCCAATGAGTGTACCAAGAGCCCCGGCTTTTAATTAAAAAAAGTGAGTACCGAGTTTTTTAGAAAAAACGGATGTTTTTTAATTTTTTTCTCAAACCATTATTGCTTGTCAGCACACACTTGTTGGTTAGACTGAGTGCAGCAGTGATTTTTTGTTTTTTGTTGTATATATGTATATACAAGGCTGGCTGGAAGGCTGGCTAATATATGACGCCATTTGCTATCAGAGTTTGCCACAAATATACGCTCGTGTCGTCAATTGTGGCTCCTGCAACACACTTTTGAGGCGTCAAGGTGTCACACAGGAGCGGTCTTGTGCAGTACAGTGAATTACACTAAGAATGGCTAGGTGTGCATTTGTAGGTGATGGCAGTAAGATATAAATCACACTATGGACATATGTGCCTGCATTGGTCCACGCCATGGCAGAACAAATTTTCTAGCCAGTTACCCACATCCTAGCAGACTCTGCTCACATGGCCACCCACATAGATATTTTGCAACATTGACAAACAACATTACACTGCCTCACCACAACGCCTGTTATCACTACACCCATGGGCCTCCTCCACAACTATATCTCCATCGTCCAAATTGAGACATCATTACCATACCCCCATATAGCTGCACATAATGTATATGTACTACCACAAGGCCTAGGAAAATAAAAAGGTCAACAACACACACAGATGCTTGTTAACAATTAAATACAACAACATGCTAAACGTACCTGAGCCATGTGCTACTGACATCATCCCACGCAGCTGTGAGTCGCATATTCATCATGTCCAACAGACATACCTTTGGTGTTGATTAGGCCGGATCTTCACAGGCCGACATTCCCAAGCCGCATGGGCCACTACACATCTCAGTATCACCAGAATAATTCCATTCTGCCTGGTAAAGGCCAGTTTTATGTGCTCACATTTCACATGTTCCACTAAGCTAACCACAGAGGCCTCCTTGGTACATGATCCTGTATAGTGAAGGCAAAATGAATTGTCAATGAGGAGGGTGTTGTTCGGCAAGGAAAGCCATCCATCCATTTTGCGGCACACAATAGCTACATCAAACACATCATCATTACAAACTACATACACCAGGACTTGGGCGTCTGCTACACCACACAAGAACGATCCGTAATGCAAAGATGCATCAACCGCTATACACAGCCATATCACAAATCATGTCTCAACATCAGTACTTACTTAATGACTCTGGGCAGGAAGCGTGCCGTAGCTCTGTCGTTAGTGTTTTTTATGTGGTAACCATCTAATCATCTAATTGACGTAGCCGTCTGGGCGTTGCCACCTGCGACTACTGATTATCTGCCTGTGCTGCTTTGTGATTGGTCATGTTGTATATAAAATTGTGGCCAGCTGGTCCGCCACCCATGCTCCTACTTCAATGTGCATTGTGCTAGTAGCGTCTCATCACCAGAACTTTGCTGGGCAGACGGTAAGTCGGTGGATATGCTATTGTGCTTTTCAAGTATGGCATATTATTGTCGGCTTCCGCACCATATTTTGCGAGATGTATGGGTGGATTATGTTGAGCTTCATGTAGCGTCATGTAGATGTGTGGTTTGCGACGGCTACACATCGTTAACCCCCTCCGTGTCCTGTTTCACACATAATGATCCTTGCCACCAATGACATGACAATGTATCCTACAGCACTAAATCGTTCCAAAAATATGTGTTGAGGTCATTCCTGTGTGTACATTCTGTGTTGTACGCCATGTGTGCCATTTTAACATGATACAGCTTTGTAACTTTGCCTGCCCAGGCCCAAGCCACATATGCCCCGTGTCATGTGCAGCATGTCAGATTTGTGTACACATATAAAGGCCATTAATGCTTCTGTATACACAAGCTAACTACCAGACCACCTGTCATTGCTACTACTGGACATGGATTGGCCACACAGAGTAGGGTGTGACCTGATATGTACATGCATGTGTTTAGGTAACACACCTTTTTTTTTTTTTTTGGCAAATGGCTGAGGGTCCTGATTTTGTGTGTGACTTGCTAGCCATGTACCAGGCACATGAATGCCCGTGGAGGGTGGCGTCGGCTGACTGCAAGAACAAGGCGCGAGGGCTGTGGCCTACAGGCACCTTGTCGAGCTGGCAAACCGGCTTGACCAAAGTAAGACCTGGACAGTGCCGATGGTTGTGGAAAAAATCAAGCGCCTGCGCACCGTGTTCACCAAGGAACATAAAAAGTGGTTTCAGTCTCGGTCCGAGGTTGGAGCTGAGGAGGTTCCTAAGCCACGTCTGTGGTATTATGACCTCCTCACCTCCACCCTGGGTCAGGAGGCTCATCGGCCAACACAGTGCAGCAGCTGCCTTGCCCAACCATCTTCGGCCACAAGCCAAGAGCCTGCACCGTCACAGGAGGTGCGTAATTGTTTTGCTACCTATGTCCACACTTAGTTAGTTGCACTGATGTGTGCGTTTGTTGACATGTCAAAGGCACAATCGTGTTGTACTTTCACCATTCTTCTGTGTCTTCTGCTGTGTGTTGGCTAGTGGCTGTTGGCACAGATTGTGCTGTCTTATATTGGGGCACTTAATATATCAATTTGGAGCCTCAGGTGAGTACAGAGCACTGGTCTACTTCTTTCTTCATCTCTGTTTCCAACCCTGCTACTGTTGATTTTGGTGTTTTGCATGGTCAGATATGCGCCATTTGGTGCTGGGTGGTTGGTTGTGGTAATTGATGTCAGTACATTGCTACTCTTGTTAATTTTTGGTTTTTCTATGTTTGTTTTATAGACCCCTCGGGAGTCTGGCTCCAGTGCGGAGGACCCACCTGCTGGCCAGGCTCCACGCTCAACATCTTTGGTGGTGCAGGTGCCTGATCCCAGTGGTGGGGGGCTGTGCCCAGGGCCCAGCTCATGAATACAAAGGTGACGCACACCTGCCCCACCCAACACTGAG
This sequence comes from Allobates femoralis, assembly GCA_033576535.1. Taxonomy (NCBI): domain Eukaryota; kingdom Metazoa; phylum Chordata; class Amphibia; order Anura; family Aromobatidae; genus Allobates; species Allobates femoralis. The sequence continues at coordinate 506,830,582 of JARQOC010000002.1, forward strand.
CTGGGTACCCGGGCCAAAAATGTCCTATTGGACTGAGAGAGGACCCCGCCACTTCAATCGGGCACAAGACCAGTGAGTGGGTGTGTCGCATGGAGCCAGAACAACGTGCCATCACGGAGAGAGCCATTATTCAGGTCCTGCAAGCAGGTGTTGATGGGGCACTGAGATGAGGTGGTAATATTGCCATACCCAAGAAAACACCCCCAGTGCCCCCTGCGCACCAACAACCCATGGCTAGAGGTCGCCACAATCAGTTTGCCCAACGTCCCCCACGAAGACAACAGCCCAGATAGGCCCCCAATGTGTGGGAGTACCGGGATGAGGGGGAGGAGCCATTGTCAGATCCAGCAGAGGACAAAGACGCAAGACACTACTAGGCAATGCACGACATTGCGTACTGGACTTTTTGTTTTATGAACCTAAAACCAAGTGTGTTGGGCTTTTAATGTTTGTTTAATAAACCTCACTATTATTTCCCATACCTACGTCCACATGTGTCAGGTTCTGCAGTATGGTTGTGTGTAGTGTGTTGTGGGTGTAATGGTGATGTTTGTGTGGCAGAAGGAGAGGCCTCATGTCCACAATAACATAGTTGTGTCATTGTAGCAGAAAGGAGCCTATCCCTAGGAGACGTTCGATTATTGAGCGATAACGAGTCTTCTCTGGCCAACATAGGCGAGTATGTTTGTGTTTGTTAATGTGGGTGTGATATTGGAGACATTGATGTAAAATAGGGCTTCATCCATGTTGAAATGGTACAGTATGGTCAGGTCTTTATCATGTCACACTGCACACCTACACAAAGTCATTAGCCATGTGTTGTGTTTAACAATTTGACCTCCCAAAGGTGTCCCTGTGTGTGCTGAGACAAGGGATCACACAGTATTTTGGTTTGCAAGCACATTTATTGTTTTGCTTTTTTTAAAAAAAAATGTTTTGTTTCAGATTACTAGTAGGCAAACCATAGTACCCACTTTCCCAATGTGGGATACTATAAGAAAAGAGGTCAATGGAGCCTAAACAAGAAAGGTGCCAACATGGCAACATAAAAGCAAACAAAGGTCCAACATGGACAACAAGAAACAAGGGCCATTCGCCACATTACTGGGGGAATATGGTGGAGTAGGGGCAATGGCGGACTGGGCTGCCTGGAGGGAGTGGATCATGGCACCCAACCGGACAAGATGTTGTTGGCCTTCGCGGTGGGCACGCTCCAGGTGCTGCTGTGCCTCCCTGGGAGCCTGCAGCAGCTCCTTAATAGTTGGTACACCTGTATTGGAAATAAGGACATTAGTCAGTGACATGTGTAGGGGTGGGTGGGTGACGTCATTGGTCAGGATTTCACTTACGTGGCATATCCCCATCCCGGATTCCATCTTCCGACGATGGAGATGCACTGACAGCCCATTCTGCAGCGCAAGCTCTTGCTTCTTGACAGAGAAAGGAGAAAAAAAGAACATAATGACTCGACTCGCATACTGATGTCAGGGACACTCACCAACATGTACATTGCAAAGCTTGGAGCCCATTGCCAACACTTACCACCAATCGCAAATCCAGCAGGCTCCATGTGACTGTGTGTGGCCCGGGAGCTGGAGATGCTGGGGGGGGGTTGATCCTGGGCTGGGGTGAGTGAGCAAGAGGCCCGGGCTTCCTGCTCCCTCCAGGGAAGGTGAGGGTAGGTCCCGGGTGGTATGGGACTTCCTGAGCCCTCCAGGGAAGGTGAGGGCGGGTCCCAGGTGGTATGTGACTTCCTGGGCCCTCCAGGGAAGGTGAGGGGGGGTTTCCGGGGGGTGCTGGACTTCTGGGCCCTCCAGGAAGGTGAGGATGGGTCTTGGGGGTGCTGGACTTACTGGTCCAGTCAGGGAAGGTGAGGGGGGTCCCGGGGGGTGCCAGACTTCCGGGGCCCTCTAGGGAAGGTGAGGGGGTCCCTGGGGGCAGGACTTCCTGGACCCTCCATGGAAGGTGAGGGGAGTCCCGGATGGTGTAGGGGACCGTCGGCCCTCCTCAGACGCGGAGTCCTCCTCATTTGTAATATCAAAATTGAGAAGATACAGATTTTCCAAAAGGAACACAACATAGGGCAAACATGTACTGTGTGTGAAACAATGTCATTAGGGTGTGATGCCTAACCGAAAAGGTTTGGGTTTTGAGCGACCCTATGGTTAGGGGCCAGTCTGTTTTTGGACATGACCACAACACCAGTGAGCACATATTTGGGATGTAAAACACCCTTGGATTAGCCGACGATGGATTTTTAAAACCAACAAAAGAGCATACAGTATGCATCTGGTGGTGCCACCATGGGGGCAAACACATAGCAGTCAGCTTGTAATGACGTTTCCGGATTGTGATCAATGTCTTGTGAAATGCTATGTGTCAGGGTGTGCACATATGTGCTGCCAGGTGTGATGTGGCCCTTCAAATTTGCATTAATATGTTGTGGTCAACTTTGAAGTCATTACACACCTATGTTCAGCCACACACAGGTCAAGGACAAGGATAGCTGTCAGCATTCATAAAACATATGAGTGTATTCTGCACCTTCCTGTTGCAGTTTGAGCAACACGCAAATGCACATTGGTGACAGTTTTACATGGTGGTTTATGTCACACTATGTGCCATGGCACTCTAGCACATGATGGTTGTGTAGTGTTTGGAGTAGGATGATTGGCATGTGTGTGTTTGGCATTGCCACATACTCACCACGCAGCCTGGCAATCCGGGCACGAATGTCCACAATCTGCTCTGGGGACTTGTGTTTGAGGTCCGCTAGCTTTTTTTAATCTGCTTGCTGGTCTTCTCCACACCCACTTTCTGGAGCAGGGCCCACTGGATTCTCCTTTGTTTGCGCAGACGTGGGTGGCAATGACCCTGATGGCACCAGTAGTCATGGCGGTCACACGGGTCTATCAAGATCATAAGTTCTGCCAGACCCCATGTGGCAGCGCTCTGTGCGGCCACCATGACTCTTTTCCTATGTGCAGGGGAGGAGCAGGCACTTGGCAGGCAGGGAAGAACGAGCAGAAACGTGATGACGTCACCATGCACACTTGCGCCGCCAAACAAAGTTGAGGGCGCTAACAAGGTAGACGTCCGCGGAGTGGGAGCAGTATAATCTACCCAGCAGCGTCACCAAATTCACACACATAGGGTGATTGTAGTGCGTGGCCCATGGCACCCATCTACGATGCGTAGCCCAACATCTGAGCTGTCATGTGTGCCACTATACTCCACACAGCGCAACTTAATACACGTGGACAACTTAGCTTGCCCTATTCAATGGCGCGTGTAATTGCACTGAGTTTGTGGACGGTTGTGTAGCAGAGGATGTGTGTGGTGCTGAACGGACAGCTCTTCAAATATGGTGCGGTGTCAACTGACAGCCAATGGGAACACAGAAGCCCACACCAATCATCTCAGACGGGGCGCGGACTACAGAATGCTTGAGGCACGCCTACGGGAAATCATAGAAAGCGCTGTTTCCATCACTATTGCCCTGTCACAAACCACAACAAATATTGCCTTACCAATTGCGCCTGATTACTGAGCACTGTTCAGGAATCATGCGACGGGAGATGGGCGATTTATAGCCGCGAAATCGCCCAATCACACGCCACAACCGTGAGGCAATTTCACGCCGATTGCGCCGGTGCGACATATCGCCTTTCAGATTTCCAGGCAATAATGCAGCGTGTGATGGTACCTTTATGTTCGTGCCAAATTTGAAATTGCAGAACATGTTTGGGGAAAGTTTGCTCATCTCTTCTTGTGACGCCCCACATATCCAAAAATCTATTACAAATTCAGCTAAGCTTTGAGCTAAATATTTCACTTAATGTTATGTAAAGTAGATAAAGTAAAAATATATCTCACTCTGTTTTCATTAAATCGTCAGTGTTATGAACCGTAATTATACTTATCTTACACTGCATTAGAATCAATGACTTGATTTTCATAGCTGCCTCATGATTTCTCTAGAGTAATGGTCTTTGACACTGTACAATTTTATACTTGCATATAACTCAGAAATAATGTTCATTAAATCTCATAAGAGACTCAGGGGCCATTTAATCTTAGGATAAGTAAATATTAGTTGATCTTTTTTAAATGTCTCCAATAAAAAATAATGAGAGGGTGCAAATCCCGGGAGATCCACCCTAAACTAATATGGAAAAGACTAAATGCAGAGTACATACATGAAATATACAGATTCTGCATTACTTGCAAGAATAATGTTTTAAGGTTGAAAGTTTTTTCAACTGATACATAATACAGAGAGAAATTATTCAAGATAATCAAAGGGGTATTTCTTCAGCTTTAGGCCAGGGTCACACGAGCATATGAATCGGATGAGTGCAATTTGATAAAAATTGGATTGAACTTGGTCCAATGTTATTCAATGAGGCAAGCTACATATGAGTGTTTTTCCTCATATGTAATTGAGGAAAAAAAAAATGCAGTATGCTGTAATCAGCTATGACTCGCCAACACAAGTTTATGGGTGCGAGAAATCACTTAGCATTTAAACATTGAGGGATAATGAACTGCTTTACTTGGGACATCCAGCAACCGTAGTCTTTATCATCATAACATGGAGGATTACATAAGAGTATGCACAGCACAAACTAGAGGACTTTAAATAATACATTCTAGAGCTGGAAATGGCATTTAATTTAACTGGGGACCACATAAGAGACATTGACTGTTGTTGAGGGCCCAACGAACATACTGAGCTTAATTCTTAACAAATTTTTAGATTTATTGTATAATCTTGAGCAGAATTAAGCATGCAGTCAATCTGCTACTATTTATACATGTTATAATAGGGTTTATAATAACATGTATTCTTATCAGTAGCAGTTAATTAAAACCATATAACCGTAATCTACTGCTTCTAAAGAAGTTTATAAAATGTTGTCAATTATACTGCTGCTATTATTATTGAGTACTTTTACCTTGGTCAACTGCTCCACCCACACAGTATAAAAAGGCTGGGGTACTTCTCTTTTCACCTCTGTTCCTCTGGGAGATTTCAGGCTGAAGTGTGGGGGCCGCCTCTTTCACTGCCAAAGATGGCGCTGGGATGGTGAAGCCAGCGGCTCTTTAATGAAGAAGACATTGAGGGTCATGGTGGCTGCTAGGGTGCATGCAGTCGCAGCATCTTAGGCTTGCATGGACTCATCACCCTACTCTAAGATTCTTCCTCTTAGTTCGGCATTTTGGACATGCCCCCATATTTTTAAGCATTTTCTAAAAATACATTTGTTTGGATAGGCCTAACATCTCACTTCACTACATAACTCTTCCCTTTTTTTCATTTTTCCTCAGAATTTGGTCCCTCCAATTCATTTCTTTACACATTCTCATGCACCCAATAGCACTTGCTATCTGTGCTTAAAAAGATACTGGCTCATGACTAGCTTATGCAGTTCTATAAAATAACCCCTATCTAATATATAAAGCTGAATGTGTGTGTATGTATGTCCGGGATTGGCATCTGCACCGTCGCAACTACAGCCACAAAATTTTGCATAGTCACACGTCTGGACCCCGAGAGCGTCATAGGCTATGTTTTGAGGCGAAATTTTTACCCCGCGCATTCCAGGTCATCAAACTATTTTGCCCCTATCTACATAATGGGAAAAAAGTGAATGGAAAAGTGTTGGAGGAAAATCGACAGCTGTCAGCTATAGCCACAAAATTTTGCACAGTCACACGTCTGGACCCCGGGAGCGTCATAGGCTATGTTGTGAGGTGAAATTTTAACCCCACGCATTCCAGTTCACCAAACAATTTTGCCCCTATCTACATAATGGGGGAAAAGTGACAGTTACCAGTTGACAGTTGTTAATGAGAGGGGCTTAATGATAGCACCAAAGACTAACAGCACATACCAGCATATAGTCACTAAGGTGGGGCCCCGACATGAGATATTCACCATGCACGGGGACATGTATACACACCACACGCACACAAAGAGTAACAGCAAATGTATAGTCGCTAAGGTGCAGCCCCAACATTGGATACTCACCACGCACCCGAACACACACACACACCACAAAGAGACACACACAACACAGAGACACACACACCCCCACGGAAACACACACACACCCTATAGCGACACATGCACTCACCGCACAGGGACACACACATACACCACAAAGAGACACACACAACACAGACAACACACACCACACAGACCCCCCCCCACAGGGACACACACACATAGCCACCCTATAGGGACACACACACCACAAAGAGACACACACACACACACACCACACAGACACCCCCCCCCCACAGGGACACCCACACATACACACACACCCTATAGGGACACATGCACTCACCCCACAGGGACACACACACCACAAAGAGACACACACAAAACAGAGACACACACACCCCACACAGACACCCCCCCACAGGGACACACACACATACACACCCTATAGGGACACATGCACTCACCCCACAGGGGCACACACACACACCACAGGGAGACACACACAACACAGATACACACACACACCACAGACTTCCCCCCACAGGGACACACACGCATACACACCCTATAGGGACACATGCACTCACCCCACAGGGACACACACACCACAAAGAGACACACACCACACAGATCCCCCCCCCACAGGGACACACACATACACACCCTTTAGGGACACATGCACTCACCCCACAGGGACACACACATACACACACCCCAGGGACACACACACCACACAGACAGACACAGATGTGCACAAATCACCTCACACAACTCACCTCATACGTGTGCTATCTTTAATTTCCAAACATAAACATCTGATGTGCAACACATGTGCCATATAGGGAATTAAGGCAGATGTCAGTCACATGAGCTGTCTATTATGTGTGTGTGTGAGGTAACATTTACTGCCCGGCCAGGGGGAGGGTTTACTGTTGGCTGGAGATTTATTAGGCTGCCTATAGCAATCAATCACAGCTCAGCTTCTATTTTCTTACAGGTCATTAATATGACATATTCAAATTCTATTTTGTTATAGCTAACATCAGTTATTTATTAACCCAGGCGTAGCCGGGTACTACAGCTAGTATTTTATAATGATGGTTATACCATATCTGACAAGCACTTTCTACCTATTGTGTAACCCCCCCCCCCCCCCCCCTATTTCCTTATTGATTGTAAGTTTGCGAGCAGGGCCCTCACTGCTCCTGTAGCTGTTAATTATGTTACTTTGTTCTTTACTGCCTATACATGTCCTTGCTCAATTGTAAGGTGCTGCAAAATATATTGGTGCCATATAAATCAAACTGTTATTATTTAACTTGGTGAAATGGCAGTGATTTGCTTTTTTACCTTACCTTAATGGACTTGCATATTAAAGAGAGATGTAGGACAAGGTTCAAGATTCTTCTGTCCTAGATTCTAGAGCTTCTTAAAAATCCCACTAGAAAACTTTACAGGGACCCTTGCAAATTATTTGAAAGAAAATGCCATTATAAAAAAAATCCCATCACCATGCTGAGCTGTTACAAACAGAGGGATCAATAAAGAATCTTCAGACCCTAGGTAAAAGAAAAGTATTATCTTGGAACTATCACTATCCTCCAATAAACACAAACTTATTAAAACAACGGTGTGTCTGTTTTCTTCAGTTCATCTCAATTAATGAGATAACCCTACATGGACTCCAAAATTACAGAGGACGTTTATTGACCTCTGTCCAGCCAGAAGTCTAAAACTTGGAGGCAATAGAGCGCGGTGTAGAGTAGCAGAGAAGGAGCTTGAAGTAGAGCTTTGAGGTAATATTTGAAAACAAGAAAAAGACACTGGTTGATATGGTCACATGACTAGTCAACAACTGGAGCTTGTAGCTTTAACCAATGGAGTCCCAGAAGTACTGATGCAATATAAAATTTTCTGCCTCAAGAACATACAATATGTCCAGATGAATTCAAGTTATATTAATTAACTAATACCAATGTCTTTGCAAGCTAGGTTCCTCATTATTTGTTGTTACTATTTCTGTGTGCAATTACATATCTCCACACAAAAAGCCAGTTTGCCTGATCTTCAATGCTATCTTGCGGTTAACCATTTGTTTGGTGCAACTTCTTGATTGTACATATCTCTACTATTACCATCTGCCTGCTGCAAATTCTTTCCTATCGACAAGCTGTCATTGCTATTATCATTCTGTCTGCTGCTCATTCTTCATTGCATACATCTCTGCTATTAGTAACTCGCCTGCTGAATATCTCAGATTTACAATATATTTACTGTTCCTATGTGTATCTCCATAATCTAGCATTGCTTTATATGATGTTTCCTGATACACTTGTCTGTCTGCCCTCCTGAAAATCTTGCTGTCCCTGTCCTTGCTGATGCATGTACTCACCATTTATGCTTGCTCTGCTACACCCTCACCTACAATGAATGCTGCAGGGTAATCTGCATGTAAATAATACTATCTGACAAGTTTACTGGAGCAGTGGCTTCAGAGAGAAGCCACTTCAGAGAGAAGCTTTATAATCTCTGCAGTCACTTTTAGCCATTGGTGTGATGCAGCTATACAGCAAGCATGTTGTAATCACTCCCTTGTGATGGGCCCCCAGGCCGTGGGGTACTCAGGAGCCGGGCCTGTGCTGTCTCTCTGGGGATCACGGTAGTCGTGACCCATTCCCATGGCCTTGGCTCATTCGAAAAAGGGGTATTTACAGGAAAATTGTCGTGACGCCACTCGTGGTATGTGGTCAGTAGAGTAGAGCAGAACCTCCGGGGACGATGGGTAGCAGCTGGGATGGGACGGCTCTCCACGGGTAAAGCCAATCCCCGAGGCAGTGTGGAAAGTTTATGTACAAGGTGCAGGGTAATGGGCGCAAGTAATAGGTAGACTCACTGTTTTGTAGTTTTCTCAGTCCTTTACTGGAGCAGATGTTAAAGCTGTCCACGGAGTCTTGAGAGCGACTCGGTAATTCTCATCCGGCCGGGTCTTTTTGGCTCCCTTACTGTGCTTGTACTTTGCCTCATGCTGCTGCTTAAGCTAGGCTGCTGGCCCTGTCTTTTCTGTGTGGTACCTGTAAGACAGGCAACTCGAGTCCTTTACTTTACCCTGTTCCCGAGTGTCAGTGTTGCTGGAATCTATCTGTTGCTGTGTCTCTGGTACAGTGTAGCTGGAGAATTTGAAATCCCCACTTTCTAGTGTTGACTGCTAGGATGTGTGACCCTGCACAGTCTCGGACTCCGGTGTCCATTATTTGCGCCTTTTCTTTGGGGAGAGCACGGAGTTGCTCAGCCTCCCAGATGTGTCCTTTCCTCCTCTACTCAGACCATAGCCTTAGGCCTGTGTTAGTCAGTGGACTTGGGACGAGCTTAGCACAGCTCCTTTATACCCAGGTCTTCTTCACAGTACTGCTCTGTACTGCACTGTTCACAGTCCTCTCTGGAACTGCAGTGAATTTGCTTCTCTCCAGACCAGAATATATAGGAGAGCTCACCCTGAACCCAAGCTTGGTCTCCTTCTTCTGGCTTGGAGGTGTTGGTGTTGTGTGTGTTGCCTGATTAGAATACCCTTTGTTGCTCTCTGGTGACACCACTACCCGGGGACAGTGATGACACTGTGGCACTTTGACCCAGGGGTGCCACACTTGCACTTTGATTGAAAACCTGCTCTGCTTAACTACAGAATAGGATGTCAATTGATCTGCAAGTCAGTGATTACAACATGCTTGCTGTACAGTTAGTGGTGTCCATAACTGTTCCCTGCAGCAGCACCCCAATGACTTGAAGCAATTAGCTGCAAGCAAAATAAAACTTAATTTTCTCACTGTAGCCACTGCTCCAGTAACCCTGGTAATCTGGATTTAAACAAATTTTACATGTGATGCTTACCATATATACTCAAGTATAAGCCAACACAAGTATAAGCCGAGGCCCTTAATTTTACCCCAAAAACTGGGGAAACCTATTGACTTGAGTATAAGCCTAGGGCAGGAAATGCAGCAGACTGTCATTCTGGTATATTGCCCCTCATCACTGGTATATAGCCCCCCAATCACTGGTATATGGCAATCATGACTGTATATAGCCTCCATCACTGGTATATAGCTCCCATCACTGGTATAAAGCTCCCCCATTACTGGTATATAGTGCCCCTATCACTTGTATATGTCCCCATCACTAGTACAGAGCCTCCATCACTGATATATATCCCCTATCACTGGTATATAGTCCCCATTACTGGTATGTAGCTCCATTACTGTATACAGCCCCCATCACTGGTTTATAGCCCCCATCACTGGTTTATAGCACCCATCACTTGTATATAGCACCCATCACTTGTACATAGCACCCATCATTGGTTTATAGCCCCCATCACTGGTTTATAGCACCCATCACTTGTATATAGCACCCCCATCACTGGTTTATAGCCCCATTACTGTATACAGCACCTTATCACTGGATTATAGCCCCTATCACTGGTATATAGCCCCATCACTGGTATATAGCCCCCATCAGTGGTATATAGTCCCCATTACTGGTATATAGCCCCATTACTGAATATAGCACCCCCATCACTGGTATATAGCTCCCATTACTGGTATATAGCTCCCTTCACTGGTATATAGTCCCCATTAATGGTATATAGCCCCATTACTGTATACAGCACCCCATAACTGGTTTATAGCCCCCATCACTGGTATATAGCCCCATTACTGTATATAGCACCCCCATCACTGGTTTATAGCCCCCATCACTGGTTTATAGCCCAATTACTGTATCTAGCCTTCCATCACTGGTTTATATCCCCATCACAAGTATATAGACCGCCATCACATGTATATAGACCACCATCCCTGGTATATAGCCCCCATCATTCTACACACCCTCATCACTGGTATATAGCCCCTCCATCATTGTACACCCCCCATCACAGTTTATGGCCCCCATGCTGGTGCTCACTATAAAATATTAAAGCATTGAATGCACCCATCCGACCCTTCTATGCCGGCACCGTGTATCCTCCCTCCAGTCTTCCAGCTTCTAATAATGTGACCGGGGCTCACAGCGATTACATCACTGCGGCGCTGGTCACATGATCTTAGAAGCAGGAAGACCGGAGCGAGGACACACGGTGCCAGCATAGAAATGTCGGTTGGGTAAGTTCAATGCTTCATTATTTTATAGTGAGTGCCAGCATGGGGGCCATATACTGTGATGGTCGGTGTCTACACTTAATGTAATGTAATGAGCACCGCTCCCTCCACCGCTGATGAACAAGGGGGATGCAATGCATATTACATTAGACTAATGAGTGGAACCATGTGACCTTCTAAAGCCTCCTCCTGCCCCTGGTCAACGCCCCCCCGCCTCCCCACTGACATGACAATGACTCGAGTATAAGCCGAGGGGGGCACATTTCAGCACAAAAATTGTGCTGAAAAACTCGACTTGTACTCCAATATATACAGTATATCTGCAGGTAGATTGTGTTTGTGGATGTGACAGGTTCCCTTTAAGGGGATTGTCAGATTAAAATAATTTATCACCTATCCATCAGTTAGATTATTAATTAATGATTGGTGTTAGTCCAAATACTGGGACTCATATCATTAGTAAGATTGGGGCACTTCTATCCTGATTTGAATGGAAAAGCAATGTTCGTGCCCTCCACCGCAAAGGGATTCCTTTAAATACGTCAGTCACAATGGGACAAAAATGCCCCATGAAAATATAAAAAAATGTCATCTACAGATCTTTTATGAGATATTGGGGTAAAGTTATGTAAAAAAAAAATATGTACAAAACATCTACAAAAATTTTTTTTCATATAAAATACATTTTTATTACATACACATAACAAGAAAAAAATAAAAAAGTCTTCATATATTACTTATCTACTCTACTGTAATAAGGCCCCTTTCACATAGGCGTTTTTGTGAAAATGCAGCAGATGCGGCAGATTTACCGCATCTGCTGCATCTTCCGCCGAGCCCCATGCATTGTCTATGGGGCTTGCGGGTCGGGTGCAGCAAGTGCAGTTCTGCTGGTTGCGGCAGATCCGGCACTTGCGGCCGTGAAAAAAAATGCGGCTGACCAGGAGAACCGCACTTGCCGCACACAACCGCACCCAACCGCAAGCCCCATAGACAATGTATGGGGCAAAAATCCACATTCTCTTTAACATAACATGCTCACCAATAAATTATTTTCTTTCTTTTTTTTTTTAATGAATTGTAGATTGGAAATGTTACATCAAGTTATTTATGGCTTTCTATTTATTTCTGTAAAACAATAAATGGTAAGAAGGTGAAGGCTCTGTTATAGAGCACGAAGAGCAGGAGGTGAATCAGAGATGAAAAGATGTAAATTGTATAGTTCACGTCTTCAGATGTATACAATGTTAATTAATTCCACACTAGCAGTCTCACTGTAAGATATAAATGGCAAGACATGCAGTTCAGAAGAACAGATGCAAATGAAGATGTGGGGTCATTTAGAAAAGAACAAGCCTCAATGGGTGCTGGAATCTTTCTGTCTGCCATGTTTTGCACAATGTAAATGAGTAATGTGAAGAAAAGTGAATGAAGAAAGTACCTAACCTGACTGTGCTTAAGGTTAGTTTCATGGAACATGTTTCACTTACTGACATGTACGACAATATATTCCTAGCTTCTATTACACTCATCCAGTACTAATTTGCCCTTATGTCCAGGGCTGTATTTGCAATTAAAGGAAAACTGTCAGGTCAAAAATCCACATGTAACTTCTATCATTTTCTAATTCATCGCTCTAAACTCTCTCTATTGATGTATTTCTATTATGTATATACCCCTTCTATGTTCTGTAAACTACAAATAAAGAAAATCACTCCATCTGTCAATCAAAGTGAATGATCCACTTACTTCTCTGCTGTCCACTCCCCATGCATGAATATGCATGTCACATACTCACACCACATCACTGCACAGGAGATCAGTGGGGGGCTGTATTCTCCTCTCTACTCTGTGTGTGCTGCATCACAAAAGCTCAAATACAACACAGAAACTGTCACAGCACAGCAGGGTATCTGCTTAAAGGTTCATTCACACACAGCAATTTTGCTAGGCAATTTCAGTGCACTGAAATCATGGACACATTGTTCTATTTTGTTTCTGTGTACAAATGGAACAATGTGTCCATGATTTCACTGCAACCAGCAAATTGCCAGTGAAATTGCCTAGCAAAATTGCTGTGAGTGAAGGTACCTTTACAGAAACAAATGGGAGTCTAGATCAGGAAGACCTGCATTAGCTCTCTCCCTCCTTGGTGATATCAACTGAACAAACCTGTAAGTGAAACCTGACACTGCACTGTTAGCAAAGGGAGGAGGGAGGAGAGAGCTGCTGAGAGGGAGAAGAGAGCTGCTGATAGGGAGTGCATAATTACATGACAGTTTATACAGTACATGACTAATCATCTCTGCTTATAATGGGACAGGACTAATGCAGCAGCTCTCTGCAGGGTCTGACAATGGTGATAACATGGAAACTATAAAGGGTACAATAAAAAATTTATATTTTTTTAAAAGGTCTGCCCAGGCACTATTCAAGGGTAATATTAGTATCATACTGAAAAATGACCTGACAGAGTCCCTTTAACACCAGAGGACTGGTGCCTAGGGAGGTTTATAACAGAGTGTAGGCACAGTATAGGCGCAGTATATTTTGTGAGGGAACAATATGGAGGAGTGGTATGGAGTGTGAAGACTCATTATTGGGGGCTTTCTATGGGGTCAGCGTATAATGTAAGAGTACAAAATGGGGGGCAGGAAATAGTGTGAAGCCAAAGTATGTAGGGCACTATATAGTGTAAGGGCACAGTATAAGGAGTGTGCAGAGTGAGGAATAGTGTAAGGGAACAGTGTGAGGGCAGTAGTCAGTATGAGAAATAGTGTGAAAGAAGACTATGGGGATCAGTAGAAGGATTTATTGTATGAGGGCACACTCTGTGGGGCAGCGTGGGAGGGACAGCGGGGAGGGGGCAGCATGGATAGGGCATTGTGAAGAGAAGACATATAATAGAGGGACACAATATGTAGAAGGGGTCAGTGGCGCACCCAAGGGGGGGGACCTACGTGTCTGGACCCCCCCCTTGGACGGCCCTGAGAAGCTGGGGGGAAGCCATCGCCGCCCCCCGCCCCCGCTTCCGGCCCGTCATTTCTTGTTCTTTGTGCCTGCGTTCCTCAGTTGGAACGCATAGAAGAGGCGCCCCTGCTCCGCCTCCTCCTTTCCGGTCTACAGTGTGGCGCAGCCAGGAGGATCACTCACCCTCCATGTGCAGCTCCTCCAGTCATCAGCACTCGCCACCCGGGGCCCTGGTCGGCAGGTAGGCCCCCTGGTAGCTGTGCTGTGTATGTTTTCTCCCCTAAGGGGCTCCTGAGGCGAGCACTGCTTCCCGTTCCACCCGCATTTCTTTCCCTCCTAATCTGAGTCGAGCGTCAGCAGCACTCAGCAGCAGATCTCTACTTCCTGCACAGCGATGATGCAGGAGACAGAGTTATCTGCTGCTGCTGCCCAGCTCAGATTAGGAGGGAGAGAAGTGGGGTGGAAAAACAGCACTAAGATGAACATAGCAAGGGGCACATCACACAGGGGCCCACCTGTCAGGGGCACATTACTCAGGGGCCCCCCTGTCAGGGGCACATTACACAGGGGCCCCTCTGTCAGGGGCACATCACACAGGGGCCCCCCTGTCAGGGGCACATCACACAGGGGCCCCCCTGTCAGGGGCACATTACACAGGGGCCCACCTGTCTGGGGCACATCACTCAGGGGCCCCCCTGTCAGGGGCACATTACACAGGGGCCCACCTGTCTGGGGCATATCACTCAGGGGCCCCCTGTCAGGGGCACATTACTCAGGGGCCCCCCTGTCAGGGGCACATTACACAGGGGCCCCCCTGTCAGGGGCACATCACACAGGGGCCCCCCTGTCAGGGGCACATCACACAGGGGCCCCCCTGTCAGGGGCACATCACACAGGGGCCCCCCTGTCAGGGGCACATCACACAGGGGCCCCCCTGTCAGGGGCACATCACTCAGGGGCCCCCCTGTCAGGGACACATTACACAGGGGCCCCCCTGTCAGGGGCACATTACACAGGGGCCCCCCTGTCAGGGGCACATTACACAGGGGCCCCCCTGTCAGGGGCACATCACACAGGGGCCCCCCTGTCATGGGCACATCACTCAGGGGCCACCCTGTCATGGGCACATCACTCAGGGGCCACCCTGTCAGGGGCACATCACTCAGGGGCCCCCATGTCAGGGGCACATCACTCAGGGGCCCCCATGTCAGGGGCACATGACACAGGGGCCCCCCTGTCAGGGGCACATCACACAGGGGCCCCCCTGTCAGGGGATAAGTGCACAGTGCGCATTGGGGAGACACAGTGCACAGGGGGGAAATGGGTGCAGGGGAAGAGACACAGCACACAGGGAGAAATGGGTGCAGGGGAGGGACAGTGCAAAGGGGGGAAATGGGTGCAGGGGAGGGACAGTGCACAGGGGGGAAATGGGTGCAGGGGAGAGAGTGAACGGAGGGAGAGAGACTGCGCACAGGGGGAAAGGATATGCATGGAGGGGAAAGAGACAGCACACGGGGGGGGTGGGGGGTGGAAAGACTGAATAAGAGGGATTATATCTGTGGGGGAAGGGGTGTGTGTATATAATGTATATATATCTCCAAAGAGGAGTAGAAAACTGGGCACCGACAGGTTAATGTGATTACTGTATGGTGCACCTATATTCACCACCAATTCAGCAGGTGTTCACGCTTCAATAGTAATCAGTATTATCCGTGTGTACACCATTAGCTGATAATGTCCTTTATTTCATCTTAGTACATTGGCTTAGATGAATGCGGGGAGATGAAGTGAGGGTCGGTGGACGACGGACTGGACTAGGGATGGGCGAGTCTACTCGCTAGGACTCGTTACTCGGCGAGTAGTAAGGGACTCGCAGGACTCGGTACTCTGCAAGTTTCCCAGCGATTACTCGCACAGCAACGAGTCCAATGCAAATCAATATGAATCCTAGTTTTGTCAGAGACTCTGACAAAACTAGGATTGCCTTTGACTTGCATTGGTCTGATTACTGTGCAAGTAATTGCAGGGAAACTCGCAAAGTAAATGCTGTTACTTTGCGAGCCGAGTCCGGCTGTCTGCTCTGTGCAGGCTGCCGCAGCTCCAGGGTCCTAGAGCCCGCCTGCTCACAGAGATGATATAGCAGAGCTGCGATTGTTCTCAGTCTGCTCATTCCCTGTGCATAGACATCTATATCTATGCACAGGGATGTAGCAGAGAGGACATTGCGTTTTGGACTACGTCGGACGGAAGAGGATTTTTTAAATTAAAGATGGAGTCCCTAATGGCTTTTTTTTTTTATTTCTAATAAAGATTTTTCTCTCTGTTGTGTTTTTTTTAACCCTTTATTGGAGATTCTTAGTGGCCGGGTCTAACGTGGCCTGACATTAAGAATCTTGGGCTTAATACCAGCTTGTATAACAAAGCTGGTATTAACCCCTTTATTACCCAGCGTGCCACCGCCACCAGGGCCGCTGGAAGAGCGGGGTTCAGCGCTAGAGGATGGCGCTTCAATGAACGCGCCATCTTCTGGGGCGGCTGCGGGCTGCAATTTGCAGTGGGGGGTGCCCAGAAAGCTTGGTCATCCCTGCGCTGCGGATTCCAGCCCCCAGCTGCTTAGCTGTACCTGGCTAGACATAGAAATTGCGCGGAGCCCCACGCATTTTTTTTTTTTATTATTTCTTGAAATTCATGAAATATTTTAAAAAGAGGGCTCCCCTATATTCTTGTGTCCGGCCAGGTACAAATAGGCACCTGGGGGTTGGGGGCAGCCCGTCGCTGCCTGCTGGATCCGGCTGGTTCCAGAAATACGGCGAAGCCCACGTGAAATTTTTTTCTGACAAATCCATAAAACAATGTAAATAAAAGGGACTGCATCTTTATTAACTCCTGGATCATGGGCGAGGGGTTAATAAAGATGCAGTCCCTTTTTTAGGATTGTTTTATTTATTTTTCAGAAAAAAAATTACATGGGCTTCGCCGTATTTCTGGAACCAGCCGGATCCAGCAGGCAGCGACGGGCTGCCCCCAACCCCCAGGTGCCTATTTGTACCTGGCCGGACACAAGAATATAGAGGAGCCCTTTTTTTTATTATTATTTCATGAATTTCATGAAATAATAAAAAAAAATGCGTGGGGCTCCGCGCAATTTCTATGTCTAGCCAGGTACAGCTAAGCAGCTGGGGGCTGGAATCCGCAGCGCAGGGAGGCCCAAGCTTTCTGGGCACCCCCCGCTGCAAATTGCAGCCCGCAGCCGCCCCAGAAGATGGAGCGTTCATTGAAGCGCCTTCTTCTGGCGCTGAACCCTGCTCTTCCAGCGGCCCTGGTGGCGGTGGCACGCTGGGTAATAAAGAGGTTAGGGCCAGCTTTGTATTATCAGCTGGCCCTAAGCCCGAAATTTATGGCGGTCATGCCAATATTAGACATGACCGCCATGAATTTCTATTAAATTGTTTTAAAAAAACCACAACCCAGAGAAATTTTTTTATTAGAAATAAAAAAAAAAAAGCCATTAGGGACTCCATCTTTAATTTAAAAAATCCTCTTCCGTCCGACGTAGTCCAAAACGCAATGTCCTCTCTGCTACATCCCTTTGCATAGATATAGATGTCTATGCACAGGGAGTGAGCAGACTGAGAACAATCTCAACTCTGCTACACACAGGAGGAGCAGGCGGGCTCTAGGACCCTGGAGCTGTGGCAGCCTGTACAGAGCAGACAGCCGGACTCCTTACTGTGCGAGTTTCCCAGCGATTACTTGCACAGTAAACGAGTCCAATGCAAGTCAATGGCAATCCTAGTTTTGGCAGAGTCTCTGACAAAACTAGGATTGCTTCAGGCTGAAGCTTCCGAGACACATCTGTGATTTGTAAATCTCATACTACTCGCTATTACTCGCTTCCCCATTCATTAACATTAGACTCGCAACGAGTAGCGAGTCCCGGGCTCGGACTCGCTAGAGTCAAGCGATTCCGAGTAATTTAGGACTCGCCCATCACTAGACTGGACCCGTTGAAGCGGCAGTCTGCAGTGCAATGTTTATAATATGATATATTTACACAGAGCAGTATATGCTAAAGTGGGCCCACTAAGACTCTTCCGCCCAGGGCCCACGAAAACTTGGAGCCGGCCCTGGTTCCACACACTAGGAATGCATAGCAGAGAGGGTCCTCGCTACTCCGCCCCCTCACATCCGCTTCCTGCGGCAGTGTGAAACGCACACACAGAAGAGGGACTCATTCCTGTCAGTAATCCCCAGTTTCCAACTTCCGGGATGCACGCTTTGGCGGCCGGAATTTGGAAACCCAGTCTACTCTCTAGTCTTAGCATAATCCTTTCAGGAATGCGGCCCGCAGTTCCACTGATTTTGTGACGCGAATGTCTCTCTCTCTTTTTGGTGCGTTACCAGTACCAGTGACCACCCACTCTCCCGCCTCCACTGTCTGCTTCCTGTTGTGAATCAGGCTTCAGGACTCTCCGAATCCCGTCTTCCTGCAATTTTCGTGTGACACTGTGACACGTGTTAGCGAAGGAAATGGCCAACGCGCGGATTGCACTTCACGCTGCGCAGTGAAGTGAGCGAACTCGTCTTGCCGTGGTCCGGAGTCCAGACCGTGGGTGATCTGTGCTGTGGAAAATAAAACAATGTCGGCCTTGTCGGTTGAAAAACGTAAACGGCTGTCACAGCCCTCTATTAAAGACTGTTTTCAGCCAAAAATAACGGCTATTAGTACTGTTGGTGATGGTGGTGACGCTGTTGAGCAAGCCAATGCAGAAAAGACGAACGATAGTACCCAGGCTGGGGAGTCTGGAAATGTTGAGATGCAGCCCCTGTCAGTAACCAGTGTGAATGCTGGCAGTGAAGTGCCTCGACCGTTTGACATTTCAAACTTCGTGGCGAAAGAAATGTCACTAAGTGAAAAAGTGGAAATGTATGATTTTCTATGGATGCCCGACTGCAACTACAAGTTTCCGGTTTTAAATTCAGAGAAGCCATGCAAAAAAAAGCTTCGTTTCCAGTTTAGTTGGCTTCAACGTTTTACGTGGCTTGCGTATTCAGAGAAAGAAAAAGGTGCTTTCTGCAAGTTTTGCGTTCTCTTTCCTCCGAAGTCTGTTGGATCGCACAGAGCCAGCCAGCTACCAGGTAAGTTCTGTGACTGACTGTCTCAATGTTGTTCTTACTGCTTCTGCGTCTTTTGCGTATTTTAATCTACAGAGTGTACAGCATAAGCTGTCTAACAATTTCAGGTTTTTGATTATTTGTTTGCAACTGAACGCTCATCGTGGTGTTTAACGTTTTTTGAACTATTTCTGAGCCCCCTTTTTTCACCTCTATTTTCTTCCACGTGAGTCTATAATTATGTAATAGAATTCATTTCAATTCATTCCTCTGAGCTTTGTTACATTCCTCAGTGGCGTTTTGATATTTTTTCCGTATATATCTTGTAATTATTTTTGAATTTGTCACCTCGTTAGTGCTGAAAGGAAGTGTGCGCCTGGATTGAAAAAAAACATTTAGAAAATATTACGAAATAGCAATACCGTATATACTCGCGTATAAGCCAAGTTTTTCAGCCCAAAAGTTGGGCTGAAAAGTCCCCCCCTCGGCTTATACGCGAGTATATACCCAGTGGTAGTATACAGCCGCCCGCCCGCCACCCCCATCAGTATACAGGCCCCCCCATCAGGATCCAGGGCCCCCCCTCCTTGCTCCACAAAACCTGCAAAGTAAAATCATTATACTTATTACTGTCCTGTCGCCGCCGTCCCTGCTGCTGCCATCGCGATCCCCGGCTTCATCCGTCTTCTTCCGGCTTCCTGTGGTCGCAGGCAATGACATCATTGCCTGCGCCGACCACAGGAAACCGGAAGACGCTGGAAGAAGACGGGGATCGCGATGGCAGCGGTGGGGACGGCGGCGACAGGACAGTGATAAGTATAATGATTTTACTTTGCAGGTTTTGCGGAACAAGGAGGGGGGGCCCTGGATCCTGATGGGGGGGGGCCGGTATACTGATGAGGGTGGTGGGCGGGCGGCTGTATACTACCACTGGGGCTGTATATACCTCTGGGGCTGCTGTATATACCTATGGGGCTGCTGTATATACCTATGGGGCTGCTGTATACTACCACTGGGGCTGCTGCTGTATACTACCACTGGGGCTGCTGCTGTATATACCACTGGGGAGGCTGCTGTAACACTCCTGGGGCCTGTATACTACCACTGGGGAGGCTGCTGTATACCACACTGCTGGGGGCTGTGCAAATAAAATAAATACCGTATATAATAAGCTGACCCGTGTATAAGCCGACCCCCCTACTTTTGCCCCCAAAATCTTGGAAAACTTATTGACTCGTGTATAAGCCGAGGGTGGACCACAGTACAGGTAGCTGGGGTCCACCCTCGGCTTATACACGAGTCAATAAGTTTTCCCAGATTTTGGGGGCAAAAGTAGGGGGGGTCGGCTTATACACGGGTCGGCTTATTATATACGGTATTTATTTTATTTGCAATATTTCTTTTGTCAGCAATATTTCTTATATTAGAAAATAGATTAATAGGAAAGAGATTATTCTCTAATTTCAGATCGAAATACTGAAAATCATTTTGTTGCACTTTAGGCAAACTGGTAGTTACTGCATTCCAAGACTGGCAGCATGCGATAGAGGCTTACGACAAACACGCGATGTCTACATACCACCAGAATGCCGTTGCTGACTTAAGACAAGCAAAGTTGCAAAAAAGTGGAAGGCAGGTTCCAGTTGACCAACAAATTAACGAAAATAAAAAAGCGGAACTGCTGAGCAACCGAGACCGACTGCGCAGCATCATTCCTTCTGTTCTACTTTGTGGGAGGCAGGGATTACCCCTACGAGGTCATAAAGATTACGGCCGCATTAACTTGGACGAGGAACCTGTGGAAAACGATGGGAACTTTAGGGCCCTCCTACGGTTTCGAAAACAAGGAGGCGATAAGCAGCTGGAACAACATATCGCCACATGTGCAAGAAACGCGACGTACATTAGCTGGAAAACTCAGAATGCTATCATTTCTGCTTGCAATTCTCTAATTCTCCAGCAACTCGTCAGCAATATAAACTCCGCGAGATGCTTCTCTGTTCTCGCCGACGAAACAACTGATGTTAGCACCGTGCAACAAATTTCTCTTGCTGTTCGCTATGTTTTCAATGATACGATAAGGGAGGACTTCCTTCAGTTTGTTCCAGCAATGTCCCTACAGGCGAGAATCTGGCCAATTCGATTATTACCAGCTTAGTGTCGTCTGGTATCGACATCACCTACCTCCGTGGACAAGGCTACGACGGAGCAGCAGCCATGAGTGGGAAACTTAATGGCGCGCAAGCGTTTATAACGGAAAAGTATCCCACCGCTATTTATGTTCACTGCAGTGCACACAGTTTAAATTTGGCGGTTTCCGATGCTTGCAACATTCCCCTTGTTCGCAATTGTACAGGTACTGTTTCTACTATTTGCGATTTCTTTCACACTCCAAAAAGACAGCTTGTATTACAAAAGTTCATAGAGCAATCACCAACCGAGAACGAAATGGAGCGGTCTAAGAGAGAGAAACTTGTTAAAATGTGCCCTACAAGGTGGGTTCAGCGTCATGACTCTATATCGGTTTTTCTCTCAATGTTTGAGCCCGTTTCGTCTGCCCTGGATGAAATTAGTCAGTGGAGCGACCGTGAGTCATCTACGCGCGCGTCATTACTTTTAAACAGCATTAGTAGGGGTGAATTCATCATCACACTGATTGTTCTGAACGCCGGGTTAGCGGTTACCAAACCTTTAAGCGTGTACCTTCAAGGAGTACACGTTGACTTAAAAGCGGCTGTGAGACATGCAGGAAAAGCAATTGAAGTGCTTCGTGACATGGCAGAGAGTGCAGACGAAGGATTCAGTCAAATGTTTAAGGATGCTAATGAAAAACTGAGACTGATCGGCGAAGACGAGGTAAAAATGCCGAGAGCTGGTACAGGAAAATGGCAACAAAATCGCGACAATCCTCCGGCTAGTAGCGCAGAGGAATACTATAAACGAGCACTTTATTTGCCCTTTCTGTCCCACATGTCCACCCAAATCGAAGAAAGGTTCACCAAACACGCCGACATATTAAGCAGTTTTTTATGTCTTATTCAAGAAAGCGAAAGTGAAGTGAATGAATTCAGTACGCTATTGCAATTCTATGCTCGAACCGAAATCTCATTACAAGATGATATTGATACTGCTACTGCTGAATTTAAATTGTGGAAGAAAGAGTTGGTTGACTGTAATTATGAAAATGCATTTGATGCTTACTGTAATTGTGACGCTGCCTTTTTTCCAAAGATCAAGTTGCTTTTGAAGATTTTAGTTACATTGCCAGTGACCAGTGCCTCATGCGAAAGGTCGTTTTCGACTTTAAAAAGGCTTAAAACGTATTTGAGAAGTACCATGTCTTCCGACAGACTGAATGGTCTAGCCATGTTGTATGTTCACCGTGAAATTCCAGTTGCAGTAGATGATATAGTGAACGAACTATGTAAAGGGAACAGAAGGCTAGACTTTAATGTGTGATATGGTTGTGGCACTTGCTGAGAAATCGTAGTCTACTTTTTTGTGCGTGTGTGTGTTCAATTCAATTTTTTCCGTCTTATTATTATGTTTTTGTTATTAATTTTTTTTTTTTACCTCTAGCTTTATTTTTTTGCATTAATTAACATGACATGAGAATGTTGGCATTTTCTTTGTAATGCTTCGTAAACGAGTAAACTATAGTAGGCGTAAATGCCAAGTAACACTGCTGTGACAGACCTTTTTTTCTGCAAGTTACTAGTGTTTTAGAAAAATTAATTCCCTAGCCTAAAACTTGACTCTTGGACAAGCTTCGGCATCAAACATATATCCGATATTTTTGATAAGGATAACCGATTGATCCCTTTCTCCACACTACGCTCAACATATCAACTGGAGGACGATGAACTTCGAACTTGGGAAAAAATCTACTCTCTCACATGCAAAAGGAAACTTAACTTTCACCTACCTCTGAACATCGTTCAGATGTTTAAATTCCACCATAGCCCTGTATTTTGGAGTACTAGAAGCATTTACAAGCTTGTGAACTCAGATTCGACCTTCACTAAAACTTCCAACTTGTACGCTTGGGAAAAGGAGTTACAATCCCTCATCCCTACTGAAGCCTTGGGCGAAACACTTTCTAAACTTCATTCCTTTATACCCTGCTCGGCGTTGATTGAGACCCAATACAAAATTCTTACAAGATGGTACTACACCCCTTTACGTCTCCATCAAATAAATAAGGAGTACTCCCCACTCTGCTGGAGTGGTTGTCTTGAAATTGGAGATATCTCCCACATTTTTTGGAACTGCGAACACTTGAAATCATTCTGGGGAGAAACTCAACTCTTAATCACAGATATTACAAATAGTAATATCATTCTAACTCCAGAACTGGTCATACTTCTCATAGGGTTAGATTCGATTCCCATTCGATATACACCCCTGGTTACCCATATTCTCCTTGCTGCGAAAAACCTCATTGCTTCAATGTGGCGGGACTCTCAACCGCCCACATTTTGCACTCTTCTCGAAAAAATCGCTACCCACAATGCCTATGAACTATCCTTTGCTGTTAGAAACAAACTAGTTAAGAAATACAAAAAGAAATGGTTTCCTTGGAACTTCTTCTTCCCCTCTAGACACTCTAAAATATCCAATATTTGTTCATAACGTTCTCCAAACTACTTCCCATAAGAGACCGATGACACTTCCGTTCAGCTCCCCCAACCCCTCCTCCCTACCCCCTTATCTCCCTTCTCTAACCAATCCTGTCATACGCTGACTCCCTCCGACCCCCTCCTCCCCTTTATCTTTCAACTTTAATTATACTGTATATAGTTAGTATGCCTACAGTACTTCTGATCGTATTCCTGTATGCAATCGTCCTATTGGACTTGATACTAGACCTGAATTGAAATTTGTTAAACTCAAATCGTAATATTTACAACATTATTGTGTATATAACAAAATGTTTCTAACAATGTACTGTATATTTTTGTTCTTATAAAATTAATAAAATTCTTTGAACAAGAAAAATTAATTACTACGCAATGTAATTCCTACCATAGAGGCACAACAAATAAGACCATTTTCGTGCAGTATTAAGCATTAATTACCGTAGGTATTCAAATTTACAAAAATCGCTTGGCTTTTAGGGGGGCTTCGCTCCCCCAAACCCCCCCACCGGGGGCTTTGCCCCTCGGAACCCCGCTGGGGGGTGACACCCCCCTTTCAGGGCCGGTGTGTGTTTCTTGGACCCCTACCTTGGGAAATTTCTGGGTGCGCCACTGGAAGGGGTACAGTATGAAGAGGGGTAGCGTCATGAGGGCTGTCAATATGGAGAATGTGCTGTGCAGGGAGGGGAATGAAGACAGTGTGAAAGTCATGGTTTAAGGGAGCATATGGTAATAGGTATAATCATAATAGGACAGTGTGGAGGCTATAGTTCATAAGGGCGCTGATAGTATGCAATTGTGAACGGTGTGGTTGTCGTAGTATACAATAAAGGAATGGTGTAGAGAGAATATTCTAAAGTATCATAAGAGGGATGATGTGAGGGTAATATTTTGTTCAGGGTCACAGTGAGGGGCAGTTAAGATCCTTACTCACCTCATTGATGTGTTTACTATTAATCTGACATTATTTGTGTTTAATTTCCTACTTATTCATTATAGTGCATAACGCACCACACCATTTTCGTGATGACACAGCACTAATTACGCTAATACAGAATTTTTGCAAGGTGAATCTCTTGTAACATTGTGATGAGGCCCTCTTCTTATTCATTTCAAATGTACACTTGAATGATTTTAAACGGACCTCTGCTAAAGATAAAAGAAATAAGAACTATATTGGACATTTGTGAACTGTATTTCTTCTTTTGGTGTGCTATTACCTCATTGTTAGTTTTGCTGTCATTCTCCCTCCTGTTCTTGTGTCCATGTTGTTTTAGCTATGTGCCTAATAAATGAAGTTCTGCCTGTCATCTGGTGGGTGCTGCCTGTTCCCTTAAGTGGCTGGATTTGACTAAAGACTACTATACAGTACAGAGGAGACAAGAGAGCAATTTATGGAAGTTTAATCTGTAGATATCCATTGATCCCATCGATCCCAAGGATTAAGACCTTTTCTATTTTTACTGGACACACCCAAGTTTAGACAGAAGAAAATAGTTAAAAAAAAGTTAATTTTAAAACTATTCTAGTGATATAAAGATGTGGAGGAGGCAATATTGGTGATCTGCTCATTTCTTGGTGCTCTAGGGTAGATGAGGGGTCAATGTTTTATTTTAAAGTGGTAGAAGCATATTAGAAAGGTTTTACAATAAAGGGAATTACCGTATATATATTCGTGTATAAGCCGAGTTTTTCAGCCCAAAAATTGGGCTGAAAAGTCCCCCCCCTCGACTTATATGGGTCAATACAGTAGAGGCTGTGGTGGGGGCAGTGTCTGGGGCTGGGAGGCTGGAGGAGGCGGGGGGAGGCTGCTGTATGAGTGCCCCGTCACGTGGGGCCGCTCATTATGTATGCACTGCTTCCCCCTGTCAATCAGCGGCAGAGGGAAGTAGTGCATATCTGCATATATGGCCCCCAAATGCTGGCACTCGCCCCCCTCCATTGTAAGGCCCCCCCTGTTGCTTAACTTACCATCCCTGGTCTTCTGCACCGCGCCGGTCCTCTGTGCTCCGTCCTCCATGCTTCCGTCCTCGGCAGCATCCGGGGTCATGTGACTGGCCGGTCGCATGACGTCATCATTACTGTGACTGCCGGGGACCCCGAATGCAGCCGAGGACAGGAGCACGGAGGACGGAGCACAGAGGACTGGCGCGGTGCAGAAGACCAGGGATGGTAAGTTAAGCAGCAGGGGAGACCTTACAACGGAGGGGGGCGAGTGCCAGCATTTGGGGGCCATATATGACACACTGCTGGGGCCTGTATACCACTGGGGCCTGTATACCACTGGGGCCTATATACCACTGGGGCTGCTGTATATACTGCTGGGGCCTGTATACCACTGGGGCCTGTATACCACTGGGGCTGCTGCATATACTGCTGGGGCCTGTATACCACTGGGACCTGTATACCACTGGGGCCTTTATACCACTGGGGCCTGTATACCACTGGGGCTGCTGTATATACTGCTGGGGCCTGTATACCACTGGGGCCTGTATACCACTGGGGCCTGTATACCACTGGGGCTGCTGTATATACTGCTGGGGCCTGTATACCACTGGGGCCTGTATACCACTGGGGCTGCTGTATATACTGCTGGGGCCTGTATACCACTGGGGCCTGTATACCACTGCTGTATACCACTGGGGCTGCTGTATATACTGCTGAGGCCTGTATATACCACTGAGGAGGCTGCTGTAATACTGCTGGGGCCTGTATATGCCACTGGGGAGGCTTCTGTATACTACCACTGGGGAGGCCTGCATACCACTGGGGGGGCCTGTATACCACACTGCTGGGGGCTGTATACTTGTGCTGGGGTCCACCCTCGGCTTATACACGAGTCGATAGGTTTTCCCAGGTTTTGGGGGCAAAAGTAGGGGGGTCGGCTTATACACGAGTATATACGGTATATACTGACATAACAAGGTCCAAATACATTTTACTTTGATTGTTTTGCACCAAACATCATAAAGAGCACAAATACATTTTTTGTGGAATTAAAGATGTGTAATGTGTTTAATTTATGTCACTAAAACTCCTCATTATACAAAATGTAACCATCTGTAGACTTTAGTAGAAGTTATTCCAATTTCTGAAGTATAAAGAATACCTATTGCTGACTTTATCTCAAGCAGTGCCATGCTACACTGATTTTCTATGACCACACATAAATGTGAGCAAATAAGGATGTCATCACGTACATAAAATATGTTGCACAACAAAAACAACTAGCAAAAAAGGAGCAAATATCCTAAAACAAATAAAGTTAACTGCTATAGTGCATAAAAATAAACATGGTACTTGGTGGCATTATTTTGATCAATAAACTGCGTAATCCATCCCAGCATGACAAGGTGACCCCATTGGGACGATCCCTACCAAGCAGTATTAAAACCTTACCATATGTCCGTGATGTATACATGGCAAGGAATGAGCAGGCCCTGGGTCCCAACAGAGAATACCAGCAATGGGAAACTGGACATTATTTATATGTGTATAGCTTCTGGATGTAGAAGAGCTGGAATCTTTGTGGGATATTGTGTGGATTATGTTGGACTTTCAGGGGTGTTTTTGGGGTTAATAAAGGAGTGAAAGAGGGAGTGTGTACTTTTTATTTCAAATAACGGATTTTTAAGTGTTTGTGTTTATTTGGACTTGCAGGTTAGTAATGGGGCTCTCATAGACTCTACCCATTCCTACCTGGAACTTGATTGCAGCTCTAATTTTTGATAAATCACAGCTGACATCAAGCCTATATATTAGCCTGATTGCTAGTGCACCTGGGCAAGCAGTGTTATGGCAAATAAATAGTTAATTTATATTAGTATGTAGTCATACAGAAATCAAATCTTCCAGGTTCGAGGCCTGGCTGTTGGCCTTGTTCTTTCACCTAGCTAAGCTCTCTCTCCTAAGCTCTTATCAGATTGTTCTGAACGTCCTGTACGACATCAAGGCTAGTGTAAGCTAACTAACACACAGAATAAAATGTATATTCAGCATAAAATGATGCAATTACTTAGAACCATCCTTAATAAATACCCCTTTAATGATGGGTATAAAACAGCTAACTCCTCCCTTAATAAAAGGTCTTTGTCATTAAGCTCTACATTGACAACGTTTCAGCGTGGTTTCTTTCCGGTGATGTGCACGCACTGAGACAAAGCA
This sequence comes from Allobates femoralis, assembly GCA_033576535.1. Lineage (NCBI taxonomy): Eukaryota > Metazoa > Chordata > Amphibia > Anura > Aromobatidae > Allobates > Allobates femoralis. Next base: position 506,858,631 of record JARQOC010000002.1, read on the forward strand.
TCCAATTTGGCGGCAGACAATTAAGACGACAGCCTCGCCCGAAAGGTGTGGGGGGCATCCATTACAGTTGGCGCCCAACGTGCTAGGACGAGACGTCCAGGGGACGACAGCCACAACTGAACCTTCATTCCCCGGACGGACCAGACACGAGGGGTAGATCTGCATTGCAAAGAAATGTATTAGAGTGGCACTAGAAGGCGATCCACCAGTCACATGCTATAAACCAATAATGAAAAGGAGGAAAGAACCAGAAAGCATGTACAAATGACCGGGATCAGAGAAACAGACCAATAATTCAAAAAATTTTTTGTAAATCTTTATTAACAATAATACAGAGAAATATGAGCAAAAAACACAAACAGAATAAAAACACTTAAAATGTGTGATGGACAACCACCAACACAGCAATGACTATGGCCCCAGATGTCATCAGAATAGCTGTATCATGAGACCCAAACATGGGTTTGAATATTTGATTAGGACCCGCTGGTGACTAGACTCACAGGACGGCAAGCCTGCTGACATGAAAGAATGAAAAAAACAACAAGAGATTCCAGGACAATATAGGTGGCATTGATCAAAAAACAAGAAAATCATAAATAGCAATCATCAAACCCAGTTGAAAGATAATGCAGCTCAGCTAATATTGAATCAGAATATATTGCACCAATGTACAAAACAGTGAGATGCGACTCATAGACTCCTGTGATAAAGTATAGTACAGGGACCTAATGTCCCTATGTAGTAACAAGAATGAAAAAAAAAAAAAAAGTCACAAATACAATAATGTTAGTCCTGCCTAAGAGCTAATTAAGGACAAAAGCTCTGAGGTCAGTAACACAGGTCTAGGAGAGCACACCATAAACTGGAATAGTCAGTTCAGTTAATGCTGAGGCATCAAAAATCATTCACCTGTGAGCAGGGTGAGAAAACATGAAGGATAAACAAAAGTCAGGACGATGCAACACCAATGCCTGGAAAAAAGTCAAAGATAAGTTATAGTCACCATAGCAGGTCAGGAGACCGGGGCACATAGCAGCAGGGACCGACGCGTATCGCCGCTCTAAAACAACGGCTTCATCCTCGGGAAGCTGTGGGAGGAAGTGTTAGTTCTGCCCATATATATATATAGTGCTATCTGTAATCATGATAAGAGTCACCTGTGTCTGCATGTGTGCAGTCTCTGGCCGTCAGGCCGGATGTGACATATTGTAACTTAGCAGGAGGTGGGCGGGCAAATAGTGCTGAAAGTAAACAGAGGCTTAGCTCAGGACACAGCGTCTAGTTGCCTAGAAACATCAGGCAACTGCACAGTTGAGACTGCAATCAAGATCTATGTAAGAGGAGGGGGGAGCAGCTCCGAGGGGAGAGATTAGTGACATGGTGTTTGCAAAGCAAACCACTGTCACAAAGACCGGCCGGTCTTTTGGACATTGTGTAAGAAAAAAAAACCCCACTAAAGAGGTTGAGAAGCAGACTGTACATGGGGATGCACTAATTGTAGTGAAACTAGAGTCTGTAAGGCCCAGAGAAAGCAAGCCAAAAGGACAAACTACCTATAGTAACCTAAAAGGAGGAAAAAGTAGGACAAAACATGTCAGAAACAACATTTGAAATCCAAATTGATAAACATATAGAAAATATATTGCGGAGCAGTGATCCTTGGAGAAAAGCTCAACAAGGATGCTGCGCAATAAATAGACCTGGAAGCAATGGTGTACTAGTGCAAAGCAGACCCGCAGAGGATAATATCAGCACAGAATAGTCCATGTCGCCCTTGGATACAGAAGTCCAGACTGATCGACTGATAGATAATCCAGAGTGGCCCATTTCCATACTGAGTAGAAAAGTTAAATCGGTTCATCCAAGGAACACCTGAGGGTCCAGGGTCAGTGTGGCAGAAAAGGGGAATCCTCATTATTCATCCAATTACAAGAAAGGCAGTGATGGAGTATATTCGGGATTTCAGTTTCTGTGGAACACAAAATACGATGTAAGGCAGGAAGAAAAGTGCATCTCATTACTTCTTATAGAAGCCCGTGAAGAGCATCTCCTCATTTAGTCCTTTGGGGGCCAAACTCTGAAGCGTATAAATCCATCGTGTTTCCTTTCTCAGTAATGCATCCATGACCGAAGGTCTCCTGATATTAGTTAGTACCCTATCAACGACAATAACCTTTATCCCACGAGGTGAACAATCATGGTGATAGAGGAAGTGCTTAGCTACGGAGCTGATGGACTTACCTCGTTCTAGGTGTGCAGAAGCACACGTAATGTTCGAGATGTGGTGCTGGATTCTCTTTTTAAGCTCTTGCGTAGTAATGCCAACGTAGACTTTCGGACAACTGCAGAGTAAGACATATACAACATTACGAGTTTTACAATTAGCCTAATGGTTGGTCAAGATTCGTCCTGCTGGGGTACCCGTGACCATTTCCCTGGATGCCACAGTAAGCTGGCAGATGTTACACTCCCGCAAGGGTAGGTGCCAATGAGTCTAGTGCCCCTACCCAGAGGGGTGACTGGTCTGCAGAAATGGCTGGTCGTCAGTGTGTCCTTAAGATTTCTGGCTCTCCTGGCCACCAGTTTGGGCTTAGATCCCACAAGGAGCTCAATCTTTGGATCGCTGGTCAAAATTGGCCAGTTCCGATTGAGGGTCTTGTATATGTCTCCCCAGTGGTTATTGAATGTCGTAATGACACTCAAAAACTCGGGTGCTAGTTTACGCTTTGCCCTCAAAAGAACCTCTCTGTCTGTATCCACTGTAGACTTAAAAGCCTGAGAAATAACTTTTCTTGGGTAACCCCTTTTCTGAAAACGTAAGGAAAGATCTTTCGCCTCCACACGGAAGGTTGTTTCTTCAGAGCAATTACGTTTGAGCCGAAAGAACTGCCCCTTCGGAATTGCATCCCGCCTATATTGCGGGTGGAAACTTTGATAATGTAATAAGCTGTAGGTTGCTGTGTCCTTCCTATACAGGGAGGTCTTGATCTTACCTCCTTCCTGGCTGATCCTTAGATCCAAAAATGTCACATCTGTCAACGACTGTTGAGAAGTGAGAGCGATGTTCCACGTATTGATGTTTAACTGTGAGATGAAGGAGAGGCAACCATCCAAAGAACCTGTCCAGAGAAACAAGATGTCATCTATGTATCTATACCATTTAATGATATAGGTACAAAAATCCGGTAAAGCATAGACCAAGTCTCCTCCCACCATCCCAAAAAGAGATTTGCATAAGATGGTGCACACTTAGCCCCCATAGCGGTACCGGATACCTGCCTGTAAAAGATCCGGTCGAACGTGAAGAAATTATTCTCCAAGACCATCCTCAGTAGGTCAAGAAGGAAGGAGTCATGGAGTCTATCTCCGGTGGAACACCGATCTAGGAAATAAGAGACGGCAGAGATGCCCTGGTTATGATTGATACATGTGTAGATACTCTCTACATCCATGGTGACCATTAAGACATTGGTTTCAAATTCCGGTAACTCACGCAGTTCACAAATTAAATAAGAGGAGTCTCGCACATATGAATCTAACTTAAATACATAAGGTTGTAGATAAAAATCTATATATGTGCACGGCCTTTCAAAGAGACCCCCTATACCAGCCACAATAGGTCTACCGGGTGGTCTGGTGAGAGATTTGTGAACTTTGGGGAGCATATACAAAGTTGGTACAATCGGGTTTTTGTTGACTAAAAACTCTTTTTCTTTTTTATTTATAACCCCCAGATCAAAACCATGTAGGACCAGACCATCCAATTTGCTTTTGAAAAAATCAGTAGGATCAGACGGTAACTTCAGGTAACAGGATGTATTATTCAATTGTCGATGAACCTCCTCCAGATAAAACTCAATAGGCCAAAGTACCACATTCCCCCCTTTATCAGCTTCCTTGATTAAAAAATCCCTGTGCCCTTGTAATTTGGACAAGGCCACTCTTTCATCATGAGTCATGTTGTTGGACTGGAAGTTATTGATCTTTAAACGTCTGACCTCCTGTAACATTACTTCAAAGAACAGCTGTACAGGGGGAAAAGCTGAAAAGGGAGGAGTGGCTTGTGAAGGAACCCGATTAGTAAAGGGTTTCTTAGATTGGTTCATACCTGGGGTATCCTGATCCTGAAGAAGTTCTAGTAGATCCTTAAAGGTCGCTTTATCCAAGGAAGGCAGTGAATCCAGGGTGGAGGGACGCTGATACAACAATTTAAAGGTAAGCTGTCGGCAAAAGAGGTAAATATCTTTCGTTAGCTCAAACTTGTCGAGTCTATGCATAGGCGAGAAAGAGAGACCTTTTTTCAAAAGTCGATGTTCGACATCTGATAGTTGATAATTAGTTAAGTTGATAATTTGAAGGTCCATACTCACATCACTGCTGTTCTCCGTAGGATTCACCATCTTTTGCCCAACCTGGCGCCCAGTGGTAAAATGGGAGACCACTTGCCGGTCCGTGGATTCCGATTGCGCAAATTTGGAGGACTTGCGACTCCCCTTCCTGGTGGGTTGTCCAGATCTGACTCCTCGGATAAAAAACCGTCTGTATCTGAGGTGGATGGTGCTGATGTAACGGAAGAGGAATCTCTTCTGTCACCAAATGGTCTGTCGGGTCCCGTAGGTTTATCGGGTTTATCAGGTCTAGGTGGTTGGTTAGGTTGTCTCGGTCTCCTCGGACGATTGGGTCGATTGGGTTTGTTTGGTCGTGGGTTATCCCTGTGTGTCAACCTATACACCCTATTGTCATCAAGGTCTTTTTTGTCACGATTAATCTTCTGTTGCTTGCCTCTGATTATGTCGTCCTCATAGCGATCTATAATATCTTTCAACTTGGTTTTAAATGGAGCAATTTGTTTGGTCTGATCGAAATCTTTAAGTTTTGTCTCAAGACTCTTAATCTCAATCTTCAGCTTGGCCAGTAGTGCCTGGTCATGTTCGATCAGCATCTGAATGATGATGGTAGAACATTTGGATAGACCAGACTCCCACACTTGCTTAAAGCCTGCATCCACCTCCCATGCGGGGAAAATCTGCACTCTCAAACCTCTAGGTGCAACCCCCAGTCTCACATATTCTTCAAGTGCTTTGATGTTCCAATAAGTTTTGCACATATGCTTGTGCAGTCTAATAAGCCTAGAGGACACTCCTTTGAAGGAGTTGTCATCGGCTGGTGGCTCTCTGGCACTCAAAATGCCCTCCTTATAATTATTCCATGAAGCCTCACGGGACTCTAAGTCCATTCCACTAGGAGGCAAAAAAAGGTTTCTCAAAAGCCCAATGTGCACACTCAAGAAAGCAGGTCAAAGGGACCGGCACAAAAACCGTATTGCAAAGAAATGTATTAGAGTGGCACTAGAAGGCGATCCACCAGTCACATGCTATACACCAATAATGAAAAGGAGGAAAGAACCAGAAAGCATGTACAAATGACCGGGATCAGAGAAACAGACCAATAATTCAAAACATTTTTTGTAAATCTTTATTAACAATAATACAGAGAAATATGAGCAAAAAACACAAACAGAATAAAAACACTTAAAATGTGTGATGGACAACCACCAACACAGCAATGACTATGGCCCCAGATGTCATCAGAATAGCTGTATCATGAGACCCAAACATGGGTTTAAGGGGTCCCCACACTCAGAGCGATGTGATCGGTCAGTCAATCTGACTGACCGATCACATCATGATCGCGTAGGGAAGAGCGCACTTCTCTGTGCGATGCTGCTGATCAGCTGTTCCCCGGCTTCGGAGCTGTCATCTGAGCCCCTGTGGGTGGCTGATGATCTGTTCCCCGGCTTCGGAGCTGTCATCTGAGCCCCTGTGGGTGGCTGATGATCTGTTCCCCGGCTTCGGAGCTGTCATCTGAGCCCCTGCGGGTGGCTGATGATCTGTTCCCGGCTTCGGAGCTGTCATCTGAGCCCCTGCGGGTGGCTGATCAGCTGTTCCCCGGGCTCTGTACTGTCATCTCAGCCCCTGTGGGTGGCTGATCAGCTGTTCCCCGGGCTCTGTACTGTCATATCAGCCCTGTGGGTGGCTGATCAGCTGTTCCCCGGGCTCTGTACTGTCATCTCAGCCCCTGCGTGAGGCTGATCATCTGCTCCCTGGCATCTGAGCTGTCATTTGAGCCCCTGCGGGGGGCTGATGATCTGTTCCCCAGCTTCGGAGCTGTCATCTGAGCCCCTGCGGGTGGCTGATCAGCTGTTCCCCGGGCTCTGTACTGTCATCTCAGCCCCTGTGGGTGGCTGATCAGCTGTTCCCCGGGCTCTGTACTGTCATCTCAGCCCCTGCGTGAGGCTGATCATCTGCTCCCTGGCATCTGAGCTGTCATTTGAGCCCCTGCGGGGGGCTGATGATCTGTTCCCCAGCTTCGGAGCTGTCATCTGAGCCCCTGCGGGTGGCTGATCAGCTGTTCCCCGGGCTCTGTACTATCATCTGAGCCCCTGCGGGAGGCTGATCAGCTGTTCCCCGGGCTCTCAGCTGTAATATGAGTCCAAGCTCCGTAGCAACAGCATGTGAAGTGCTCGGGCTGATAACACTCCAGATGCCTGGTCTACAATGATCATAGCATTTGGAAAGTTGTGAGGAGATGCCAGGGACCAACGAGAGCATCCCTTGCACTCTGCATAACTGTAAAAGAGATGTGATTGGATAGTAAATATTACTATCCAATCACATCAAATGTATGTAACAGCAGTACAGCTACATTTTTTCCATTCCTGTCAGGGAATCTGAGAGAGGAGCTGTGCCGCTATTAGAAGTGTGAAAGAAGACTCATATCACCCCATTCTTTCTATACTGCAATGGCTGCACGCTTGTATACAGCAGAAGAGGCCTACGCTATGATCCGTTCAGATGCAGAAAGTGCAAGTGACACAGAAGAGCCGTTTTTACTGCTGTCGTCCTCGTCCACAAGCTCTAGCGATGACGACTTTTATGAACGGCACAGCGGTCGAGCGCAGTCTAGTGCTAGTGCCACTGACGGTGTTTGGGTTCCCACAGAAGCCTACATTCCGTGCGTCCCAGAATTTTCTTCTGCCACAGGTATCCACGTAGACACCACAGGGTTTAGTGAGTTTGATTTTTTAAAAATTTTTTCTCTGAAGAACTATTACATTTAATGGTGGAGCAGACAAATTCATATGCTGCTCAATTCATTGCCAGCCACCCCTCCTCCTACTACTCCAAAAGTGGTAACTGGATACCCGTGGACGTGGTAGATATTTTAAAATTTTTTGGCCTACTGCTGAACATGGGTCTGATAAAAAAAACCACCATCAGATCTTATTGGTCATCTGATGTCCTATATGACACCCCTATGTACAGAGAAGTGATGTCTCGGAAACGATTTGAGAGCATTCTGCGATTTCTCCACTTTGCTGATAACACAAATTGTCCCCCTCCCAATGACCCCAGCTGTGACAGACTTTATAAAATTAGGCCACTCATAAATCATTTTAACTATAAATTTTCCCACACATATACCCCTGAAAAAAATATTTGTGTGGACGAGTCTCTGGTACTTTTCAAGGGCAGACTGCACTTCAAACAATATGTGCCAAGCAAAAGGTCCCGATTTGGACTAAAAATTTACAAACTGTGTGAAAGCGACTCTGGCTACACACACAAATTCCGCGTTTATGAGGGGAAAGACACCCAAATTGTCCCTCCCGAATGCCCCCCCACACTAAACATAGCCGGGAAAATTGTCTGGGACCTGATTCATCCTCTTCTAGACAAGGGGTACAACTTGTACATTGATAATTATTATACAAGTGTACCCCTGTTCAGGTGCCTGTCTGACAAAAGAACAGTGGCCTGTGGCACGATACGACGGAATAAAAGACAGTTGCCCAAGACATTGGTCACTCAAAAATTAAAGGCAGGCGAGAGTAAGGCACTCTGTAATAGGGACATGCTTCTGGTCAAGTTTCGTGACAAGAAAGATGTCCTCATGTTAACGTCTATTCATGCCGACATAACCAGCCAAATTTCAGTACGCAGGGCAAGTGCTAGTGTCCAGAAGCCTGTCTGCGTACAGGAGTACAATAAATTTATGGGTGGGGTGGACCTGGCGGACCAAATGCTACAGCCCTACAGCGCTGTTCGCAAGTCTCGTGTTTGGTACAAAAAACTTGCAGTACATCTGATCCAAGTGGCCGCATATAATGCGTTCGTCTTGTACCGTAAATCTGGGAATCAAAGCTCTTACCTTGAGTTCCTAGAAAAAGTGATAAAACATCTGATATTTGGAGACCAAGGGAGGGAGGGTGGGGAAACATCTCCTTCGGGGGTCTAGTTTACAAAATGGGGTCACTTGTGGGGGAGCTCCAATGTGGAGACACACGGGGACCCTCCAAACGCGACATGGTGTCCGCTAACAATTTGAGCTCATTTTCCATTCAAATTGTTAGCGGACACCATGTCGCGTATGGAGGGTCCCCGTGTGTCTCCACATTGGAGCTCCCCCACAAGTGACCCCATTTTGGAAACTAGACCCCCTAAGGAACGTATCTAGATGCATAGTGAGCAGTTTTAACCCTCAGATGCTTCACAAATTCATCCATAAAAATGAAAAAGCACTTTTTTTTTCACCAAAAATTTCTTTTTGCTTACATGGTTTCAGTTTCACATGGGCAAAGGGATAAAATACATCCCAAAATTTGTTGGGCAATTGTTCCTGAGCACACCGATACCTCATATGTGGTCATAAACCACTGTTTGGGCGCACGGCAGGTTTCAGAAGTGAAGGAGCGCCATTTCACTTTTTGAACGGAAAATTGGCTCTAAAATTCAAATTGTGCTCCTTCACTTCTGAGCCCTGCCGTGCGCCCAAACAGTGGTTTATGACCATATATGAGGCATCGCTGTACTCAGGAGAAATTGCCCAACAAATTGTAGGATCCATTTTATCCTGTTACCCATGTGAAAATGAAAAAATTGAGGCTAAAAGAACATTTTTGTTACAAAAATTAAAATGTCCATTTTTTCCTTCAACTTTATGTTAGTTCCTGTGAAGCACCTGAAGGGTTAATAATCTTCTTGAATGCAGTTTTGAGTAGCTTGAGGGGTGCAGTTTTTGGAATGGTGTCACTTTTGGGTGTTTTCTGTCATGTACACCCCTCAAAGGGACTTCAAATGGGATGTGGTCACTAAAAAAATGGTTTTGTAAATTTTGCTGGAAAAATGAGAAATTGCTGATGAACTTTGAACCCTTATAACGTCCTACCAAATTTTTCTTTTTTTTTCAAAATTGTGCTGATGTGAAGTAGACATGTGGGAAATGTTATTTATTAACTATTTTGTGGCACATAACTCTCTGGTTTAGCAGAATAAAAATTAAAAATTTGAAAATTGCTAAATTTTCAAAATTTTTGGCAAATTTTTTATTTTTTCACAAATAAACGCAAAAATTATTGACCTAAATTTTATACTAACATGAAGCCCAATATGTCACGAAAAAACAATCTCAGAATCGCTAGGATCCGTTGAAGCGTTCCAGAGATATTACCTCATAAAGGGACACTGGTCAGAATTACAAAAAATGGTCCGGTCATTAAGCTGCAAAGTGACTCGGTCCTTAAGGGGTTAAGAATATAATGTTAATTGTAATGTTTGCATTGTGATTGGGTGACCATCGGCAAATGTCTAAATAATATCATGCCCAAGACTGTGGTTTTGTGATTATTTGTTAGGATGCATTCGCTTTAATAAGGGAACGCAGGCTGTCAGTATAGGTAAGGACAGGAGTCCTCTCCAAGAAGGAGGGAAGACTGGTGTACCGTGGCATAAGTATTTGCTGGGATAGAGACACCGGTATATAGTGATTAAAGATGTTGCGTCTTTTCAAGGAAAAACATATTGATATGGTCCGTGAAAGAGAAGGGAGAAAGTATGTTAACAATGCAAACAAACAATTAGAAGGCTGTGAGTGGTGCACATAAGTGTTGAATGAAGCTGTAATCGGGGCCCCTGTGTATACTGTATGTATGCTGAGATGTGAGATGTAATGTCAGGGTTGACTGTATGTTTTGATGTTTTGTATCACGCGGGATGTGAAACAGGTGTGTAGTTATACATGTTGCCAAACAATTCCCTAGGGAGAACGCTATCTTATAATGTGTGTATGTTTCCCCCTCCCATCAGTTACTATAGGTCTGCGTTCTGCGTGTTTCATTTTTACATGCAGTTATGAAAATCATCTCTTTAACATTCTGAATAAGTAGACAGGAATTTTTGGAATTTCTTTTCATTTTTGGCTGTGAACATCAAGAATCATAATTGTTTACTGTGTATTTAGTTGGAAGCTAGTAATATTGCCTATTATTGGACGCAATAATAATTATTTTGGACAGTTTTTGTACATTCCTGTTCGAGGTTATACAAAATTAGGTTTTACTGATTTTCATTCAGGGATTATTATATTTTATTGAGTCATACTGACACACTGTCTTCTTGTTTGTGTTGTGTTAATATTTTTTTTTTTAGACACTCTGATAATTATTCGGAATAATTTTTGTATGTTTCTGTCTAAATTTTACGGAGGAACAATAGTTTTTAGAAGAGGCATAGAAAACAGATGATAATACTTAGTATATGTGTGTTAAATCTTCAGTTTCTAATCCCATTGTTTTCTAAAGTAGTTTTTTTGTTGTTATGGCGCTGGCTACGGGTGTAGGATGGACTTGTTTTCAGATTCAGATAGAAAACCTCAGCTCAGAGTATCCCTCCCCCATCTTAGGAATGTAAGACTCAGAGGAAGGTTTGCCCATCAGAACTTCCTGTGGCAGCCATCTTGCACCAACAAAAGTCCTGTTAACAATGAGACTACATCACAGTTAGTTCCACTACCAGTTTATATATCCAGTTATGATTATACAAGAATAATGTATATATATCCTTACTCTGATATCTTCTGATTCCCTCATGCGGAGAGAGGATGGAGACATATATGGAGAAATATATGGGGTTTTTGGTTAAGCATCATACAGTTATAGTTTATAAATATAGCGCCAATGGAGACATTTATAATAGAATTTAAATGGGTTTTTGGTTAAGCATAAAACAGTCATAGTTTATAGCTATCAATATAATTAGTAGAGAATTGTAATAAAAATTTTGTTGAATAAGGTTTTTCTGATTTTTGAAGCTAATACCAATTCTTGAGTGTTTTATTTCAGCTGTACGTATAGGAGAGATGATCTTACATTGGACGCCGGTAGGATCCTCGCATGAGGTAATCAGATCAATTGATTCTGAGTTTTTGCACTTTTGTGAGTAGGTGGAGCATCTTCTAAGTACAATTCTTACAAAACGGTAAGCATATTGAATGCAGAATTGGTAAATCACGGTGAGGTAGACACCATGTTGCCAGTCTAGGATGGTATAATCATGCTGACAATCACTACAGGTGACCCCTAGAGGTGGAGGGCAAGCTACAATTTGAAGTTAAAATAAAGTTAGCCTAGGTAATGGCGGGAGGTTATCCATCCCAGCCTTGTTACGTCTGGCTGCCTAAGCACCCCTTCGGTATCGGACTGCCCGGACAGAACCAAATAAATACTAAAAGAACAAAAAGGGAGTTGTGCTGAAGGATGGGAAAAAGGACAGGCCATGACGACGTCTCTCTTCAACAAAAGTTAGAATAGTCTTTGCTTGGCCCCACATACACCTCGACCAGTCACGAGTATAGTCAGATGAATACTGCCTGGTTCGCTCCTGGTTACAGGTAAGGCCTTGTGTACAATCCTGCATTATTCCTACACACAACACAACTCAGAAAGGTAAGAGTTTGAAGCAGCAGCCGCTCCACAAGCCTTAGAGAATTGCAAATAGGGTGCGGACAAGGAGAGGAAAATTATAAACATGTCCTAGTAGGTGTGGATCTCTCTCTCCTATATAAAATACCATAAGATGTCTAATATATTGGTTAAGAATGTTCTGAAGCAGAGTGAGTAGGTAAATGAGTAAATATACATGTAAAAAAGAATATGGTAGTTGTATAATAAATAATTGGAAGTTTTCCCAGATATCCAGTTACCTTTTTGACCTGTTTTTCAGAAAAGCAGAAGAGACCACTGATGATAAGTATACAGTAATTATATTGTCTAATGTTATACTATATGTTATATTTGTTTGACTTTACATTGTATCATATTGTTTATTTGTGCTCTGACCGACCTGCTGAGACCTGTTTCAATTACAGACTATTGACAGTGTATCTAGTGACCCTCATATATATATGTTGACTGAGCAATTGCTGTATATGTTTATGGAAGATAATGGACTAAACAACACTTTACAAACAAACTGAAAAAGGTATATAAGATCAGGGATAGGTTAGGGACAGATAGGGTTAGTCGACGTGGAGCGGGGGCACCACAGGTGTTTCAAGAGGGTGCCGACCTCCGCTGGTTAGGTAGGTTTCCAGCTTTAAGGACATTACTAGGGTACTATTAGGAGTGGGTATATCATTTATAAATTGTGTAAATCTTATGTTTTTGTTTCCATGAACTATCTTGGGTGACAATTAATTTTGATCAATAGAAAATGATTTTTGATTGTAAATAAGATCCTTATATAGAAGTTATTTGACATGAACCATAAGTGTATGATTTAGAATTGATGATTTGTTTTTCACGAACCCAAAGAATGTAATGTTTCCTATATATATATATATATATATAGTATATCTCTTCCTCTTCTCTTAAGGTACCGTCACACGAGGCAATTTTGCAAGCAATTTCACTGGCAATTTGCTGGTTGCAGTGAAATCATGGATACATGGTTCTGTTTTGTTGCCGTGTAGAAATGGAACCATGTATCCATGATTTCACTGCAACCAGCAAATTGCCAGTGAAATTGCTTGCAAAATTTGTGACGGTACCTTTATGGTACCTTTACACGCCGCCACTGCAGGATGGATACCAACCGCTACTTCACGTGCACGAGCACGCCCAAACGGTTACCAACGGGAAACGCACCCTCTTTACACGCCGCCACAAGGTGCGCTACGCTACGCTACATTTACAGCTAGCTACATCGCCGGGTGTCTCAAGTAGCCATCTGTAGCTCAGCGTACCTCATTTACACACCGCTACAACCAGCTAATATGGGCGGACCTGGTGCAGCAGGGACAGCACATAGGCGTGCCACAATTGTGGATTACAAGACGTCCGTACGGTGATAGGACAAAGCCAGAACATCATGATTGGGCAGGCATCGCAGGAGGCTGGTTAATACAGCACGCTCGAGCAATTGTGTAGTGTGACTGGTCAGCTCCTTAAATATGCCTCCCTATGCAGCGACTACCAATCGTCATGCAGGAGCTTCCACCAATGATCGCAGATGGGGCGCGGTAACACGGAGCCTGGGTGACGCCTTAGCTACATTGCAGCTACATCGCCGGGTGTCCACAGTTCCCTTCTGTGGGTTCTTTACACGCCGATACAGCTCGCTACAATCGGCTTTGTTGCCATCTGTTTATGGGCAGTGCACGGATACAGATGTATCTGTAGCCGGCTGTGTCGTCCCGTCTTCAGACGCCGCTACTACGGGCGATATTGGCGCGACAAGCTACATTTGTAGCCTGTAGCGGGTTGTATCCATCCTGCAGTGGCGGCATGTAAAGGTACCATAAGGGATGATTGTTTTTCATCTATTGGTAAGTCCAGAACTGATACCATATTCTTTTTATATTTCTTTCTTGAAAGATGGTGTGTATACGTAATATTAGATGCTAAGATGCTCAAGGGGGGTGACCTATATTCTTAAGGTTATAAGGTTATAAGTAAAATTTTGTGATTTGTTTTTGTGTTGCAGGGTATTACTATGTCATAGATAGTTATGAAAATGGTACAAATTTTTATGAGATTATGGTTGAAAATGTTCAGGTAATAGATTCCCGAGATAGGTTTTTCTTATGTTTTGATACTTATAAAGGGCTTGTCTAACATGTATTTTTGAGCTTTCTCTCCCCCTTTTAACATGCAGCTACTGTGGACCGAAGTCGCTTCCCACAGTCTGGAGATGGAGTGATAAACGTCAGAAATTCTGCGGATGACTGAGACAGCTGAAGAGCTTAAATGGCAGCCCAACTAGATCCAAGATCTACACTACAAGGCAGACGAGCCCAGGAGAACTACCGAATGTCTCTTACTACAGACACTGGCCTATATGTGATGGGTATAAACATCTCAAGGGACACTGACCGCTTAGGACTTCTTTATTTTTTGAATATCAAGGACTGACTTACTTTAGATAAGACTGAAGCAACATTGACTTGGTACAAGGCCATGTCCTCCTGAATTAGATTGTAGTGAGGACCGACTTATGGAGAATGTCAAATATAATGACTAACAGTTGAGTGATAATTATGACCGGTATTTGATTGCTGCATTCGTATAGTTTCCTTGTTTGCCATGGTTTGTGAGTGTTTGTGTCCATCCGATGGTGTAATGGGCAGACCTTTTTGGGGAATCCGGTGAAGTGGTGTAGGAAGACCGGCTCCGTCAACTAGGGGAGGAGAATGTACCTACCTGAGTAGGTCTGTGTGCATGCACTTTGGTTGGAGCATTCACTCATGACCACGGGAGAAGGGAACTGTGGGAGCAGCATTCATTTTTATTATATTTAGTAAATATAATCTCCATATTTTTGTGTGTATAACTTTTACTATGTATTTCAGTAGTATTAAATAGAGAGGTGAGACATCATCTTAGATAACAGTTTAGGGTGCGGCAAGACCAGTTACAAAGGCGTTATGATTGTCATTACGGTTAGACATTATGGTTGTCTCAATATTGGTGAAGACTCCTTTCCCACTTTTCTCTACCTCTCCCCCTCTGTCACCTAGGGCAAGGATTTTGGGTAAGATTTTTAATGTCTCCAAACGGGGGAATGTTATGGCAAATAAATAGTTAATAATTTATATTAGTATGTAGTCATACAGAAATCAAATCTTCCAGGCTCGAGGCCTGGCTGTTGGCCTTGTTCTTTCACCTAGCTAAGCTCTCTCTCCTTCTAAGCTCTTATCAGATTGTTCTGAACGTCCTATACGACTTCAAGGCTAGTGTAAGCTAACTAACACACAGAATAAAATGTATATTCAGCATAAAATGATGCAATTACCTAGAACCACCTTTAAGAAATGCCCCTTTAATGATGGGTATAAAACAGCTAACTCCTCCTTTAATAAAAGGTCTTTGTCATGAAGCTCTACATTGACAACGTGTCAGCGTGGTTTCTTTCCGGTGATGTGCACGCACTGAGACAAAGCATCCAATTTGGCGGGAGACAATTAAGACGACAGCCTCACCCGAAAGGTGTGGGGGGCATCCATTACAGCAGGATGAGCAAAGTAAAGCACCAGAATTGGTGTATCTCATGGATGACTGGGGGCTGCTATTTTTAGGCTGGGAGTGACCAATAACTATAGCTCTTCCTACCCTGACAATACCAACCCCCAGCTGTCAGCTTTTACATGGCTGGTTATCAAAACAGGAGGACCATACGTTATTTTTTTTAATTATGAGATCCCCTCTATTTTTAATACTAGCAAAAGTAAAGCAGATCACTTAGAAATGCAGCCTGTGCTTTGCTGCTTTACCTGCGCTGGTTATCAAACATAGGGTGGAAGCCCACATCATTTCTTTTTTTACAGTGGTGTGCTGGCCAATCACAGCCATGCCAATACTTATTATGGCTTTGATGGGGCCGGAAATGCAAACACCAGAAACGTTTGCTGATTGGCTGTTCTGTGGCCTTTCAACAAGCTTTGTTCGGATAACAAAATCAAACAGGAATCGGACATACTGTAAATAGTCCATGTTGAAGGTTCAGCACTCTTTTAATTAAATACTCTACAATTGTCATTTCTCAGCCATAGCCTCCAGCTTTCCCAAATTCCACTGTACTGTTATCTTTCTTGGTGTTAATTATATTGTAATGCTTAGTACTATTTGCAAATAATGAAATTCTACTATGTATGTGTGGCACCCTGTCACCCTGTTGGGCACCACAGAATCCTTGGTACACAAATGGAGCAGTAACAGCAAGCATCACTCACAAACAAATCAAAACACCTTAGTACACCTTTAACACCTGTTTCACCCCAGGCCTCTAGGGGGAGTCCACTGGTCACTTTGAGCCAGTTCCCCCTATAAACAGGGTCCTGGAGGGAGAAACAGCAGAGTGTGCAGACGCTAGAAGAGCTGCAGGACGTGTGCAACCACCGGTTCTGGAGCTATACCAGGCCCAAACCAGCACACCTAAACAGTGAGAGACTCTTGCAATTGGGGTCATAGGAAAGGAGCAAGCACCTCTCAGGGACATCAGAGTTACCCTAACTCTCCCTCACCAAACGGTTACTGGAACTGAGCTGTGAGAGCTACTTTGCCACCACAGAGAACCAGCACTTCTAACAGGGAGTTTAGCCCCCAGTCCACCTGAAGCACCTACCGACGAGAGCCCAGGGAAGAGCATTGATTCGGCTTAACCCTTTAACAGTGCCCTCAGTGCAGCTAACCAGGTGAAACACGTTCCACTGAACGCACAACCCGGTCCGGCAGGATTTCACATCCATCTGACCTCACTAGAACTACAGAGAAAGGAAGCCTACACACTGCTTGCTGTGAAACTCCAGGAGTGTCAACCTCATCACCCGGTCCGAGTGTACCTGCTTTCCACCAGTAAAGGTACCCAAAAGACTTTGATGTGTCTGCGTTTGATTCCTGAGCCTAACAGCAGTACTACTAGCTGCCATATACTATCACATGCAGCTCCTGGCTCTGAGGACTCCCGCTTGTCCTGTGGGGAGCATCCCATCTTGCTGCATTACATCCCCCGGAGGCCTAGCAGCGCCGGTGAAATCACCGGAATTCCCGCAGGTGGCGTCACGACAAAAATATTAACCCCTTATCCGTTCAGCCATCCCCTATTGATCTGGACCACCGGGCTCCACAGCCGCAGGTGCGGTTCTGTGACAAGGAGAGGAAAACACCTGCGACGTGCAGAACCCGGCTACGGTGAGTCATATGTCTGTCATAAGCTCAATAATAAGTATATTAAAAACAATATGACTCAATACTGATTCCTTGTATGAACTGTGAACTAATCACAGCGTACATCATTAATACCCACCCTCTGTTTTTAAAAACTTGAGCCAGTTGGTATTACAATTACACATAGTTTCACTTATGATGTAGTTCTCATTTTATTTACTAACCTCCTATGTGTTACCGACCGTATCTAACATCTTTGAAAAGTCTAGATAGACAAAATCTGCCATTTCAACAGAGTCATGGTGACCTCCATTGGAAGTATGGTCAATAAATGCTGCTATACATACTGCATATATATATAGAAGGCTTATGTGCCCAATTGGAGAAACCCACACATTTTAAATGTCTTTGAACCTATTTAATAAATTATTAACTTGGCTAGAGAATCCTTTAAACTTATACCATATTTTTTGGATTAAAAAAATGCACAAGTAGGGGGTGTTTCTTATAATATAAATACATGCTGTGCTGTAGGGGAGGGGCAGCAACTTCGGAGCAGTGTCTGGGGGTTGGAGTGGGCTGCAGAGGCAGTCCATGGTCATGTGCCCCCACTTATTATGCTCATATAATATGCACTGCATCCCACTGTCCATCACCTCAGTGCTGAACCCAGCTCTAAGATGTGGGTGGGGGGAACGGTGCATATTATATGAGCCTGCACTCACCCCCCTATCCTGTATATGGCCCCCCTGTCACTCTATATGCCCCCCAGCTGGCACGGCACAAAAATAATAAATTGCTGATAACTTTCTCTCCGCCGCTCCCTGCCTGGAGCATCATTGCCATCTTCCGGTATCTGTGCTCAACATTCAATCATGTGACTGGCACCGCACAGTGTCGTTATCGCTGTGCTCCCTGGTCACATGATAGGATACCAAGCACAGGAAGATGGTGGGATGCTGCAGGCAGGGAGCGGCGGAGAGAAAGTTATCAGCTATTTATTATTTTAATGTGCGTGCCAGCAGGGGGGTATATAGAGTGACGGGGGCCATATCCAGGATGGGGGCCATAAGCAGGAAAGGGGGCCATGTGCCAGGATAAAGGGGCCGTATCCAGAATGGGCAGCCATATGCAGGATGGAACGCCCATATCTAGGATGGGTGCATATGAAGGATTGGGGGGGTCATATCCAGGATTAGGGCCTCTTATCCAGGAGAGAGGGCGTTTATCTAGGATGGGGCCATGTGCAGGAAGGGGGGCCCATATCCAGGATGGGGGGGCAATATCCAGGTGGGGGGTTGTATCCCAAGATGGGGGACCAAGTACCAGGATAGGAGGGCTATGTACCAGGATGGGGCATATATATATATATATATATATATGTATATATACACCAGGATAAGGGGGACATATATAGGTATTGTTAGACAGAAACCGGAATTGTAAGACGGTCCTCATTTAACTTTGAAAATTATTTTTTTCTATTTTCCTTCACCAAATTTGGGGTATGTTTTATAATCTGGGGTATGTTTTTTACTCCGATGCATCTTATAAAGCAAAAAATACAGTACTTTTTACAAACGTGAGTTTCAATGGTCCAGAGATGGTACTTTTAGTCAAAAGATGATAATTGTAGTGCTTGCTGACATTTCATTTCTCATTATAACTACCATAAAATTGTTTTTTCCATGGTAGATTCCCTTAAAAAGCATAAAATCTCAGTGTAACTTCTTACTCTGTATATTGTGCCACAATAATAATTTTGCAAGCAAGTGGGGATTTTCTTTCAATAATAAGAAGTCGATGCTGGAATAGGAACCCATTCCTGAAATCAAAGAATAAATCTCTGCATGCATTCAAAATGATAGTTATTTTTAAGATAATCTACACTGTGTGCAGAATTATTAGGCTAATGAGTATTTTGATCACATAATACTTTTTACATGTTGCCCTACTCCAAGCTGTATAGGCTTGTGAGCCAACTACCAATTAAGTAAATCAGGTGATGTGCATCTCTGTAATGAGGAGGGGTGTGGTGTAATGATATCAACACCCTATATAAGGTGTTCTTAATTATTAAGCAAATACCAATCAAGCGTTTCATGGCAAATAGCCAACAGGGTCGCAAGAAGCGTGTTGGGCAAAAAAGGAGCAAAATAACTACCCATGAATTGAGGAAAATCAAGCGTGAAGCTGCCAAGATGCCATTTGCCACCAGTTTTGCCATATTTCAGAGCTGCAACGTTACTGGAGTATCAAAAAGAACAAGGTGTGCTATACTCAGGGACAAGGCCAAGGTAAGGAAGGCTGAAAAACTACCATCTTTGAACAAGAAAAATAAGATAAAACGTCAAGACTTGGCCAAGAAATATCTTAAGACTGAGTTTTCAAAGGTTTTATGGACTGATGAAATGAGAGTGACTCTTGATGGGCCAGAGGCTGGATCAGTAAAGGGCAGAGAGCTCCACTCCGACTCAGACACCAGCAAGGTGGAGGTGAAGTACTGGTATGGGCTGGTATCATCAAAGATGAACTTGTGGGACCTTTTTGGGTTGAGGATGGAGTAAAGCTCAACTCCCGGACCTACTGCTAGTTTCTGGAAGACAACTTCTTCAAGCAGTGGTACAGGAAGAAGTCGGTATCGTTCAAGAATAACATGATTTTCATGCAGGACAATGCTCCATCACATCCATCCAACTACTCCACAGCATGGCTGGCCAGTAAAGGTCTAAAAGAAGAAAAAATAATGACATGTGCCCCTAGAAACCCATAGACAACCTGAGGTCCCTCCTAAAATGTGAGATCTACAGGGAGGGAAAACAGTACACCTCTCAGAACAGTGTCTGGGAGGCTGTAGTGGCTGCTGCACGCAATGTTGATGGTAAACAGGTCAAGAAACTGACAGAATCTATGGATATAAGGCTGTTGAGTGTCATTATAAAGAAAGGTGGCTATATTGGTCACTAATCTTTTGGGGTTTTGATTTTGCATGTCAGAAATGTTTTTTTCTAAATTTTGTGCAGCTATATTAATAAAGTGAGATGAGAATATATTTGATTTTTATTAAGTTGCCTAATAATTCTGCACAGTAATAGTTATCTGCACAAACAGATATCCTCCTAAGACAGCCAAATCTAAAAAAAAAAAATACTCCAACTTCCAAAAATATTAAGCTTTGATATTTATGAGTGTTTTGGGTTGATTGACAGCATAGTTGTTGATCAATAATAAAAATAATCCTCTAAAATACAACTTGCCTAATAATTCTGCACACAGTGTATACATTTAAAATGCAAGTTTTAGGACCTTTATCAAACATTGCTTGGTACATAGGAAAAAGGGAAAAAGGAGATTTTTGTGTACTCACCGTAAAATCCTAATCTCTTAGCCTCTAATTGCGTGACACAGAACCATGGGTGTTATGCTGCTGTCCACTAGGCAGAATCTGCAAAAGAGTTAAGTGGCTCCTCCTCTGCAGTATACACCCCTGGAGCAGGCATTGCTTCACCAGTTTTGTGCTAAAGCAGTAGGAGATTTAGCAGAGTAATAACAAGGCCTGTAACTAAACATGCAAACATGTGTAAACAGTTAATAGTTAACAAAGCAATAACAGCGTAATGAGGCCTGTAACCAAACAGGCACATGTGTAAACCGCTAAGAGTTAACAGAGTAATATTAGTACAACAAGGCCTGTAACCAAACAGGCACATGTGTAAACAGGTACTAGTTAATCGAGTAATAGTAGTATGACAAGGCCTGTAATCAAACAGGCACAAGTGTAAACAGTTGACCAAACAGGCAAACATGTGTAAACAGTCAACAGCTGAGAAGCAACATAAGAACTGTAGTAAAGGCCCCCCCAAAAAAAGACAACAGGGTGGGTGCTGTGTCCCCCAATTAGAGGCTAAGAGAAAAGGATTTTACGGTGAGTACACAAAAATCTTCTTTTCTCCCTCGCCTTATTGGGGGACACGGAACCATGGGATGTCCCAAAGCAGTCCCTGGGTGGGAAAGTAATAGAACTAGTAACACTGAACATAGTCAGTGAAGAGCTATGCACCTACAGGTGGGCTAGTGCCTCCTGGAGGATACATGTACCCAGACCTGCGTTTGTCCAGGACTGAGAGCGAGCACTGTAGTGCCTTGTAGATATGTGCAGGCTAGACCCGCACTTGTTAAACTGACGCCTGGTGTTGAACGGCTTGGGGAGCCCTCAAGGCCGTATTAGAATGCACTATGATACCGGGCAGAATGGCGCGTGTTCGATGGTATAAGCGTCTTGGATGGTTGCACGAATCCATCTGGCTAGAGTAGCTTTAGAGGCTGACAAGCCTGTATTCTTGTCTTTAGGAAGAAGGAGGAGAGAGAGCCCAACTTCCTATAGGGCGTTGTCGTGGGTACATATATATGTAGGGCCCTGGAAAGGTCCAGTACAGATAGTTCACGACTAGCGCATTCACAACCCGATGGACGGGGATCGGGCACAGCGATGGCAGAGAGATGTGCCTATTTAGTTGTAAGGGGTATACCACTTCTGGGAGAAATGGTTGGACAGGCCGTAGGGCAACCTTGTCTTGGGGGCAGACCAGAAAAAAGGTGGTGTGCACACGTGCTCTGCAGGGTCCAATACTCTGTAGAAGGAAGTACCTGCCATCAAAAACACTACTGTCTGTATGATAATGCTAAGGGGAATATCGTTAGAGACTTAAAAACGTGGTTGAGGACGAGGTTCAGTCCCCACGGGTGTAGTGGCCTGTTGTATGGAGATATTAGATGGTAGACTCATCGAAGGAAGGAGTCCCTTGAGGTCTGATAGCAAGAGGCTGAAAATTGCCACTTGAAAAAACTAAGGACAGGCCTGAGTCTAGGCCTAATCGGAGGAAACCGAGAATTCTGGTAGGGAATAGAGCCAAAGTGAATGGCCTCTATGGCTAGTATAGATGTTTTCCATGTGTGATGCAGCTGGTTTCCTTGCTTTCCTCTTGGTCGCTACAATATGCAGTGAAAAAAACTCATCCTTGGTTAAGGTCCAGGTCTCAAGGGTCACGCTGACGAATTCAGAGATGAGGAATTTTGATGGTATAATGGGCCCTGAAAGCATAGATCTGGACGGTCAGGCAGGCGCCCTGGTATGTCCACCGTGAGTTGGGGGAGATCAGCGTACCAAGTACATCTGTGGCAATCTGGGGCCATGAGGATGCCCTGGTGGCATTCTTGTTTTATCTTGCTCACTACCCTGGAGATCAGTGGCAGTGGGGAAAGATGTAGGGGAGACGGAATGGGGTCCAGACCTGGACTGGTGCGTCTGCTCCTAATGACTGTGGATCCTGGGACCTGGCCATGAAGGCTGGCGACTGTGGATCCTGGGACCTGGCTATGAAGGCTGGCACCTTGGCATTGAGGCATGCTGTCATGAGGTCTACGTCAGGGGGGGTCCCCAGCGTCGGCAGATTTGTTGAAAGACGTGTGGGTGTAGGGACCACTCTCCTGAGTCCATCCCTTTGTGGCTGAAGAAAGCCGCCTCCCTGACAGTACAGAGTTTGTGGTTCACACCGATATGCCACAGCCGTGACAAAGTCTGACTGTGTGTTGATGTGGCTCCCTGCCAGAAGAAGGCTGAAGGACTTCTGTGTTCTGTGATGGGGCACGGTGCCCCATCCTGTCAGGCTTGCGATAGTGGTTAGAACTCTCCAGCATGGTGGAATGAAGAGCATTCCCTGTGTGAGAGAGAGAGAGAGTGGCAAGAACCATCAATGGTGAGACCGCCTGGTAGAAGACGACAGGTGAAACCTCCTGTCGAGTGACAGGTTCTTATCCTGTGACTTGAGTATGGGTGGACGATGTAGTTGAGCAGGGGGAACTGCCTGTAATACTGCCATCATCTTGCCTTGCGTACCGAAGAACGAGAGTACAGAATCAAAGCGGTAGGCCCTGAGTCTTGATCTGTGGAAGTATGACCCAAGCTGTGATGTGTTGAACTGTTTGGAGGTTGACCGGCCATCCCAATCTTCGCAAAGTGTCTACAGTAATGGAGACTCTGTGTACACAGTCCCTGAGGATCAGTGCTTTGATAAGCAAATCGTCCATCTACGAAAGGATGACGGCAACCCTGGAGTGAAGGATAGTCATGACGTCTGCCATGACATTTGTGAGCACTCAGGGAGCTGTAGTTAAGTCGAACGGGAGTGCCACCGATTAGTGGCGTTCTTGTTTGATTGTAATTCTGAAGACATTTTGGTCAGTAGTTGGAAAATGCAATTAGGCATCCTATATGTGTATGGACGCAAGGTATACTCCTTGTAAAAATTTATGGAGTGGAGACACCACGCGGGAATGTCTTAGCCGGGCATGTTTTCTTTGGGCGGTAGAGACGTGAGATCTATGTTGTAAACGGGAGATTACTAGGTAACCCGAGATGTTGAAAGTAAAGCAACCAAACCCCCTACAAGTGGAGTGCCTTCTGGGTGGAGGGAGCGTGGTGACCAATTACTCGTCAGTATCGGTCTAAAACATGACCAAATTTAATGTTGAAGGGCCGTCCTAGTTTGCGTTGGGGGAGGGAAGTGCCTTTGCCTCCCTTAGCATCCAAGGTCAACTTGTCCGACTGTTCTCCAAACAGGCATGCACTGAGGTATGGGGGAACCGTGAGGGGCTCCTTCGAGGCAGCATCCGTTTACCATACCATAACCAGAGCGCACGTCTAATGATAAAGGCAATGGAAGGTGCTATTGCTGAGGGATTAACAGCGCCCAGGGCTGAATGTATCAGATAGTCACCTGTGGTGGCGGCTCAAGTTGCCTGGGCCGCCAGAATTGGCCATGCCATGATGTCTTTCACTGCTAGGACAAAAGCGAATGTAGGGGCTAGGGTAGTCCCTGAGAACTGCAGGTACTGATTTAGTCAGTAGCCTCCGGTCAGTGTGAGCAACTGCCGGAAAGAAATGATAACGTGTCTCAATCACCCTTTGGCAGATCGTGTTTCAGGGTGAGAGAGGTGGTTTTTGAGAATAACCTGATTCAGGGAATGCAGATGCATACATAATGACTGACCCTTGTAGTATTAGGTGCACCGATAGGTATGTTGGTTGCTTGTACAGCTCTGGAATTCAGAGATGTAATTACTAGTGTAGGATGGGCCAGTGCAGGATAATCTGACGTGTCTGCACTGTCCCTCATAGCATTATATTGCTCCATGTATGGTGTTGATGCCGAACTTAGTGCGGACACCTGATCGACATAGCACAGGGCAGACCAGAACTCCTGGACTCAAGCGATCCGCCAGCCTCAGCCTCCCAGATAGTTGGGATTACAGACGCATGCCACCGTGTCCAGCTAGAGAGGAGAGAGGGCAAGCTGCAGCAGGGTATATCATTGCTGGTTGTTGCTTATTGTATCTCCGGAGGCCCTGTGTGTTTTCCGGAGTCTCAATTAGTTAGTCCAGTGGAGCTACCGATCGGCGCCAAATTACATGGGGAGGTTGGGGGGAACCTGTAGTACACCCCATTTTCCCCTGTATGACAGATTCTGCAGTGAACTCAGTGGGCACTGTAAGCTGCATTTAGCACCCTAGTGACCTGAGCGAGGTGCTGCTGCTGGGAGCTGCTGAGCAGGGGGCCCTGGATTTTTTGACAAACCTGTACTTGATGGTGTTTCCACCTAATATATTAGGAAGGGCTCCTACCTTCTACATCCAGATGGGGTCCTGAGCAGCCAGTAATGCTGTTCTCAACACCTTGGAATATATTGACTTCAACCTAGTATCCACTGTGGGAGTGGGGAAGGAGTACGTCATATGACTTGGAATCGCGACCTCAACCCTGCAACCCTACAGTGGGGGGCGAGGAGGGAGCATGTCGGGGACCTTATAGTACCCCAGTACAGAGGATGCTGTGATACCTCCCATGAAATTGGTTGGGGGCACTGTGGACTGGTCACACATTGGCTACTGTACAGCCCCTTTCCCCTGTGTGCCTGAATGCTGCGGCAGGGAAGAGGCACTGTGGGACTCCCAGTGTAGTGGGGCTGTATGGTGTGCCCTGCACTTGTATCTGAAGTGCAAGGCCCAGTGCAGTACTTAGAGGCTATGGAGCCTCTTACATAGCATCAGGGTCCCAGTATGGCCGCCGCTGAGCTCAGTGCAGCATTTAGAGGCTGTGGAGCCTATCACATGGCATCAGAGTCCCTGTTATGGCCGCCGCTGAGCTCAGTGTAGTAGTGATGAGAGGAGGGGCGGGCCTCCAGCAAAAAAGAGCGCAGAGAACAGGCCTTCCGCCCCCCTGATGATGGGGCTGGCTTTGTTCCGCCCCCTTCTATGACGCTGGCCGCAATTTTTTTCCTCAAGCCAATTCGGTCAGGAAAGAATATCTGAATTATGCATGACTCCATAGAATAGAATTGGTCCAAGTGTAATACGATGTTTTATGGGATGGCACTCTGACAGAAAATATAGTGGTAATAGCAAACTGTCAAGGTAATGAATAATATAATTTTACATTAGGTTTTACTTTTTAGTGGGCTTTATGTACCATTTTCTAAAGAAATTATATTGATCGTACTATCAAGACAAAACATTGAAAACAGCAACGACTATAAAAAGTACAAAAGTACAACCAAAAGCATGTCATTTCTCTGGTTTGACATAGCTTTTTAATTAACATTTTGAAACGGTACTAGCAAAATCTAAAGTACAAACAGCATAATCACTGTGAAACCTACCCAACGTAAGTTGCCACAATGCGCATTTCCTTCATTGTTGTTGCTGTGAATTTCCATTGCGAAAAAAATGCAGCATCAAATTGTATGGGATTTAGAGAATTTTCATGCCCACTGTGCTTTTGTGTTTTGTTTTTTTTAATGCTATGTAGATTGACCTGTAGTGCATTTTTGAGATCCGCAACATGTCAATTTCTCTTGCATTAAATATGTCTTTTATTTTCCACATAAACTTAAATAAAGTGAGAACATGTGATTGAAAACACATGCATTTTTAGAACATTGATGAAGTGCACAAACAACAAAACCCTAAGGGTACCTTTACACGCCGCAACTGGGGTGTGAAAACTGAGAGGCAATCCGGAGCCCCGTCATCGTCGCCGTGAAATTGCTACAAAATTGCGGTGTGTATTTGGGAAACCCGGTGGGGTTTTTGAAAGTTGCCCCCGGTTGCGATTTCAGAGCACTGCTCGAAAACCAGAGGCAACCATGAAGGAGAAATTCCCTGCTTTTGGCGTGTGAAGGGGTGATAGGGATGAAATCAGCGTCGTCTACTGATTTCCCAGAGGCGTGCCACAGCATGCTGGAGACCGGCCCCCTTAGCGATGATTAGTGTTGGCTACTGTGTTTCCATTGGCTGTCCCTTCACAGGGCGACCTATTTGAAGAGCTGTCCATTCACACTACACAATTGCAATGGCATCATGTATTAGCCAGCCTTCCTGCGCAGGCTGGCCAATCAAGACACTATTGCGTTGTCTAATCAGCGTGTTTGGGGGCGGAATACACAAGTCTGTCACGCCTATGTTCTTGCGGCGCTGAACATGTACGCCCACATTCCTTTGGGGATTGCGGCATGTGGAGCGGCGTCGGGGTCAACCGGATGTTTCCCACTGTTGGTGTGGGAACCTCCGGGATGACACATCGCCTTAGGTTGAAGGCGAAATTGCGGTGTGTAAATGCGCCTTTGGCATTCGGAGGCAACCATGAAAAATGTGCACGTGCATGTTAGGTTGCCTCCAATCGCTGCCAAAAGTCGCGGCGTGTAAAGGTACAGTTAAGGGTGCATGCTCACGATCAGGATTTGCAGCATTTTGGATGTAGCGTATTGCCGCTGCATCCAAAACGCTGCATTGCACAGTACCAGCATAGTGGATGGAATCTGTAGCAATCCCATGCTCACTATGCTTATCTCCACTGCATCGTGTTTTTGGCTGCGGTGCGGGTCTCTGGACTTTTGCATCTCCACAGCATGTTAATTTCACACTGCAGAGTTGGAAGAGATAAACATCAGCTGCATGCAGGGAGAAGCCACCCTGCACCCACCGCAGATCGTGAGTACAGGGCGGTTGTGGTCTCCCTGTGTTCACCCGCGGAGGCACTTCTTCCAACACGCAAGGTCTCTGGATCATGAGCACGCGCCCTAATGTGTACCTGACTTTATCAGTAATGGTACCTTTACACGCCGCTACCGAAGGTTAGAAACCACCGGCTGTCGGAGACAATTGTAACTTGTACCTTCAAAACACCGCGAGGTAGCGGCATGTAATTCAGGTTGTTGCCACCGGTCACTTTGGATACCTGTTTCCCAGCCATGCTCAAAAACAAGTAGGTATAAACCCTATGGTAGCGGCGTGTAATCGAGGAACAGGAAGGTATTTGAGTTACCTGGGGCGTGCTTGAGCGTCATGTATGCCACGCCCCATCAGCTATCATTGGTGGGGAGTACTGTGTACCCATTGGCTGTCCCTGTACAGGGTGGCATATTTAACGAGATGACCAGTCACTACACATTTGCTATAGCGTCATGTATTAGCCAGCCTCCCTGCGCTGGCTGGCCAATCATGATGTTATTGCATTGTCCAATCACCGTATGAGCATCTCGTAATCCACAACTCTGGCACGCCTATGTGTTGTCCCTGCTGCCCCAGGTCCTCCCATATTCCCTTGTTGTAGCGGCGTGTAAATGAGGGAAGGTGCTCTACAGAAGGCAACCTGCGGCACCCGTCGGCACTTCCGGGGTACGAAAATACCTTCTGTGGAGCACCTCGTAGCGGCGTGTAATTGCGGTATCAGGTACCGTTAGGAACCGTTGGAACGCGCGCGTGCACGTGCGACACCCTGTGGTTTCTAACCTTCGGTAGCGGCGTGTAAAGGTACCGTAAAGGTTTACCAAAGCTAACTACGGTAACTGTAAGTTTCCAAAGCAAGCAAGTCTAAAATTGCTGCACAAAAAACTGATAAAAAAAATCATGAATAAAAAAGCTATAAAATAGCAAGTAGACTAATTTACCTAATTGGTACAGAAATGACAAAGAAGATATGTAGCAACAGAAATACACCAAATACTCATAGTAAGAACATAGCCTAACTAGTACATTTTAAGACATGAAACTAATTTTAAATTCACTTGTGTAACTCCAGTATTTTCGAAGCAAACATTGCAGTTGGCTACTAACACCATGTCAGCCCATAGTTTACTTTTTTGAGGTGTACTTTTCTCACTTTTCTAAATGCTACAAGATTTCCTTTTCCTTCACATTGTATATAGAAGCTTGGGAACTGTATCACATGATAGTAAACCTAGGAATTCCAGTCTTGAGTGTGGTTTCTAGTTATGTATAATGTGATGGTCACTCTTTCTAGCTGCAGGGATATTAGTATTTCAGGGCTGATCTCAATTATTCAGTGACCTATTCACTTTTTCTAAATCAAAGCTTCATTCAGAAAACACAACCCAGCCTGCTGCTCACATTGCTGAAAGGCACTGGAGAATGTTTTCTACTTAGAGTCAACTTCTTTTCATTCTTCTTGACTTTTTCTACGTCCGACCCTTGCTTTCTCTGTTGGAAATTTTCATGTGCCAGGACCTACAGATAAAGTAAGTGTAATTTATTGGTGGTATTTAATATTAGTACATCTTATTGGTAAGTTTATGCAATAGGATAATATAAATCATATATAGCAAATATCTTCCAACACCAAACCAGTAATTAGCCTTAGTATTTAGTTCAAAAATGTAAAGTTTTGGATGAATTTATGTTCCTTTTTATATCCTTCTCCTACCGTCCTTAATTTTTTTTGCCAATTGAGTAATATCATCGATTACAACTTTTGGGTCTTAGAAGACACTGTGCTTAGTGTAATGTGTGTATATTGTAGATTAAGATAATGTGATTTGAATCTATTACAGCTGGTTGTCCATCTCGTATATTATTGTGTTTCATCATTTATGTGTTGCAATACTGTCACATGATTGTTTCCATGAAGAATGTCACACATTTTATTCAGTAGAGACTGAGCCGTAACTGTCGTTGTAATATATTTTTAAAATCAACTGAATATTTTATCCAGCAAAAATAGAAATAAAATAAGAGATGAGAAATTGGATTGTGCAGAAAGTTTCATTAATGTACTGTACTTCATTAATAGAACAAGCATAGGGTCACATAAGTCATTGCTCATCCTTGTTTCGAACTGTTGTTGGCTACCGTAAATAGAGAATAGTTAAAGCCCTATGTTTCACCCTGAAAGAACCGTAAACACAAGTTCTAATCCAGCTACCCATAACTTGAAGTAGTCTCTGATTTAAATTAGTTTGTAGTCTAAATAAAGGTCCAATGTAGGCTGAGGTCAAGGACAGTACAATTCAATCAAGGTCAAGTAACAATGTTAGTTCAGGGCTGGTGGCATAGAAACAAGGCAGGCTTAAAAGTAGACAGGCAAAGCTCAGTTGTAAAGTTCAAGTCAGTGAGAAAAAAGAAAAATATACCAGGAAAAGAAATGAAACCTTTTTGTTCAGTCACAATAATACCACATAAATGAGATTATCAAGTGAGCTGAAAGGTTTCTGCAATTGGTCTCTACGTGCTGTATTATCTAAACTGAGTGGCAGTGAACCTTGCCCGGTGTTAACATTCATAAGAGAGAAGGAAGATGCCAGGAAACAGATAGGAAACTTAATATAGACATGTAGGCACCTGTCTAGGGTGCTGTAAATCTAATTATGGAAATAAGGAAAGGGGGGTCAGAGTTTAATAGCTAATTAGAAATTACAGTTTAGAGACTCTTCTTGATGTTTCAAGAAATTGCCACCAAATTGAATGCACAAGACCTCTATTCAAAACCCATCACTGCCACTGTCCTCAACTTTTGCTTTCTTCTCTTCATTTTACAGTGAATTAGGATTCAGGAAAGATAATATTAATAATGTGGGACAGAGAGACCATGTGCATAGTTCATGAATTTTTCTTAAGTGTGACAGCCCACAAAAATGGCATTATATTGTCTAGAATTATACAAAAAAATTAAGATCGATAAATTTTGATACTTTGCTGTCAGTTTTTACAATAATCGTACAGATCCTGATAATTGACTTTCTAGATTTATACTTGTCTATATTCTGTTACAGCAGCTCATTCAGTTAACTTATATGTTTTAATTGTATATGTATTTGAAGGGATATCTATACTAAATATAGAATTTTATTCATAATTATTATGCAAAATGCTCTTTAATACTCAATATTGAATCTCCAAAGCCCAACGTTAGTCTCAAAGGATCTAAGAGTTGGAGACAAGATTCAAAGTTCTCGAAAAAGACAATCCATTTTACAAGCATCATGCTGGGGTTCTCTATAGTAGAGACAATGGAAATTTTTTTGAATATATCATCATAACTTGCAATTAGCAGCACATTGTATTTAGATTTTGCTCAACTTTGAAACAAAACAAGTTAACGAAAAGAAAGTTACTCAACGTGTCATAACATTAGTGAGATAAAAGTTTGTGTTTACTCTAGTCTTTAGATTTGTTAATTCATGAAATAAAGTCTGATTCAACTGCTTGAATTAATATTTAAATTAGTTCTATGTGACTAAACATTGATTAAGTCTCTTTCATATAGGCCTTCGGTGCTGTATCAGTGAGGGTCTGATCTTCTGCAGGTTGGCTTAAGGCAAAAACTGTTGGTGGTACAAGTCTTGTTGAAGTAGACAGAGTCCCCTCCACTGTCTACTGGAAATAACAGTTGTTCCAGGCACTGTAGCTTGTCATGTTCAAATAAAGTCAAATTACTGCTTATTTTGACTTTTCTTAATCTGTACAGGTCCACAAACGTCTATGTAGCAATGGTGATTGTGGACCCACTGTGCTGCTATGGTCTGGGCTTAACCTAGGTGCGCATAAGATTCTACCAAGTCTTCAATAAAACCTCTGATGGTGATGATAGGCTTGGCTGACAATAGAGACAAGGTATAATCCAGGGCAGTCCCTAGAACTGCAGCAATTGATTGGATGGTCAGAGGTGCAAAAACGAGGTACAGGAGGACAAAGACATGGTCCGACAATCTTAGGTCAAGGCAGGCTGCACAGGTTTGATACATGTAGCCAAAGGCAGGATTAGAGAGGTCACGCAGGATGAGTAAACAAGCTGGGTTGATAAAAGGAGACAGAATATGGGGGAATTTATAAACAAGGTGCTAGCTAGCTAGGAACCAAAGTTTGGACAAGGAATGGTGGGTGAAATTACCTGATATAAAACTTGCTAGGAGCTGATAGGCTGTGGAAACAAATTTTAGATGTTTGTAACCTACAAGTCATATGTACAATTTTTATATTCTGGAAATTATATGTTTTTTAAGAAAATTACATTTTCAGAGGAAACAACAGGCTCTCGAAGACAAAGAGCAGTAAAAGATTTATAGTACAGTGCAACTGTTTAGGCAGATGTGGAAAAATGTTGCAAAGACTTATTTAAAGGGAACCTGTCAGGTGGTTTATGCCCCTACAGCTATCACTGTCTGTAGCTGCAGCTTTATAATACCAGTCTAATCATCCCTGTCTGAGCTCATAGTTTAATGTAAAAGGTGAAAAAAAAGCATTTATACACTTACATTTTAGTCCCCACCGTGGAGGAGGGGGACTGCCTCGCAGGATAACAGTTAACTCACTTTTAACTTGGATGGCTAAAGGACCTGTGTGATGTAATGATCATGTAACCATAGTGGGCGGAGCTAAGCCAGTAAATGTTTTATGTTCTATGAGAACTTAGCTCCGTCTATTGTAGTCACATGGTTGTGACATCACATCAGGTCTCACAACATGTTCTAGCAGAGGCTGAAATGTTAACTGTTAACCTGCCAAACAGTCCCCGGCCTCCAAGCTGGGGACTGACAGCCTCATTACATAAGGAAATGTAAGTGTATAAATGCTTTTCTTTCACCTTTCACATTACACTCTGAGCTCAGACAGGGATGATTAGAATAGTATTATGAAGCTGCAGGTGAAGACAATGATAGCTGGAGAGGCATAACTAGCTGACAGGTTCCCTTTAAAAGGAATCTGACAGGACCACTATGCCCTACAACTAACCAGCATTTGTATATTTTTAACTAAATACCCTGCCTAACCCACCCTTTACTGTGATTTACACTTAATCAAATGACTAAACAAAAACTTTATAAAACCTGTTTGGCACACTCAGCATGTTATCATGTTCCTGTATAACTGTACCGTTACATGCTTCAATGTCGTTAGGATATCTCTAACAATCTAGGTAGCGTGCGCTCATTTAGGACATCATTTTGACATCGTTGCTGAGATGTCACACAGCTACATATCGTGCACGACACACCAGCAATGTTGCGCGCAACCATTGTACGCACAACCCAGCGAATGATCCGTGTTCATTGTTGTGAATGGGCGAAGTCCATTATCCACATCATTATCACGGTGTCACACACAACAATGCAGCAGGTTGGCTGATCGCAGATCATCTGAATTGAGAACATGTTCTCAAATCTGCGATCAGTGATCCAACAATTTATCATAGTCATATCTCGATGTCACACGTAATGATGTACTAAAGATGTCATTTGAATGACTCCAAACCCATGATGTTTCAGCGATATCGCTCATGATATCTTTGTGTGTAACAGTACCTCAACTGTGATAACAAGATTTGCAAGAGACTGCATCATCGTCATCTCTCTGCAAATTTTGTACATTCGCACAGCTTTCTTTGCCAACATCAGTGTGCAGTTAAAGCCAGGTGTGTGCATCCCGGCTTCAGAGATGATCTCCCTTACTATTCTACACTGACAGAAACCTGTGCTAGAATGTTAGGGCCTGTAAGCAGGACGAGGCTAAAAAATTCTGTGATCTGGAGATTGCTATACCATCTGCTGACATTCAAAAAAAAATGGTGGACAGCAGTGAGGATGGTGAGTAAGGGTGCGTTCACACACTGCGTATTTGCTGCGTATTTTTACGCAAGTGCTCTTGCAGTTTTTGTAGCCAAAACCAGGAGTGGAACAATTAGAGGAAAAGTCGAAAGGCTCGTACACACATCAGTGAAACTCGTCCGAGTTTACTGTGCGGAAAAATTGCATTTCTCTCGGACCAATGTTAACTAATGTCCGAGAACACATTTCCGAGTCTCATACGCATTTTCTGCATCTGATTCTCGGATTGCGAGTCAATCGCAACATGTTGCGACTCTATGCGAGTCATGGACGAGACTCGCCAATGCAAGTCTATGGGTCCGGCAAAAACCACGGATTGCACTCTGACCGCACTCGCACCTCCGAGTCTGATGTGAGTTTTAAGTGCAACATTACCATTCTGTAGCTCAGACAACTGTACAAAATGCACCTGTAAATGATTATACAGTAACTAGCTGCTGAGGAAAAAAATGGATTGCACTCGGACAGCACTAGCAAGCCACACTGAGCAAAACTTGGATCACACTCGTCCAACTTTTGGATCCGTGAATCGGACAGTTTTTTCACTCGGATGTGTGTCCATACCCAAATAGAAACAAGTGCTCCACTTCTGTATTTAATCACCCACTGCTGGTTTTAATCAGCCACTCCTGGTTTTAATCAGCCACTCCCGGTTTTAATCACCCACTGCTGGTTTTAATCAGCAACTGCTGGTTTTGGCTACAAAAACTGCAAGAGCACTCGCGTAAAAATACGCAGCAAATATGCAGCGTGTGAACGTACCCTAAGGCATGGTTTATTTTGTTATAACAAGCTGTGTAAGGTACCCAGGATTTTGTAAAGGGGACAAACCCTTTAAATACACTAGTATTGTTTTTTTGATATATTTTGTTAATTAGATGCAGAATAAACAATAAGTAGTATAAATTAGGGAGGGGCGAGTCTACTCGCTAGGACTCGTTTCTCTGCCAGTAGTAAGGGACTCGCAGGACTCGGTACGCTGCGAGTTTCCCAGCGATTACTCGCACAGTAACGAGTCCAATGCAAATCAATGGCAACCCTAGTTTTGTCAGAGACTCTGACAAAACTAGGATTGCCATTGACTTGCATGGGACTCGTTACTTTGTGAGTAATCGCAGGGAAACTCGCACAGTAACGAGTCCGGCTGTCTGCTCTGTGCCGGGTTCGGGTCCTGCGGGCTGCCGCAGCTCCAGGGTCCTAGAGCCCGCCTGCTCTCCCTGTGTACAGACATGAATGTCTGTGCACAGAGATGATGTAGCAGAGCTGAGATTGTTCTCAGTCTGCTCAATCCCTGTGCATAGACATCTATATCTATGCACAGGGATGTAGCAGAGAGGACATCGCGTTTTGGACTACGTCGGATAGAAGAGGATTTTTTTAATTAAAGATGGAGTCCCTAATGGATTTTTTTTTTTATTTCTAATAAAAAATTTTCTCTGTGTTGTGTTTTTTTTAACCCTTTATTGGAGATTCTTAGTGGCCGGGTCAAACCTGGCCTGACATTAAGAATCTCGGGCTTAATACCAGCTTGTATAACAAAGCTGGTATTAACCCCTTTATTACCCAGCGTGCCACCGCCACCAGGGCCGCTGGAAGAGCGGGGTTCAGCACCAGAGGATGACCCTTCAATGAACGCGCCATCTTCTGGGGCGGCTGCGGGCTGCAATTTGCAGCGGGGGGTGCCCAGAAAGCTTGGGCCTCCCTGCGCTGCGGATTCCAGCCCCCAGCTACTTAGCTGTACCTGGCTAGACATAGAAGCTGCGCGGAGCCCCACACATTTATTTTTTATTATTTCATGAAATTCATGAAATAATAAAAAAAAAGGGCTCCCCTATATTCTTGTGTCCGGCCAGGTACAAATAGGCACCTGGGGGTTGGGGGCAGCCCGTCGCTGCCTGCTGGATCCGGCTGGTTCCAGAAATATGGCGAAGCCCACGTCATTTTTTTTCTGAAAAATCAATAAAACAATCCTAAAAAAGGGACTGCATCTTTATTAACCCCTCGCCCATGGTCCAGGGGTTAATAAAGATGCAGTCCTTTTTATTTATATTGTTTTATGGATTTGTCAGAAAAAAATTTGACGCTGTCCCCAACCCCCAGGTGCCTATTTGTACCTGGCCAGACACAAGAATATATGGGAACCCTTTTTTTTAATTATTTCATGAATTTCATGAAATAATTAAAAAAAAATGCGTGGGGCTCCGCGCAATTTCTATGTCTAGCCAGGTACAGCTAAGCAGCTGGGGGCTGGAATCCGCAGCGCAGGGAGGCCCAAGCTTTCTGGGCACCCCCCGCTGCAAATTGCAGCCTGCAGCCGCCCCAGACGGTGGCGCGTTCATTGAAGCGCCATCCTCTGGCGCTGAACCCCGCTCTTCCAGCGGCCCTGGTGGCGGTGGCACGCTGGGTAGTAAAGGGGTTAATACCAGCTTTGTTATACAAGCGGGTATTAATCCCGAGATTCTTAACGTCAGGCCAGGTTTGACCCGGCCACTAAGAATCTCCAATAAAGGGAGATTAGGGGAAATTAAGCAGCTGAGGGTGGCAGCTCGCAGTTTGCCTGCTTTCATTGGGCTAGACTTAAAAATGCTGCGAAGCCCCACGCGTTTTTTTTTTTTTTTTTAATAATTATTTATTTTACACCCTACAATGCCAGGTTGGTTGCCATACACTAATGTGTATGGCAACCAAGCAGAATCACTGTCCAGACTGAGAAAATCCAGTCTGATTACAACAGCCAATCACAGAGGCTCTCACAGAGTGTGAGCTCCTGTGATTGGCTGTTAGTTTGACAGTGCAGTGAATATGTAATGAGCTTAATAGGCGGCCCCGGAAATAACAGTGGGAGCCTATTAAACATGATTTAGCTATTGTAGCAGATAGAGCCTGAAGCTTCCGAGACACATCTGCGATTTGTAAATCGCACATTACTCGCTATTACTCGCTTCCCCATTCATTAACATTGGACTCGCTAGACTCGCAACGAGTAGCGAGTCCCGGGCTCGGACTCGCTAGAGTCAAGCGATTCCGAGTAATTTAGGACTCGCCCATCACTAGTATAAATGGAATTGTGTGAATATGAATGGATGCCATTTTTACAACACATAAATAAAAAATAAAGTGACAGCTTATAGAACAATGTCAGTATGCTAATCTCTAGGATAAGATTAGGTTATGTGACAAGTTAGAGGTCAATGGAGAAGCAATGTACAAGAACATAGTCAGGCTACATTCACACACAGCATTTTTGATACATTTTTTGAGGATCCGTTTTTCAGCTGCAAAACTGGATCAACCTTTCAAGAAAACATATCAAAAAACAGATAATCCGTTATTAATCCGTTTTTTTATGTATTTTAGACTGTTACATTTGTTAAGCTCATAGACAATGGTTTCAATGGAAAAAATGGATCAGAAAAATACTACACAAATCGACATGCTCATTCTTTTTGAGGATTAGTTTTTATGACAAAAAACGCTCCACTGCAAAAGGTTGTGTCTGAATCACAAATCTTCAAAACTAATTGACTTGGCTGGGAAGCTTAGAAATTTATCTGTTTCACTGCACTGCCACTGCAAAAACGGATCCTCACAAAACGCATCAAAAATGTTGTGTGTTAATGTAGCCTTATAAAATCTTATTTTACAGTAAGACCCATTGTACGTCTTTAAATTTAGAAAATGGAAGATATAACTCATGCTGTTATTTTTCTGAGTGGTAATGCAATAATCATGAAGAAAAGCTTATGCTTTAATTAAATACATGTAAAACAACAGTAAAGAAAAGAACAGTTCAAATAGTGATGTATGAATATGAAAAAGCCTTTACATTTTACTGTTTCTTACTTATTTTCTTTGTAAAGTCTGTGGATTAGAGTAGGTTCACTGTTGCCAAAATCTGACAATAATCGCCAAGGACTCTAACAACAATGAAATACCAAGTAAAGTAATTATGTTTTTGACTTTACTTTCCCAGCCCCTCTCTTCCTCCCTAGCCTGACTCTGCTTTACATCACCTGTCATATTTACTTCAGCATCTAACCCTGCTTATGTATATATGTATGTGTCTTCAGAATTTGTGTCATTATCAGCCTGATGAAGGGGCCATAGTGAAATCTTGCTATGCTTACCATCTTTTCAGTTAGCGATTAAAAGGTATCAACCACTGAGGACACTCAGATTCCAATATTTTTCTATGTTTTCTTTTTGGTAATCCTACCATTCTGTTTGTATAATTATAAAACATGATCTTAAAACATGAAAGATAACTTTTAGTATACAGTTAGGTCAAGAAATCTTTGGACTGTGGCACACGTTTTGCTATTTTGGCTGTTTATAAAAAACATAGTCATGATACAGTTATATTATAATTTGAAATTAAAATGCAGACACTCAGCTAACTGTTGAGGGCATTCACATCCTAATTGGAGTAAGGGTTTAGGAAATAGAGTTTTTTAATATGTAGCTGCCCCTTTTTCAAGGGACCAAAATGAATTGGACAATTATCTTAAAAGCTCCTTAATGGGCTGCATGGGGTATTCATTAGTTAATAAATCAGCAGTTAACCAGGAGAAAGATCTGGAGTTTATTAGGTGTGGAATTTGCATTTGCAAGCTGTTGTTGTAAACCTACAGCATGCAACCAAAGGAGCTATCAATTGAAGAGACACAGACCATCATTAGGCTGAAAAAAAAGAGAAATCCATCAGAGAGATAGCAGAAATGTTAGAAGTAGCCAAATCAATTGTAATATGTAAACAAAAATAAAAAAGAGTGCACTGGTGAGCTTGGGAGTCAAAGTGAACAACACTCCCCAGGACACAGTTGTCTCATTATCTAACCTACTATAAAGAGAAGATTTCATTGGAGCAATTACAATGGGTTCACCACAAGGTGCAAACCATTAATCAGCCTGAAAAATAGAAAGACCAAATTCGACTGCCAAAGAACATCTTAAAAAAATATAGCTAGGTTGGTGAACCAGGTGTTTGACGTCCTCAGTTGTCGGAACTGCAACCCCCTGGCTATTGGTATTCACAACGTATAGCAGCGTAAAACGGTCAAAATAAAACATAACCTTTAATGATTCAAATTAAAAGAGGAACATATAGAATGTCCACTCAATAGAGAATAAAAACTGACATCACACACAAACATAAACCACAAAGTGCTCATTGAGATGGAAATCCCTGTATTTATGCCTTCTAAGCACTCAACAGATACCTTATACACACAAAAGGATCAGATGATTGAACCTGTACGCACAAAGGTGTCTATAAACAACCATTTTACGAAGCTCAATCTGTATAGTATCTGGTCTAAACAACGGAAACAGAGACTGATCTGTGTGTGAAGAACTCAGGTAGTATGTGTAGTAGAAGACACACTCTATAATCATATAAAAAAGACCAATCTCACCAGTGTGTCTCCTACTGTCCACAGCCTTTCGTTAGCCCTTTAAGGAACCACGTGCCCTTCTGCAAGTGACACTTCGATACTTAGGGCTAGTAAGTGCATTGATATGCCATCATGCTTTTTTCAGTTACTACCAATGCGTTTCAGTTGCCCCATCGTCAGGGGAGTCATGTCTAGGAAGGGAAAGCCTAGTGCCAGCAGTCCCACATCAATTATGGCAAATGTGCTGTCTAAAAACAGACTAAGTATAGAACAAATTTGTTACCTGAACGTATAACCACTTCACTCTCTGGGGCACATCCATGTGATGCTTAGTTTATGCTGCAGGAGCCCCCCCTGCTCCTCTGGTCAGTTACCCAGACGGTCTCCATCAGCTCTATGACCGGCACCATATGCCGCCGCTCACAGCAGCAGTTTAAATCTACTTGCTGCGGCCGTCACGCGTGATGCCGAAGGCCGGAAGTGACATCAGCGGCTAAGACGCTCCCGCCTCTGACGTCACATCCGCTCGCTGACCCTGTGGAATGCAAGCATGTGTTTCACTGACTCACTTCCTGACTTCTGCTTCTGTGGGCGTCACTTGGAGAATCATGTGACCCTGTCAAGACGCAGAGCATATCGCAACACAAATATTCATTCACTGGATGCTGCTTTTTCACAATAGGAAGCCTTACTAAATCTAAACTAGGCGTCTATTGTATACCGACAAGGTTTTAGATAGGCAGGAAATAATCACAGTTCTAATTACCCATTTTTAGAGCAGTTATGTGATTCCTGATAATAGGCTCTGAGGTATTTGATTGATACTTTACCCAGAGAGGCGGAGGAGGATGAACCACATGAACAACCACATACCATAGTGTTTAAGAGCAATGATCATTACTCTGGAGGGAAAGGGGGACGTGATGCATGAGTATGTAGCAAGAAGATTTGCCACCCATTGTATCAACTTTTTATTAAGAGGAGTACAGGGACGCAAAAAGGAGAGTTTCACTAAAGTGATTTCCCTAGCATGCTCCTCCCTATGACTAACCCTTCCTGTCAGCGGAGGTTGGCACCCTAGAACCTGCGCTAATGGTGCCCCCACCTTCTGCTTTCTGCTCAGATTCAGTCAAATGCAGGATGGTTGATTTGAATGCCCTTCACTGTACAGAGGGACAATGAAAACGAAAAACATACTGTCAAATCAAAGCACGAATTTCTTAATACAGAGAAGTAGAATATTCTGTAATGGCAAAGTCAGACTCCAGGTCTCCACCCCATCGAACATGCATTTCACATACTTATTATGAGACGTAAGACAGAAAGACTCACAAACAAGCAATGAATGGGGATAGCTGAAATAAAGGCCTGACAAAGCATCACAAAGTAGTAAACCCAGTGTTTGGTTATATTCATGGCTTATTGATTTCAGACAGTCATTACCTGCACAGGATTCTCTACAAAGTTTAAAAATGAACATTTTATTGATGGTAAAGTGAATTTTTCCAATTACTTGTGAGCACCTGAAATGAGAAGGCTTTGTAGAAAAATGACTGCATTTCTTAAATGTTTCTTAAGATATTTTTGTTCAATCGCTTTAAGTAAACCTGAACGTTTACACTTTTACCCAAATGATTCTCAGTTGTTTCAATTAAATAAAACATAGTGGAAGCCCAAATCATGAAGATGTGGTCATTATCCATGTATTTTTGGACCTAACTGTAAGACACTTGTAGTTCAAATTGACTTGGAGAAGGCTTGGGTAATTAAAAATGTAATGATTAAAGAAAATGAATTATACAGTCAAATATACGTTGTAGCACAAATGTAATATATATATAGTGCTATAGTGTTATGTATCTATATTTTGTATACATTGGGAACCCTACATACTTGTCTGATGGTTTCTAAATAATTTTAAATTATTGTGTCACGTCCTACCGACGGACCCCACACGTGGACCCACTGGACCGCGTAAAGCGGATGCTGATACCTGGCTGACAGAGAGGCGGACCAGTACAGTAGAGTTAACGGGTTTATTGAACAGAGCAGAACAGAACAGAACCCACGCCCCAGGGGAGCGCCACACGGCCACAGCATCGGACCACCAGCGAGGGAGACCCCGGAGCGCTTGACCCCTATACAGGGATACCGCCGGGACCAGCCTCGAAGGGGCCAATGAAGCGGACACGTGTGTTAAACCGACCCAAGGCAACGTGGAAACAATACAGCAACCGGGCATAGGATAGAACACGGAGAACCGGAAACACAGAGTATCCGGAGCAGGACCTGAATCAGCAATTCAGCTTGGAAGGGATCCAGGAGGAAGACCCAGAACACGGGAGTCAGTAAGGAGCCGGCAAGGCGGAGATCTGCAGGAAGAAACACACAGAAATCAGATAACCAGCAAAACAAGGAACAACCTGACCCGACCAGGATTAGCCACTTCAATAGGTAGAAGTTGCCCTGGCAAAGACTGACAGGAAACAGGAAGCTTATATATCAGCAGGGCGGCCCTGATTGGCAGGACACAGAGGCTAGGCGATTGGCTGAGGGGAGGAGCATGCTCTCTGCAGTCTCTCCAGCAGAAACAGGTTTGGAGATGTTGTTTCATGTGCTCAAGCAGTAGCCTCGGAAGTGAGGAGCTGAGTGACGCTATTCCAGCAGAGGGCGCTGGAACGTGGGTGCCAGGCGGGGAGTTCTTCTCTGGCTGCTGAGGGTGCAGGAAGAGGAGGTCGCTGGAACACTGCTGCAGACCCCCGGGTGGTTACATATTGTTTGCATAAGTGTATAATAAAATTACTGTATATATTTTCCACATATTTCTGTGGTGTGCTCCTATATGTGCCCTGTCTTTTTCTTCCATGCCAGTTTGTCCCTTATGGCACTGTGAGCACCCATAATTAACACCACTTACTGTTATATAGTGGTGCACCCTTTACTTTATTTATGTCCTGTAGTCTGAAAAAACTAAAATTGAACTGCTTTGACATTATGACTATCATTACATTTGGACTAAAAAGGGAGAAGATTGGAACACCATCCCAAATGTAAAACACAGTGGTGTCAGCATCATATTGTGGGGTTTTGCTGCAGGAGAACTGGTTCACATCACAAAATTGGTATAATGAGAAAAGAAGAATATGTGTCAATACTGAATTAACATCTGAAGACATGAGCCAGGAAGTTTAGGTTTGGGCAGTAATGGGTCTTCCAAATGGACAATGACCCAATGTATACTGGTTACAAAATGGCTTAAGGATAACAAAGTCAATGTTTTGGAGGGGCCATCACAAAGCCCTGATCTCAATCCTATT
The DNA here is from genome assembly GCA_033576535.1 of Allobates femoralis. Lineage (NCBI taxonomy): Eukaryota > Metazoa > Chordata > Amphibia > Anura > Aromobatidae > Allobates > Allobates femoralis. The sequence goes on from JARQOC010000002.1 coordinate 506,900,296, forward strand.
GAAAATGTATGGGCAAAGCTGAAAAGGCAGGTGCTAGCAAGACATCCTACAAACATGACTGAGTAATATTTGATTAGTAGGGGTGTCAAATGTTTACTAAAGTGATTTGATGGCCTATCCTATAGCTAGGTAATCAACATGTTACTGCTGTAAAGCCCCAAGCTCATCTGTGGTGCTTATCCTCACCATACATTGCTAGGTAGTACTAGTCAATTTATGCTGCAAATGTTCTCTGCTCAAATGTTCTGAATGCTGTGGATGAGATTTTATTACATCTCATCCAGAATGCTGCAAATTGCAACACCCCATGCATTTTTTAGAAGGGAAACACATCTGTCCTGTGTGAACAAGCCCTTAAAGTGCAATGATCATTTGTTGAAGTTGTTTTGGTCACTTGTTGAAGGATAGAAATTGCTGTATGCGAGATATACTTTCAATTGACTCAATGACTTTGTGCTGTTTTCCATGAAACGTGAGACAGGCCATTACTGCATCTCTTCTAAATGAAGTCAAGAAAGTCTGAGCTAAGATAAAAGGGAACAATGTTTGGGAGATTACAGCCTTTATCTCAGAGATTGGTGGTTTCCTATCATTAGACTTCTAGAATTGAAAAACTCCTGAAATAAAATTTTATAAATGAAAAATCCCTTTTGCAGTGGAAATCTGCGATATAGTCATAAGAAAATTACCTATTGTTTTAATCAGATCTTGTGTTAATTGCATTCATTTTATTTCCATATCATATCAAATCATATAAAAAAATAATAGAAATCTTTACATTTTCTCACTGACCACTGGGGTTGTTTTAGGAAATCCACATGCACAATAACATTGAGCAGCCTTTGATTCTATTTTTGCAATTAAACATCTAATGTGTGTGTACAAAGGACATTGTCAAGGGAGAGTTGGAAGTGTTAGCACTACGTCTGCCTATTTTGATAGGTGGATCCTTTGTTATCAGCTATGTATATGTAGCACCCCACTGGTCAGTACACCACGGTAGGGGTACTGCACCCAAAACAGAGTGTGTGGTATCCCAGTCATTGGAGGATGTAATGTTGAAATGAGGCTCTCATCCCTGAATCCTTACACCTAGACTAGGGAACCAATTGGCCAACCCATTACCAGGGTAACCAGTCCTGGTGGGAGGAGTATAGGGTTGTGCAAAGCGGGAAAAGGCAGTTGAGTCTAGAAGTAGTGAAGAGCGAGTCCTAGAGGAAAGTCGCAGAGAGGGTGCCTAAAAGGAATGGCAGCCCAGACAGAATGAGGGAGCCCGAGGGTTTCGGTGGACACCCGGCGCCAGATCGTACTATTATCTGGTCTAGGGGATCCTAATCCCAAACCGGGGTACCGGCTCCGAGCACGGTACAGGCTAGTCCCACCCTGAGTCACCAACACCAGTGGGTCGTAGGCCTGTCAAACAGCCCCCGACCTGGTCCATGAAGCACAGCCCCATCAAGAGCTCCAAAGCGGGTTGAGCCCCTTTGAGAGAAGGGTATCCTCATTACACCCAACTGGCCTGGCAGGGAGAGGGTTTGTGCAGGGCAATGCATTGATAGAAAGGAGAGTGCAAGGAAAGACACATAGGGACTGAAAGTAAAGCGGAAGGAACATCCAAGAGAGCCTTGGGGAAGCATTGCATCCTTCAGTGACCACCCAGACAGCTGCCCGCATTTGTGTGACTGTATACCTGAGAACAGTTGTGACAAGTTACCAGTAAACACCTGTACAGAACAAGCAAGTAAGTCTCCAGTATTTCATTCTCCTTAAGTTGCGGAGCAGCTCCTGATCCCATTAACCGCTATGGCAACAAGTATTACCAGATCCTGCTCTGGGGACCCCACTCTGCCTGTGGGAAGCGACAAAATCTGGCTGTCTACCCACCATCCCCAGAGGTCTGCCGGCAGCGCTGGTGCCATCACCAGGTATTGCAGGTGGCATCATGACACTTTACTCTTTTTCTTTTATTTTATTCCCCATCTTTTTAGCCACCACCAGGGCCACGGGCTCGAGCAGGCCACCAGTGACATCCCCTTACAGCAACCACCTGGGTACCGAGTCCCCACGACCTTGGGGTGGGTCCTATAGTTGTGCTTTCTATCATTGTAATCATAATCCTGCCTCTGATAAGGAAACAGCTATAAACATTTCCTGAAAGGACAAGCAGGAGTTTAAAAAAGTCCCATTGATCAGTGTGAAAATTGCAATCTTTTGTTTTTTTACTAAAGATTGTGATTTAAAAATTAATTGCAAACATTTTTAGTACATACATATAATTAGTGATGAGTGAATATACTTGTTAATATTCGTTACTTCGCGATACTCATTATTGGCAAGTAACACTGGTAAAACTGGTGCTCGTGAGTAATATGTCAATTGTGAACAATCTGACACAAATTGCCAGCTCCCTTCAGTATACAAAGGCAGTTGTCACCCCAGTAAGAGCAGATTGAATTGAAGGCTCTCACTGGGGGGTACGGCAAGGTGTTGTATGCAATGAAAACTCAAAAAATCCCACCCTCCAGCCCTGTCCCAGAAATGCTTGTTTTATGGCTGGCTGTGTGTGGGCAGAGCCTTTCACTAATTGACTAACATTGGACTCGATATTCTGACGAATACCCGAGTATTACAAAGTACTCATTATGAGTAGAGCAATTATGAATATTTCGCTATTCACTCATATAACACAAAAACCTAATTAAACAATAGGTTATTTTCTTACAACACATTTCCTGTAAGCTATTTTCGCACAACATAGTTTTTATGAGTACTTTATAAAAATATGTGTGGACAAAGCTGGAAATGGTCCAAACACATAAGTGGTACAAATGTTTCCTATATATTTTTTCACTGATATCTTCTACTCCTGATATTGTCTTATAAATACTAATGCAAAATACTGCCTGAAATATGCAAGTGTGAAGTTGGCTTCATGTTTTTTTGAAGGGTGATGTGTATACTGTATACTGATGTACTGGGATTACAGCCTTTCAAAAGCAGGAAATGAAAAACATTGAGATTTATTTGTATTTTGATATAATCATAGGCAATTAAAGTGTATGCTTTTTAAAGCATTTCGTACAAATTACAATGAAGGTAATGAGCTCCTAGCAAGATGTCTTAAATAATGGAATTTTTAAACATGACTCATGTAGGCTTTTAAAGTTTTTTCGGTAGCAAACAAGGTAAAGTGGCACTTTACGAAATGACAAGCTATGTTCTAACGTTTTACATAAACACAGGCCCACTCGGGAACTGTTCTGTACTATGTCGACCTCATCCAGTTAGGAATAAGATGAGGAAGATATCAGTATGCTTTGTGTGCATAACGCATTGTTCCCTCATAAATATTTAGAGAATCTCTCGATATAAAAGTCACATGTCAATCTGTAATAATGACATTATTATTTTGATTAATATTATTATTATTTGGTTTAAGGAGTCCTCAATTGCACAGAGCTATACTTATGGAAAAAGAGCATATATGGCTTAAATAACACGTATAACAATACATAAATGGATAACATAAGGTAGAAAACATGACTATATGAGTGACGGATTGAAGTTGTTTGAGAGAACATCCTGCCATAGCGAGTTTTTAATCTACAAGGTCAATAAAAAGGAAACAGTGTGTGATATTGTAGTGATCCAGAGTAAGCAATACTAAAATGTTTCCTGACCTGTCATGTGTTGTTCTGTAACGTTGTGCATTTCCTGTAACTCCTACACCATAGCTCTGAGAGTTGTAGCATTTCTATTTCCACACTGCCCTCTGCTGGCCTTTCTCAAAACCTCTATTTCCTTATATGGCCAAAGAAAGCTAAGCAACAGTTGGGGATTTTCCGGCAGTTGAGAGTGAACTCATCCTAATGCAGACACAAGAGTGAAGACGCAATAGTGATGACGCGAGCACTGCGTTTTTAAGAGAGGTGTATTAACGGTGGAGTTGGTGGGTCTGCTCCAGATGGCTCCTGTCCTTTAGTGATTACATGCGAGAAAGAGAAGGAAGGCTGCACTTTTCCAGAAAACTTTCTATGCAAGACAGTGTCCATGTACAAGTGTGCTTCCCAAATCAAGGTAGGTCCGATTATATCTAAACTCGGAAACCAACCAAAGCAAAGCCAGATATGGATCCCTGCTAATAAGATACTCTCAGAGCTAAGAAGAGGGAGAGTTAACGAAGTGTGCACTGACAACTCTGCAGTTTACATGGAGTAAAGGTTCATAATCGTTGTTCATGAAACCTATGGTGTCTGTGTTTCTTCTACTACTCCATACTACATAGTCTGAGTGTCTGCACCTGGCAGAAAGAAACTGAAAGTGTAACCAGACCAAGAACCTTAGCCACTGCACATAGCTGGACTAAGAAATCAGTCCCTGTTATCCTCCTAGTTACCTTACCCAACTACCAAATTCCCTTTTACATTTGCCAAACTGTGTTTGCTGGATGGTACAGTAATGCAGAGCTGAGTGTGCATACAGCCGCAGGAACAGCCGAGCCTAGTGTAAATACAAAACCAAGGCAGAGCAGTTGGGCAACTTGTGAAAAGCACAAGGAACAGCAGAACTTTGTTGGTATAAAGGCACCTTCAAGTAGCAGAACTGAGCATGTAGACAGCACTTGGGAAAACACCACTAAGCTGCTTTGAGAAGCAATCAGGAGGGGCAGTGTTTGCATGGAGCAGAGTGGCACTGACTGCAGACCCATATGACTGAACCACAAAATTATCATATGGTGCGGGACAGAATAAAATATTGTAATTGTATTGTAACATAGTAACATAGTTTTTAAGGTTGAAGGAAGACCTTAAGTCCAAAATATATAGGACATTTAGAATATAAAGGGGTTACAGGAACCCCAATTACATCATGTTAAATTTGGTGGGCGGGGTTTTGAATCCCTAAACTGGTGATAGGTTCCCTTTAAGTATGTTGAGGTGAAAGTTTGTGTATAGTGAGTTTAGGTCATGTATGGTTACTAAAATAAGTTTAGCAAATATGGAGTTGCTTCTTCAAGCATTTTATTTACCTATGAATAGCCTGGTGGATATACAACAAAAATTCTTTGCAATAATGAATACTTTGAGAAGAGAATTAGTGTGAGAAAAGGGGCATGCCAGAACTCATTAAAAGATTCTGTAAATCCCATTTGGTTTTCACTTCCAAATTGGAGATTGCAGTGTATCACTGCTTTAGGCAGCCTAGGCAAGTGACATCAAAAATGTATGCCCAATTACTATGTAAACCTGACATGAATAGGGGCAAAGGGAAGTGGCTACTGGGGAAAAGGATGCAAAGCTCCATACTTGAGCGTGGACATGTAAGGAACATTTAGCATTTGAATGTACAGCATCCATTTCTCTTTCACAGTAGGGCAAATAGTCTTCCACTGGCCAAAACTAAAGCTAAATATGAACCACTTGGGGCTGCATCTTTTATTTTGTGCGCTGTTTGGCACACCCGGTGACACACACATCAGAATTCAATTGTATCATAAAATAGCAGAAATAAGCCATTGGGAAGGTTAACAGAGGAGAATTTAAATGGCAATTACATGGCAGTTTATTCATATTGTTTAAAGACTCCAAATTGTCCCTAAGCCATTTACTAAATTCTAACAATAACAGTATATTTTAATCCATACTACAAATATTAGACAAGTTGTTCACATCTCACAATGCTTTACTATTATTATATATATTTCAATTTCCTCCAAACACAAAGGTATATTTTTTAGGTTTTTTTGAGGAACTCCATTGAATTGTAAATGATAATAGTTTGTGCTAATGCTCACTGATAAAGTTCTGTCTATACCAGTAGGATATTGCGGGCATTTACCCCAAACCCAGGGGATCAGGAGCTGTGAACATAGTCGTAATTGATATTTTTTGTTTTCTTTTCGCACCTCTCAGTGCCACTTATTTGTTGGCACCAATCTCTATAAAGCAAATGATCTAATCCTGCTTTCCTATGTACTACAAGAAAATGGAAGTGTATTTGCTTACTGCTGCTTTGCTAATTACTGCTGAGATTTTGGAATGGCTGCCGATATCGTCTGCACAGTGAACTAAAAATGTAATGGATTGAAGCATTACTATCTGAACGCAAGTAAATTGCTTCATTTACTAAATTTCCAGCTAACCTTATGACAGCTAAGACTGATAAATGCAGTGTGGCTACCAGATAGAGATTTCTATGTTTTTGTGATAATTTCTTTTATTACCATGATCTCAAACAGAAGAAAGAAATGGCAGGCATTGTTGATTACGTAAACTACAAATAATTTGGTTGTGATAGTGCGCCTCAGAAGCTCCTTGGTAATCAGAACAAAGGAGGAGATAATTATGTACTGGCATATGTGAATGTATTCAATTTAGCATTAATGGGAAGAAAGTTTTTTACAGCAGCTCAGAAAAGATTCTTGTACAGTACATACCTTATTAAAATTTCATGAGTATATATATCAAAGCAAATGTAGGATATAAGTATTTCCAGATGTATCAGTGAGAAAGCCTTTCTTAAATTATATATTTTTCATCATTTGATGCAGAGTTTTCATTAGTATTACTATAGTCTACTATACTATGATCATCAGCATAATTATACAGCATTCCAGTATTTTGCTACAAGAATTAATCTACTTTAGTGGATATTAGCCAAATGAAAGAAAACTTGTAGGTGTTCATAAATTTTAATGTGCGGAGGATTTACATTTTAGGGCATCTATTTTTCTAATTACAGAAAACTGTCCTTTTTCAAATAAAAAGAGAAAGACCAACAATTATGTTACCACGCCTTCTATGGTTTTATATCATTTATACTAAATCTATGTTAAAGGGGTATTCTCATTTCGTATATGTATGTGAATGTATAGTAGATGCGGCAGGTTCCGCCAACAAGAAGTGCATGTATCTTGTGAAGATAAAGGGATGCACGATGCTGTCAGTATGGAGATTATCAGAATTCTCTGTTTTTTATATAGTTGAGGGTCCTATGTGGATATGATATAACTGTAAAGATCTCGGGGGTGACTGGCGGGAGCGGGCACGTTTTTGGCGCCCCGCCAGCGTCGCCGTCCCCCACTTACATGGGGCGACATCTCCAGCCCTGCGCCGGCGAGCTGTCAGGTGGCATCGCCGCTGGGGTGTCTGAAAACCCAAGCGGCGATGCAGGACAATGGAGAGCCTATGGCTCCCATCGCCTGACAGGTCGCCGGCAGCCGGTTACATGGGGCGATGTGTACACATCGCCCCATGATGGTCGCCTGGTTTCGCCCCTTTACATGAGGCGACGTAGGGGCGATGACGGGGGATTAAGAAATAAGAAATGAGAATAGCCCTTTGAATTAGTATGAGAAATATTCAGTAAATAATTAATGGTATGCTTAATCAATGAAGACAAACATAGACTGTGACGTCTCTTTAGGGTTTGTACAAATGTAAGAATAATTTAATAAATGTAACAACAGTTTGTATTGAGTGCAGATAAAGTTGGTCCTGGAGGGTGTTTAGATGCCCTTCTTTAGCCACTGCAGTTTTTAAGGCAAAATTATGAGTGTGGCCACTGTAACCCCAAACATGAATAGTCTCAGGATGCTTTACTATTATTGACTTGACATAGATGTCCAAAACAGTTTTAAGGGAGCTTCAAAGAAAACAACTTTTCCCTAGTCCCTTACAGTGCAATCACTGTACTTCCTCCAAAATTCCTTTTTTTCTGATGAAGCCCCCAAACTGTTTGGGACATCTGGGAGAATGAATGTCTGGAGCAGATAAGGTTAGTGCTACCATGAGTCCTATGTCATGCTAACAGTAAAACATCCTGAAACCTTTTATGTGTGGGCTTGCTTTTCAACAACAAAGTTGGCTCACTCACAATTTTGCGTAATGTAAGTGCCATGAATAAAGGATGATAACTAAACATCCTTCAACAGCAATTTCTCCCAATGATCCAGGAGCAATTTGGCGATGAACAATGTTTTTAAGCACCATGATACACATGATATGTGTAGTAACTAGGAGGCATGGTAAAAAAAAATATTGAAATTTTGGGAATAGGGCCATGAAACTCTCAGGCTCTCAATCCCATTAACATCCTGTGGTCAATCCTTATAAAGCATTTGGACACACAGAACCACAAAAATTGAGATACATTCTAAGGCCCAGAAGCTGATATACAGCATGCCAGGGCAAATTGCAGTCTTGAAAAATAAGGGTCAACACTGTAAATTAGACATCACACTAAAGGCTCAACAAGCACTATAGGAGCACAGTTTGTGAAAACCACAAATTGTGCCAGTCTTAAAGCTTTTGGCCGCATCTGTATATGTTGCACTTAGATACATTGCAGATGTTAAAGGGGTTGCCAGTGCAGAAAATATTGATTTGTTCAGATTGGTGGCAGGTCAAAATACAGCATAAACAATGATCAGCTGCTATCACTTCCAGCGGCGGCTGGATGTAAACATTGAATAGAGCTGACCAAAATGGCTCCTTTAGATATGTAGCAGTTTCTGCAGTTGAGCTCCGATTTAAGAGAAACTGAACATTCTAAGTATGAATAGGTTTGGTACATTTGGTATTAAGAGTATTTGTGAACATTCAGCATTTGCAGTTTTGTAAATGCATCCCCTAAATTCCTGTCCATTACTCTGGTCGCTGCATATAGTTCATTGCCTTAATAGCACTAATAAGTAATTTTCACAGCATTATGAATGGTCTTTTCTAAGAAGCATGGCATAGTAGGTCAAATACGTTATGAACTTAGAAGCATGACATTAATCATTTCAAGTTTTCTTCTCTAAAAGGCTACTTTGACCATTAAGGCCATTAAATCAATTTCAATGAAAACACAAACACAATCATCCACGGTTAATTGGAATTTCATGGATATGGGTTAAATCCTCTGTGCCACACTCCTCAATTATAGCTAGTATATGCTTATTTCTTAATATTCTGCCATCTAGTATATGTTGTAATTGTGTGCATTCTATGAAAAAGTGGTTGTCCAAAAAAGGAGGGAATGCATTAAAATAGTAAAATAGTTACCGTATATACTCGTGTATAAGCCGACCCGTGTATAAGCCGACCCCCCTACTTTTGCCCCAAAAATCTGGAAAAACCTATTGACTCGTGTATAAGCCGAGGGTGGACCCCAGCACCGGTATACAGCCCCCAGCAGTGTGGTATACAGGCCTCCCCAGTGGTAGTATACAGCAGCCCCAGTGGTAGTATACAGATTCCCCAGCAGCCCCAGTGGTAGTATACAGATTCCCCAGTAGCCCCAGTGGTAGTATACAGATTCCCCAGCAGCCTCAGTGGTAGTATACAGGAGCCCCAGCAGCCCCAGTGGTAGTATACAGATTCCCCAGCAGCCCCAGTGGTAGTATACAGGAGCCCCAGCAGCCCCAGTGGTAGTATACAGGAGCCCCAGCAGCCCCAGTGGTAGTATACAGGAGCCCCAGCAGCCCCAGTGGTAGTATACAGGAGCCCCAGCAGCCCCAGTGGTAGTATACAGCAGCCCCAGTGGTATACAGCAGGCCCCCAGGGGTACATATAGCAGCCTCCAGGGGGTACACAGCAGCCCCCTGGGGGTACCCAGCAGCCCCCTGGGGGTACCAACAGCCCCCAGGGGGTACCCAGCAGCCCCCAGGGGGTACCCAGCAGCCCCCTGGGGGTACCAACAGCCCCCTGGGGGTATTAACAGCCCCCAGGGGGTACCAACAGCCCCCTGGGGGTACCAACAGCCCCCAGGGGGTACCCAGCAGCCCCCTGGGGGTACCATCAGCCCCCAGAAGCTGGCACTGTCCCCCCTTGTAAGGGCCCCCCCCCGCTGCTTATACATTACCATCCCGGTGTTCTGATCGGCGCCGCTCCTCGGTGCTGCGTCTTCATCCTCCCGTCCGCGCTGGCTGCATCCGGGATCTCCGGCGGTCGCGCGAAGACGTCATATCGCTGCGACAGCCGGAGATCCCGGATGCAGCCAGCGCGGAATTTTGGGCTGAAAAACTCGGCTTATACACGAGTATATACGGTATACTTATCTGGCTTAACCACAAGCTCTAGATCTGTTGTGAGCTCACCATTCTTAGCTAGGTGCCCTGATACTCTGACTGTACTCCGGTAATCACTGCCCTCAATGGCCATGAGCAAACCAAAATACTATCACATAGAGATGAGTAAACCTAAACTTTAAAGTTCAGTGTTCATTCCAAACACAGATTTTACAGTCAATGTTCGAGCTTGGAGTTTGGGTGCTTTATGTATGCAAACCACTCAAGTGAGCATCTTTGGGCTTGGGTATGCTTGGCCTAGTGAGCCACATATAGTGTTTAAGCGGCTCACACTGGGGAGGGGGGTAAAATCAATGTTATCGGATATAGTGCGTAATGTGGCAACACAGCCTTTTTCAATGCATGTCTTGGGCCACTATATTGTAAAGCACTGCGGAATATGTTGACGCTATAAAAATAAAGATTTATTATTATTATTATTATTATTATTATTAATATTCTCAATTTGGCCAGGCATGCTGTTTTTTGTTTGTTGACTCATGAAAGTGGGTAATTATTTCTTATCAGACTGCTCAGAGGCACCATTATCTAACATTGTAGGTTGATACTTAACCGTAAATTCCCTCTGCCCTCTCTGTGTACATCATTCAGAGGATAATTATGTAGTCAGATTGAACTGCTGATTAGTGATGGGCGAGTCCTAAATTACTCGGAATCGCTTGACTCTAGCGAGTCCGAGCCCGGGACTCGCTACTCGTTGCGAGTCTAGCGAGTCCAATGTTAATGAATGGGGAAGCGAGTAATAGCGAGTAGTGTGCGATTTACAAATCGCAGATGTGTCTCGGAAGCTTCAGCCTGAAGCAATCCTAGTTTTGTCAGAGACTCTGACAAAACTAGGATTGGCATTGACTTGCATTGGACTCGTTTACTGTGCAAGTAATCGCTGGGAAACTCGCACAGTAAGGAATCCGGCTGTCTGCTCTGTGCAGGCTGCCGCAGCTCCAGGGTCCTAGAGTCCGCCTGCTCTTCCTGTGTGTAGCAGAGCTGAGATTGTTCTCAGTCTGCTCATCCCTGTGCATAGACATCTATATCTATGCACAGGGGATGTAGCAGAGAGGACATCGCGTTTTGGACTACGTCGGACGGAAGAGGATTTTCTTAATTAAAGATGGAGTCCCTAATGGCTTTTTTTTAAATTTCTAATAAAAAATTTTCTCTGTGTTGTCTTTTTTTTAAAACAATTTAATAGAAATTCATGGCGGTCATGTCTAATATTGGCGTGACCGCCATAAATTTCGGGCTTAGGGCCAGCTGATAATACAAAGCTGGCCCTAACCTCTTTATTACCCAGCGTGCCACCGCCATCAGGGCCGCTGGAAGAGCGGGGTTCAGCGCCAGAGGATGGAGCTTCAATGAACGCGCCATCTTCTGGGGCGGCTGCGGGCTGCAATTTGCAGCGGGGGGTGCCCAGAAAGCTTGGGCCTCCCTGCGCTGCGGATTCCAGCCCCCAGCTGCTTAGCTGTACCTGGCTAGACATAGAAATTGCGCGGAGCCCCACACATTTTTTTTTTATTATTTCATGAAATAATAAAAAAAAGGGCTCCCCTATATTCTTGTGTCTGGCCAGGTACAAATAGGCACCTGGGGGTTGTGGGCAGCCCGTCACTGCCTGCTGGATCCGGCTGGTTCCAGAAATACGGCAAAGCCCATGTAATTTTTTTCTGAAAAATCAATAAAACAATCCTAAAAAAGGGACTGCATCTTTATTATCCCCTCGCCCATGGTCCAGGGATTAATAAAGATGCAGTCCCTTTTATTTACATTGTTTTATGGATTTGTCAGAAAAAAATTTCACGTGGGCTTCGCCGTATTTCTGGAACCAGCCGGATCCAGCAGGCAGCGACGGGTTGCCCCCAACCCCCAGGTGCCTATTTGTACCTGGCCGGACACAAGAATATAGGGGCGCCCTTTTTTTTTATTATTTCATGAATTTCATGAAATAATTAAAAAAAAAATGCGTGGTGCTCCGCGCAATTTCTATGTCTAGCCAGGTACAGCTAAGCCACTGGGGCTGGAATCCGCAGCACAGGGAGGCCCAAGCTTTCTGGGCACCCCCCGCTGCAAATTGCAGCCCGCAGCCGCCCCAGAAGATGGTGCGTTCATTGAAGCGCCATCCTCTGGCGCTGAACCCCGCTCTTCCAGCGGCCCTGGTGGCGGTGGCACGCTGGGTAATAAAGGGGTTAATACCAGCTTTGTTATACAAGCTGGTATTAAGCCCGAGATTCTTAATGTCAGGCCACGTTTGACCCGGCCACTAAGAATCTCCAATAAAGGGTTAAAAAACACAACACAGAGAAACTTTTTTATTAGAAATAAAAAAAAAAGCAATTAGGGACTCCATCTTTAATTAAAAAAATCCTCTTCCGTCCGATGTAGTCCAAAGCGCGATGTCCTCTCTGCTACATCCCTGTGCATAGATATAGATGTCTATGCACAGGGAATGAGCAGACTGAGAACAATCTCAGCTCTGCTATATCATCTCTGTGAGCAGGACCCTGGAGCTGCGGCAGCCTGCACAGAGCAGACAGCTGGACTCGGCTCGCAAAGTAACAGCAGTTACTTTGCGAGTTTCCCAGCGATTACTTGCACAGTAATGAGACCAATGCAAGTCAAAGGCAATCCTAGTTTTGTCAGAGTCTCTGACAAAACTAGGATTGCCATTGATTTGCATTGGACTCGTTGCTGTGCGAGTAATCGCTGGGAGACTCGCAGAGTACCGAGTCCTGCGAGTCCCTTACTACTCGCCGAGTAACGAGTCCTAGCGAATAGACTCGCCCATCCCTACTGCTGATCAATAAGAGAACAGCCTTATGTCAAAAATCCTGTAGAACACAATACCATAAAGAAAAAGCTGGGGGTGTATAAAAGGACTTTCTTCAGTCACCAGTTGTTCATGTTATGTGGCCTCAGCCTAGGGGCTTCGGTCCTGGCTAGAGGATCACATCACGTCTTCATGACTTTGGCCTAGGAACTTTGGCTTTGGCTGCCAGGGTCACATTGCGTCTTTATATGCTACAGGACATCAGCCCAGGGACTTCAGTCCCAGCTAGAAGATCATAACCTGGATCATATTCTGCAGGAGTTCAGTCTAGGATCCTGGGATTCGGTTGGAAGATACCCAGGTTGACACAATTCGGTCGCCTGACTACAGACTTTGCTGTGGTCGGTTAGCTTCCTAAGCTTGCCGCTATCCTTTCTCAGTGGGTACCCACGAAAAGTGGGGTGCTGCTGGACTAGGGTAGTTGGCCCTGGAAACAATAAAGGCACAAATATTCTAATTTAATTCTAATCTAATTCTAAAAAACAAATCAATTAATTCCCAATACCAATAAATTTAGACGAGCCTTAAAACGCATCTCTTTAGATTGGCCTATGACTTGACCTCACTAGTCTAACTATTCCTATCTTCCCTTTTCCAAATCCAGCTGCTTGTGTCATCTGCCTGCACCCGCCATGCATAATATAGCACTTTATCTGTACTTGTACAGATCCTGGCTGGTGACCGTTTCATGCAGCATTAAAAGAATCCAATATTTATTGTATTGATGGCTGGACCATATATGACAGCACTTTTTACCATTTCCCTTTTGTGCCTCCCCTATTTCCTCATAGATTGTAAGCTTGGGAGCAGGGACCTCACTCCTTATGTCTTTTTAATTTTCTGTTACTATATATTGTTTCAAATTGTCTGTATATGTCCCCTCTGAATTGTAAAGTGCAGTGGAATATGTTTGGTGCTATATAAATAAAACTATTATTATTCATCCCTGGTGAGCCAGCTGAAGGGTGAGACTCTTTTGCTTTTTACATTGTGTTTTCTTGCTGGGTATGTGATATATACCTTTTACTGTTATAAATCCAATAAAGTCTAACCAATGTGTAGTTCCCTCACCCTGTGCAGTCTGAGTAGTGTTCTGCCCATGAGTAAGGAGTTTGGGCATTAAGTCGGATGAGCCCTGGTCCATGCGGTCTTTCTAAAGGCGGCCGGGTCAGTGGACAAGAGCAACCACTGACCCCCATGTCTTTACATGTACCAATAAAAATATTTACAAAACCCTGCCCTTCCTCCCCCGAAAGCGCTTTGTTTATGGCTAGCTGTATATGGGAGGAGAGCGGAACTGCTCATTCACTGACTTCCAATGAGGTTCAAGTCAAGTTTGGGGACTGAACAGAACTTTATCTAAAGTCCAACAGAACCTAAACTTCCACAGGTCTGCTCATCTCTAATGAATGATAAATCAATAAATATCCTGTTATTATATGAACAGAAATATCTGACATGCTTAATGATTTTGTTTTATATCTATAGCTTTTTGCATTTTATAACTATATTGTACAGTGTATAGTGAATGTTCACCATATTGGACTGAAACATCATTGTTTTGGATTATTAGAAAATTAAGCAACTAAAAACATAGTGCATTGGAGTGCATTGTTCTGTTTTTCAATGAAGATACATTATGAGTCATAAAAGACACAAATTAGCTATTATACTTAAGCGTATGTTTTTACTCTGCACAAGCTACTGAATTGGATGTTTAGTTGGTAATGCCATTGAATGGAAGTGAGTCATAAAGTAAGCTAAGTGACTTCTTTAAGGTAATTGAGAATGTCCGGGCCTTCAAAAGCCATAAACAGACATTTCTCCATGGACGTCATTTCCCGGTGTAACTGGGATTTCAAAATACACTGCAGAGCATCCTAAGGTGAAAACCCTCAAGAATCTATCCCTTGTAATAATGGGAGAAATGACTTAAACTTTAAATGGTTAATCCTAAATTATTAGGTTTTCCCCAATCCACATAGTTAATATCCGCTCCATTCATGTTTCTTAAAACTGCTGGAGAATACCAAACAAGTAAAAAGACGAATTATGCAAATTTGATCTTAGATTGGTCCGATTTTCACTGCAATGCAGAGAAGAAAACATTCTGGACTTCCTTAGATTGCATATTGCATAAAATAAATAAATTACCATTGTAAAAACTCCATATTGACATAAAAAAGTATATTCAGGGGCTGGCATAAAGCCTGGTCATCTGGTGCAGCTGCACTGGGGAGGGAGGGCGTGAAGGCTAAAGTTCTATAAGAAATATCTGGGCTCTGCCTAGTACACTACTTAGCCTACATACCTAGAGAGCTTATAGGGCCATTTGTGTGGGGGTACCATTATTGGGTAGAATTTAACATAAGTTTTATATGTGTGGTAATGGGCTTGTTGGAAATCATAACTGGAATGGTATTTATACCAGGCTATTTGCTGCTTTACTGCTATAATGTGGTTTGTTCACTGGGAATTGTATAGATGTTGTGTGTGTTTGTGCATGTCTGATATACAGATATAAAAAGAAACTAAGTACACCCTCTTAGAATTCCATGATTGAATGTATTAGGACATAATAAAAAAAATCTGGTCCTCCTTGAAAGATTGTCCTCTGAATGATTTCCACTTATGATTCATATTTCTCACAGTGGAATGATGGAAAACAACAGTTTTTTCTGCAAATTAGCTTCTGATGTCATATCTCTTATTATTGTGTTCACACTCACCTGAATGCTGTAGAACAGAAAACTGACAAAACGTCTGCTTTTATATACTAGATTTATCAAAGGTATTTAATTGCATACACTCTTAATTCCTAGTAAAGCCCTGTAACTTAATAGGGGTGTACTTAATTTTTCACACACTGCTTCTGCATATTGGCCTAATTTTTTATCTTTAAATAAATAATGTCAAATAAATAATTTTTCATGTGTTGTTCTTCACCTGAAGATGTATTCGCCTAATTTCAAAGTCCTCTATGGACCAGATTTTGTGTATTATGTCTTGATTAGAGAGGATCAAACCTGTTAAAATTCAAATGTACTATGTTTGGTGATTTGTTTTCCAAAAAATTGATTTAGATAGTTGTGCTGAAACACCAGTACCAACTCATTGATAACATCTGCTGCCCTTGGGGGGTTGGCCCTACCCGTGGAGGGCTCACTATCAAGCTGCCTTATTACCAACCCCCTCAGAGAAGCTGTACAGCAGCGGTAACCATTAATAGACGCAACCTGCCGGTGGCATCATGTAAATTAGAATCCCCAAGTCTGGCAACTTGATCCCAAGAAGAACCTTTCCTAGGCTCCCATTCCCGAAACAGAGTTCTCACTTTTTTTTGATTGACTGCACCGGGGCCACAGGCCGGGTCACGCCACCGTGACATCCCCAGCAATGACACCGAACAGTGTCTGGTTTCAAGTACCCAATGGCCCCCACAGGGTGAGTCATAGTAATTTTCTTCTGTCATTACCAATTACAAATCATTACCAATATGGGTCATAATCAACTTTTTGCTGCTTATAGATAGGTAATTAACATAACAATGATAGAAAAAAAGGAATGTTTTATATTTAGATAATCCATCATCTATAAATGAGAGCAAATGGTACAGTAAAAGATATTATATTATTTTATCTTCAATTAAGTTGCTTCAGTAAAATAGTTAAATATATATTTATATTAAATTTGCAAAGGGAATCTGTTCATTAAAATGAGCAAGATGATTCTTACAAATCAGTGGCACCTCAGCAGGACTGCACATACTAATTATGGTTAAATCTTAGCTGAATGTGAACCTGCTGCTTTAATGAAACCAGTCAACAGAGATGTGAAATTAACTGACTTTTTATGTGATGGAGATTCTTTTTATGTGATGGAGAGAAAAAAAATCTGAGAATAGTTAAGAATTTAAAGTACAATATGATTCTTTATGTCACTATTACGGACACAAATCCTCGTCCGAATTAACAAATCACTAGTGTAGAAATACACACTTGTTGAGTTGATTCAAGAGACAAAACAGCTCAGATTTGTCCAAAACAATGCAATAGCACTATACTAAATAATGGTCATTATGTTAAATCAGTGATTTTTTTTTTCAAGCCTCAAATATCAGCAGTATATATTTTACACAAGAACCCAGTTTATGGGATAAATCCCTTTAATTTACAAAGTTTTTTTTAATATTCAACTTTCATGCTTTCATATGCTTGAAATTTGATTAAATGAGACTTGCCTAGCTTCCTGGCCACCACAATTTACATCAATGCTGCCTTTTATTTCATCCCTTGGATTGATTAAATTTGACTACAGGCTCATTCATATATCAGTTTTTCTTATACGAGAGCTATCTGTGTTCTTGATTTGTTGAAATCATACCTATGATAGCCTATGGAGTAGTTTACATGTCTAATTTTTTTCCTTGGATTGAGTGGTCTGCACAGAAACTTGTCAACTATTAATCCAAAGGCACACAGGCCTAGGAGGCCTTTAGCCTATATGAAAAGATTACTATTAAAGACTTGTGATAGTTGGGGATTCTATTGTAAATCTTTGAGTAGGGCCGATGAGCATCAAGTTATGCCAATGTTATGGAAATTTCTTTAGCCCTGCTTTTTACAGCATTTTACAGACTTAAAGAGGACCTGTCACACCCTTATGCTATGCTAACTGAAAGCAGTACTGAATGCAGCGTGTCAGCTGCATTCAGGGAAGGGGTCCCCCATGTGTCTAGCTCCCCTGTAAGATGTTAAAAAGACTTTATAAAGTGTACAGATAAGGAGTCCAGAGGGACTTACTCAGTAATGAGTCATTGCTGTTGCTGGTGTCCTCCCCGCCCCCAGCACTCTCTGTGCCACCTCCAGCCTCAGCGATGACACATACAGGAGGCTGAACAAGAGAGGGCTGGAGGCGGGGAGGACACCAGCAACAGCAATGACTCATTACTGAGTAAGTCCTTCCGGACTCCTTATCTGTAGATTTTATAAAGTATTTTTAACAACTTACAGGGGGGCTGGAAACATAGGTGACCCCTTCCCTGAATGCAGAAGACATGCTGCATTCAGTTAGCATAGCACCAGGGGGTGAAAGGTCCTCTTTAAAGCATAACTGCCATTTAAATTTTTATTTAATAATAATGTAGGGCAAGAGATTTTAACAAGCTTTCAAATATATTTTATAAGAGAATTCTGGTTGAAAACAATTCATAAACCTTCCACAAGGTGTCGCCACTAGACTGTGTCTGAAGCAGACATATGTTCATTCTCAGTCAGATTCTTTTTCACACTGAATACCGCCACATAACCATAAAAGGGTAAAGGGGTGGGGCCTACACAGCTGATGAGGTGACAACAATGTATCTGACATGCCCTCAGCGATGGGGCCAGTCTCTGTTGAGCAGAGAGACTGGCACCCATCACGCAGTCCTGCTGGTTCTGCTTACCCTCGTGCCATGCTTTCCACTGTTCACCCTGCCTGTGGTTTCATGTGGCCGTCTGGTTCCTTCTCATCCAGAAACCTGCATCCTCTTGACAGGTCTCCTGGGAGTGTGCACCACACCCAGCAAACATTTAAAGCAACAATACATCTGTTCCCTATTCAATCTCTCAGCTTGAGTGCTGACCTGCTCTGTGTATAAAAGACACCTTCCCCCTATGAGCAGGCCCGTATTTGGAGTTCCTGCCGCCCTAGGCACTGTCAGCGGTGCCGCCCCCCCCCCCTCGCACCACACACCCCATCGTGCCACGCCCCCCATCATGCCACGCCCCTCATCGTGCCACGCCCCCCATCGTGCCACGCCCCCCTGCAGACAGACTGCCTTGAAATAAATACAAAGAATAATAAAATCTTTTAATGATTTTAATTCGTTTATGTGCAAAAGGCAACAATAAGGTGATAATAAAGACTGCCCATTCCAGTCTACGGACAAAGACTGCAGCACTGATAATCATAGGAATATGTAAGTTATTAAATCATCTTTTGGATGGTTAGGGATGAGATAGCAAGGTGCAGAGTAGTGATAGCTACGAGAGGCTAAAAGGAGTTGTGAGGTTCCCATTATGGATGGAGTAGTGGATGGTTGCTAGATGACCACCACCATGTCCCAACAAGGCTGTGACATCAGCAAGGAGGTGGCAGTAATGTTTTGGGTCGTAATCATGTGGAGAGAGCTAGTTTGCCCCTATAGGGTCCATGAAGAAGTGAAAAGGACCACGGCAAAGTATATATACTTTTAGACTGACCACTTTTTTCTTCGTACTAAATCATCCCCATACATGACAATGCACCATCTCTTGGTACAGAGCATAGCCCTGAGTAATTGGCTGCTATGGGCATAAAAGTAGAGAAAACCATGGCGTAGCTACCAGTCTCCCCTGATCTCAACCCTATTGAGAAACTTGGAAGTACCTTTAAGCAAAAAAAATTTAAGATGCTGTAAGACATTAACCGTCACACCAGCAGCTCTGGGAGTCAATTCTGACATCCTGCAAACAAATACAATCTTAAAACATCCAAAACCTGACAAGTGCAATAAATGCAATATTTGTGAAGGTGATATCAAAGAAAGGCGATATACAATATGAGACATACTGGTAGGATGTTTACATTGTGAGCCCCAATGGGGACAGTGTTGATGATGTATGTAAAGTGCTGTGGAGTTCATAGTGTAATATAAATGTATAAGAATATTTCTTCATATGTCGTCACAATACCGGGATCTGAGGATCTTCTATTTCGAGGTCAGGGGCTCTCTGATGCCATGTCGCTGCCTGTCTCGCTGTCTTCCTCTTTTCACACTGCAGTGTGGTGGACAAGAGAGCATTAACTGGTTAATAACAAGAAGTATGGAGTGTGTACTAACTGAGCCTTACACCCTCCCCATACCATGTCCGGCAGACATTGTAGGATTACTATATGGATTTTATTAATAGGGTACGGTCACACTGGCGTGAAACTCGGATGACTGCAATGTGTCATTGTCTCACATTGCAGTCAGACCAATGTTAATCAATGTCTGAAACACATTGGCGAGTGTCACACGCTTTTTTCTCATCCAGATTCTGGATGGGAAAAAAGTCACAAGATGCTGCAAGAGTCTGCGATTCACGTGCGAGACTCGCCAATGCAAGTCTATGGGTCTGACAAAATTTTGGACCGCACACGCACCATCCGAGACCCAGAGGCATTTGTTTTTTTCACAGATACATTATCATTCTGCAGCTGAAAGCACTGTAAAATGCTCCTGTAAATGATTCTACAGTAATAGCTGCTGAGAAACAAAACAGATTGCACAAGGATGTTGTGAACCAGACAGCCCCGGGTCTGATTCCAGATTGACCCGGATGGCAGCTATCTGCCATCTGGTTTCCCTGTGTCCGGGAGGTTGCAGGGTTTTCTCCGGACACAAAAACGTTGCAAGCAACGTTTCTGTGCCCATGTGAAAAATGCTGAGAACCTCGGATCCTCCCGGATTGTCCCAGTCCGATGCGATCCGATGCCCCCTCACATAGGGGTCTATGGCACTGGATCGCACCAGAGCCGACAAAATCTGGCACCCGGGAGCCGGACGGCCGGTGCTAAAGCTCAGCACTATGGGATCTCCCCTGCTAACAGTTCCGGACCGCGGACAGCTCCCAGTGAGCCGCGAACCTGAATTATCAGCAGCTGCGTGAAGAAGAATCCAGCTACACACCGGACAAGAGGGCATGTTTGGCCCTCCCGTTCTCTTTGATGATCCGATCCGGGGCTGTCTGCTGTGGACCGGATCACACTAGGTCTGTGTGGGCTGCTCCCATCCCTCTTCCCCCTAGCTATGCAATGCTGCAGTGCCTGCAGGCTGCTGCCGCCCAGGTCTGTGTGGGCCACTCACTCCCATCCTCCCCATATGTATGCAATGCAGTGCCTGCTGCAGCCAAGGTCTGTGTGTGGGCCGCTGTCATCCCGATCCCCCTACCCCCATATCATATGGGGGGGGGGGGTGATAGTGGCCCACACAGACTTGGGCTGCAGCAGCCTGCAGGCACTGCAGCAGTGCATAGATAGGGGGGACGGGAGCGGCCCACACATAACTGGGGTTGGCGACGCTGCAGAATTGCATAGATACATAATGTGGGGGATGGCAGCGGCCCACACATTACTTGGGCCCCCAGCCCCAGTTATGTGTGTGCCGCTCCCATCCGCCACATATGTATCTATGCAATGCTGCAGCGCTCCCAGCCTGGGGGTGCAGCAGCATTGCATTTGCATACATACATAATGCGGGGGATGGGAGCGGCCCACACATAACTGGGGCTGGGGACGCTGCAGCATTGCATAGATACATAATGTGGGGGATGGCAGCAGCCCACACATTGGGGCTGGGGGCCCAAGTAATGTGTGGGCCGCTCCCATCCGCCACATATGTATCTATGCAATGCTGCAGCGCTCCCAGCCTGGGGGTGCAGCAGCATTGCATTTGCATACATACATAATGCGGGGGATGGGAGCGGCCCACACATAACTGGGGCTGGGGACGCTGCAGCATTGCATAGATACATATGTGGGGGATGGCAGTGAGCGGCCCACACATTACTTGGGCCCCCAGCCCCAGTTATGTGTGGGCCGCTCCCATCCGCCACATATGTATCTATGCAATGCTGCAGCGCTCCCAGCCTGGGGGTGCAGCAGCATTGCATTTGCATACATACATAATGCGGGGGATGGGAGCGGCCCACACATAACTGGGGTTGGCGACGCTGCAGCATTGCATAGATACATAATGTGGGGGATGGGAGCGGGCCACACATAACTTGGGCCCCCAGGCCCAGTTATGTGTGGGCCGCTCCCATCCCCCACCCCACATATGTATCTATGCAATTCTGCAGCGCTCCCAGCCTGGGGGTGCTGCAGCATTGCATACATACATAATGTGAGGGATGGGAGCGGCCCACACATAACTTGGGTCCCCAGGCCCAGTTATGTGTGGGCCGCTCCCATCCCCCACCCCACATATGTATCTATGCAATGCTGCAATGCTGCAGCGCTCCCAGCCTGGGGGTGCTGCAGCATTGCATACATACATAATGTGGGGGATGGGTGCGGGCCACACATAACTTGGGCCCCCAGGCTCAGTTATGTGTGGGCCGCTCCCATCCCCCACCCCACATATGTATCTATGAAATGCTGCAATGCTGCAGCGCTCCCAGCCTGGGGGTGCTGCAGCATTGCATACATACATAATGTGGGGGATGGGAGCGGCCCACACATAACTTGGGTCCCCAGGCCCAGTTATGTGTGGGCCGCTCCCATCCCCCACCCACATATGTATCTATGCAATGCTGCAGCGCTCCCAGCCTGGGGGTGCTGCATCATTGCATACATACATAATGTGGGGATGGAAGCGGCCCACACATAACTGGGGCTGGAGATGCTGGCAGCTGCAGCATTGCATAGATAACTGGCCCCCAGCCGCTCCCACCCCCCACAAGCCACATTATATTTTTCTATACAACATGGAATGCCCAGGGCTGGCCCATGCTGCACTTCATCATTAACATACGGCCGGCGGGCAGCGGCGCCGCTGACTCACACTTGAGGCTGAGCCCAGCCGCTGTCTGCCTGGCTGTCGGCGCGGGAACCGGGAATGTGCTGCCGCCTGCCCGGGCCTCTGCGGATTTCCTCCTGGGTCCTGCTCTGCGCCCTCTCCGCCCTCCTCCGATGCACGGCGGTGACTGCTGACACTCACACCGTCGTCCCGGCGCGGCGGCGCCGTCTGCGGCGATGTGCTGCCACGGGCGGCCAGTCTGCGACCTCTGCAAACCAGTGCCGCCTCTGCCCGGTCCTCCGCGGGAACACAGTATACAGAACACTATCTACTCCGCGGCGGGCCGGCCCCCTCCAGTCCTGCTCTCTTCCGGCTATGTGAGGTGGCCGGCCTGATGACGCGTCACGACGGGGGAGCGGGAAGGGGGGGGGGGTTATTAGGGGGCGGGGCTTAAAACCCGGCCGACACGGGGCGGCAAAAAAAAAATAAAAATAAATTAAAAAAAGAAAACACGCAGAGGCTCCGCCCCCCCTATGAATGGCGCCGCCCTAGGCACGTGCCTACGGGTGCCTAATGGCAAATACGGCCCTGTCTATGAGAGGTGCCTGGGTAACATGCTCATTCCTGTGGAACATTGCCAGTGTGCACGTCACCCTCCTGCAGTGCTCTGCACTAGGAAGACAGCTGGCAATTCATTATTCTGCATTTCTCTGGATATTCTGGATCTTGCTTTGTGCTGTCTACGCCTCTCCTGAATTACATGGGACCTTCGAGATTCCTCTAATGGCTGGGTTACCATTCCAGGACCGTTCTGAGCTCCCAGGATTCTCTGTACTGACATAGCAAGCGTTCCAAAGTCTTCCCATTTCTTCTGCTATGGTCTGTACGGGTCGCCCCTGCTACCGTCTGTAGGGTATGGGATTTGTGGCATTTAGACTTCCTGAAGCTGTGCCGGGTTTATCCTTGTACAGGGGTTACCTCGCCAGTTGCTCCTCCATAAGAGTTTGGTGTCATGATCCAGAGAGTCCTCTCCTCAGACACATTTGCTTTTTGTTAACCTTTTCCTCAATAAATATCCTTGGTTTATTGAAGTGACTCTCCAGTCTCTTGTTGTATTGGGTATTCAGCTGCCACTACTTCAAGTGGCCCAGTGAGTTCACTTTACATCTCCATGCCCTTTGGACATAACAGTTCAGATTATCTCAGGCTACAGCACGGTGCTGAACAATGTCAGAATGTCAGAATAAGTGCACCACACCCTGCAAACATTTAAAGCAACAGTACATCTGTTCCCTATTAGATCTCTCAGCTTGAGTGCTGACCTGCTCTGTGTATAAAATACACCTTCCCCCTATGAAAGGTGCCTGGGCAACATGCTCATTCCTGTGGAATGTTGCCAGTGTCTACCTCACCCTCCTGCAGTGCTCTGCACTAGGAAGACAGCTGGCAGTTCTTCATTATGTATTTCTCTGGATATTCTGGATCTTGCCTTGGGCTGTCTAAGCCTCTCCTGAATTACATGAGACCTTTGAGATTCCTCTAATGGTCCCTTTACACGCGGCCACAGGAAGGTAGAAACAGGCAGGCATCGGACACAATTGTGCCTGTTGCCTTGAAAAGACCACGATGTGGCGGCATGTAAATCTGAACTTTCCTTCCTGTGTCTTCCCTGAAGGAAGGAAAGTCCTGATTTACACGCTGCCACATCGTGGTCTTTTCAAGGCAACAGGCACAATTGTGTCCGATGCCTGCCTGTTTCTACCTTCCTGTGGCCGTGTGTAAAGGGACCATAATGGCTGGGTTAGCCACTCCAGGACTGTTGTGAGCTCCCAGGATTCTCTGTACTGACATAGCAAGCGTTCCGAAGTCTTCCCATTTTTCTGCTATGATCTGTACGGGTCGCCCTTGCTACCATCTGCACGGATATGGAATTTGTGGCATTTAGACCTCCTGGAGCTGTGACGGGTTTATCCTGCTCTTGGCACAAGCTTCTAATTTGTCATCTGGCTCCACACAGCTTAGTCATGATCTGTTAACCCCTTCTCTACTGGAACATCACACTGCTCACTATCAGCTCATGGCTCCACACAACTCACTCAGGATTTCTGTTAACCCCTTCTCTGCTGACACATCACACTGCTAACTATCAGCTTGCTCTTAGGAGCTGTGACTGCTGTGCACTCCTGAGTGACAGCAATGCATTATAAATGCAAACAGGACAGTGCTTCCTGGATCTGCGCTGCACACATGATGAAAAGATATGCAGAAAGCACTGGTCATTGTGCAGAGATGACTTGAATTAAAGCCATCTCTGCACAACGACCAGTGGTTTCTTGGTATCATTTCATCATATGTGCAGCATGGATCCAGGAAGCACTGTCCTCCTTGCATTTGGTTTCGGCACCACTGTGTGGGTGGAATGTGGATCCTGCAGCAGCCACAACTACACCTTCATACCAGTTGTACCTATGAATGAATAGACAAGGGCGCAATGGGTGTTATTTTCTTATTGTATAGTGTATGCAGTGCACTAACTGCTCACCTTAGTTGGTTGTGTGACCCGCAATCAGAGCTCTAATCCAACTGCCGTACGACTCCCCACTTGAGGTGGCCAACGTGATATCACAAAGGACAGAAACAAAGCGGTCCGCGCTGCTCTTTTGCAGTTTTTAAAAGAGCACAGAAAAATAAGTCATATGTCACAAAAAAGCATTATCTTAGCTACTATATGACCCATCATTAACAACCAGTGCAGTATTGCGTTCTTTGTAATGAAATAACATTTAGAGTTTAAAGACGCAGTGGACCACTAGACACACCAAGGTTTTAACGGAGGAAAATAAGGGTAGTGATGGGCGAGCATGCCATGCTCGCCAGTAGTCGGTGCTCACCCAAGCAGAACAGTACTCGCGATGCTCGGCTTTACAGAGCCAGCACACATGCAGTGATTGGCTGTCAATCACTGTAATGCCACAGCCATGTTGGTTGGGGCATTACAGTGATTGGCTGGCCGCACAGCGTCATCAGGTCTATATAAGACCTGACGGTGCTGTGCTCGTCACTCTGCTCCACATTGTCAGCTAATGTAGGGAGAGGTGCTGCTGAGTGAGGGACAGATTTTGGGTCTTTTAGGTAGTGTAAATGCTGGGATAAAAAATCCATCAAAACAACAGTCCTTTTGAGGACTTATCTAGCTGTGTGAAGGCAGGCAGGGCATATAGCACACTTCGGTGTACCAGAAGAAGCTGTATACCAGTCAGCACATCTGGGGCTGGTGTACAGGCTTCTAATATCTATCTATCTATCTATCTACAATGAAAAAAGTTATGAGCAGCGTCTCTTTTACAGCAGATATGCTGGGTGCTTTTCAGTCCCTGTGATGGGGATCAACCATCAACTTAATAATACTTGCAAAAAATGAGGCTGCAGCACACAATTTGGAGTGTTTTCTTTGCCTTTAATGGCATATAGGCATGGTGAGGCGACGTTTCGGTCCTCTGACCTTCTTCCAGCAGTCACTTAGGGCAAATGCTGGGAATTTTATACATCCTCCAATATCAATTCTTATTAATCAATTTACAGTGCTATTAGTGTTTCTTTATACATAAACAATTTCTCTTTATAATGAAATCAATGCAGTAATTTTTACACTTTCATACATGGTTGCTTTTCACATTAAAACAATAAAATTCTCTCTACTTACAGTTATATGTTCACATAGATCAATTGCAGCTCAGGTGCCCGCTTGATTGTTATTAATTGTTGGATGATTATAGCAATATATGTTTCTCTCCATGTGCGGTCCTTCCCTGACCGCGCGCCGCCATTACGGCGTTGTTTACCAACTACTGCGCCTGCGCATATGCGAGACGCTTCCCTAGTTACTTCTCATTACCGGAAGCGAGTTCATCGCCATATTAGGGATCTCGCGCATGCGCTGTAGCATCCAGCGTTTGTTTGTGCGCGTCTTTATACATTCCCTTCCTGTGCCTGCATATTTCATCAAGATGTCTCCAAATCACATTATAACATTACCAAAATTCATTTATATGTGTGTTATATGTTAAATATATATTATAAGTGTCATTATTCTATAAAATTCTATAAAATTCTACCTCTGACTCTAGATTGTGATTTAAAGTGACAGTGCATTTTTGTGATGTGGATCATTATCCATTTGATTATTATTTTTTATTTTCTATTTTTTGTTGCTGTGTATTCTAATCTTTTGCCTCACAAATACGTGTGCTTCAGCTTTCCACACTAAGTATTTTGTACCCAGAATTTATTACATGGGTCACCGTATACTAGTTACACTATGGCTATTCATGTTTACATTGGGTAACCTGTTAAAAGTGCATCCCATCCTGGGTTGTAGCACTCCCCTGTCAGTACAGTGTTCAGGGAGATCTCTCTCAATTCACACTACCTGCCCAAGGTAAAACAGGACTTTCCCATCTTTTTACTTATTATTTCTTTAGCCATTAGTGTTGGTTTATAACCATATGTTTATTGCTGAGGCAAAAAGAAAAAATAGAAGTCTTTATTTTAAGCAATTGTTTTTTATTTTTTATTTTCCATTTGTTTTTTCATAATTCTAAAGTGCATTATAAGTGCTTTCTCAGTGCTTTAATTAAGTGCATAAATAGTGCAAATATATTATTAATTATCTATAAAAAATCAATTATTGTATTTATGGAGGAGAAATGAGGGGAGTGTTTTTCATAAGTTAAATTGCGCTTCGTCTGTGTAGTTGGTTCTTAAGTGTGTCAAATTAGCGGGCACCCGATATGCAAGTGCTCCATCTTCTATAAAATCCTCCTATATAGCAGAAAACAGAAGAAAGAAGAAGATAAATATATGAATAAAAACAATTATAAGAAACCATGATTCGAGCCGTTGCATGATATATCATAACTACAGTGCTACATTACATTCAGTGATTGTGCATTAAAGTGACTAAAAACCACAAATACTTAAATGAGAAACAGTTTTTTAAAGGGCTGTGTGCAATTTAAAATCTACATTGAGTCCCTCTGGTTTCAAAGTTTGCAACCTGTGGATCCACTCCAATTCCTTGGTTTTCAGTAAACCTACTCTATCTCCACCTCTTCTGGGCATTGGTACAGTGTCTATTAGCCTAAATTTCAAATCTTTCTCCTTATGGTTTGCCTCCGCAAAATGTTTTGACACTGGTAAATTCATAATCTTTTTTCGTATCGTGTAACGGTGGTGCGTAATTCTTACTTTAAAATCTAGGGTAGTTTCTCCTACATATAATAAATGACAAGGGCATTCAAGAAGATAAATAACGTGATCTGAGTTACACGTTAAAAAATGTTCAATTTTGTACTCCTTACCTGTTTTGGGATGGGTGAATTTGTTGCCTTTGATCATGAAGGAGCAGTTTATACAACTGATACAGGGATAGCATCCTGTTCTTTTCTCTCTAGTTAGTGTGATCTGTCTTTCTCTTTTCATTGTGCCAATGTCAGACCTGACCAATAAATCTTTGACATTTTTCCCTTTTCTATATGATATTAGGGGGGATTTTTGTACTCCTCGATCTGGGGTAAGCATTTTTTTAACATTGTCCAATGTTTTTGGACAATGCCTACTATGCTCTTTGTTTCTTCCCCATATGTTAGTACTAGAGGGACTCTCTTTAGTTTGTCTTTCTTCCCTCTTGTGTCTCCTTTAATCTCCCTGTTCGCCAAATTCCTTTTTTGTTGTTGCAGTATTTTGTTAGGGTACCCTCTGTTTTTAAATTTTTCGATTAATTTGTCTATTTCTACCTCCCTTTCTTGTTCGTTACTTACAATCCGGTTTACTCTGATCATTTGTCCAAGTGGAATAGCCTTTTTTAAGCTAACTGGATGACCACTAGTATAATGGAGGAGTTTATTTTTGTCAGTGGCTTTTACAAAAAGTGTTGTTTCAATCTGACCCTCTTTCAGAAGTACTTTGACATCCAGGAACTGCATTTCTGTTGAGGAATGCACTTCCGTAAATTTTATTGTGTCATCAACCGTATTTACGTATCTGAAGAAGGACAAAAATTCATTCTCAGTCCCTTTCCATATTATGAAGATATCGTCCACATATCTCCACCACCTCTCCACATGGGAGAAGTGGTGGGACGTGTAGACGAACTCCTCCTCCAAGTAGACCATAACAGCCCCTGCGTATGAACATGCCATTCGAGCACCCATAGCGGTCCCCATCAATTGTAAGAAAAACTCATCACCGAACAAGAAATAGTTTTGTTTAAGTACTATCTCTAACAGATCCATAATCAGTTGTTTGCATGGGTCTGTATAGTCTCTTGTTCTTAGAAAATCTGCAATTACTTTGATTCCCATCTCATGCTTGATGGAGGTGTATAATGATGTTACATCAAAAGAGGCCAATATGTACTCTTTATTCCCCATAAATTTGGTTTGCTCCTTATACCTTGCAAGCTCCTCAAGGAAATGTCCTGTGTCTTTGACATAAGACTTCCCCTCAGTAGCAAAAGGATTCATGACTTTTTCCAAAAAAATCCCAATATTGTAAAATATAGATTGTATTCCTGCCACTATGGGCCTGCCTGGTGGGTCAGTTAATGATTTGTGAATTTTTGGAACCAGGTAGAGAACTGGTGTCACTGGATTATTTTCAAACAGGAAGTCATGTAGATTTTGATCTATAATTCCTCCTATTAAGGCAGTGCTCAGTACCTTTTGTATGTTTTTTTGTATTTCAAATTTGGGATCATTTTGTAACCTCTTATACACCTGATTGTCACCCAACTGCCTATAGACCTCCTTCAAATACGTCTCCTTGTCCATGATGACGGTTGCTCCCCCTTTGTCTGCTGGTTTTATTATTAAACCGCCATCATGGACAAGCTCTTGTACTGCCTGGATCTGTTCTCTAGTTACATTTGGATTTATTAGTTCAGTTTTGGCTGTATTTCTCAAAATTTTTATTTCCTGTTTCACTGCTTGTTCAAAAGCCTCTACTATGGGAATATCATCATTTGGCATAAAATTACTTTTGCGTTGGATACCTAATTTCTGTAAGTTTAATTCACTAGTGTTTAGTCCCTTTTCTACGGTCTTATTATGAAAATGATATTTTAGACGTATGCTTCTGAAAAATTGGTACATTTCTTTTTCTACAGTAAACCAGTTTACATGTGTCGACATACTGTAAGACAAGCCTTTGTTTAAAATCTCTAATTGACTGCATGAAAGTTCTTTACCAGACAAATTATCCCAAAACAGGTAAGGAGTACAAAATTGAACATTTTTTAACGTGTAACTCAGATCACGTTATTTATCTTCTTGAATGCCCTTGTCATTTATTATATGTAGGAGAAACTACCCTAGATTTTAAAGTAAGAATTACGCACCACCGTTACACGATACGAAAAAAGATTATGAATTTACCAGTGTCAAAACATTTTGCGGAGGCAAACCATAAGGAGAAAGATTTGAAATTTAGGCTAATAGACACTGTACCAATGCCCAGAAGAGGTGGAGATAGAGTAGGTTTACTGAAAACCAAGGAATTGGAGTGGATCCACAGGTTGCAAACTTTGAAACCAGAGGGACTCAATGTAGATTTTAAATTGCACACAGCCCTTTAAAAAACTGTTTCTCATTTAAGTATTTGTGGTTTTTAGTCACTTTAATGCACAATCACTGAATGTAATGTAGCACTGTAGTTATGATATATCATGCAACGGCTCGAATCATGGTTTCTTATAATTGTTTTTATTCATATATTTATCTTCTTCTTTCTTCTGTTTTCTGCTATATAGGAGGATTTTATAGAAGATGGAGCACTTGCATATCGGGTGCCCGCTAATTTGACACACTTAAGAACCAACTACACAGACGAAGCGCAATTTAACTTATGAAAAACACTCCCCTCATTTCTCCTCCATAAATACAATAATTGATTTTTTATAGATAATTAATAATATATTTGCACTATTTATGCACTTAATTAAAGCACTGAGAAAGCACTTATAATGCACTTTAGAATTATGAAAAAACAAATGGAAAATAAAAAATAAAAAACAATTGCTTAAAATAAAGACTTCTATTTTTTCTTTTTGCCTCAGCAATAAACATATGGTTATAAACCAACACTAATGGCTAAAGAAATAATAAAGTAAAAAGATGGGAAAGTCCTGTTTTACCTTGGGCAGGTAGTGTGAATTGAGAGAGATCTCCCTGAACACTGTACTGACAGGGGAGTGCTACAACCCAGGATGGGATGCACTTTTAACAGGTTACCCAATGTAAACATGAATAGCCATAGTGTAACTAGTATACGGTGACCCATGTAATAAATTCTGGGTACAAAATACTTAGTGTGGAAAGCTGAAGCACACGTATTTGTGAGGCAAAAGATTAGAATACACAGCAACAAAAAATAGAAAATAAAAAATAATAATCAAATGGATAATGATCCACATCACAAAAATGCACTGTCACTTTAAATCACAATCTAGAGTCAGAGGTAGAATTTTATAGAATTTTATAGAATAATGACACTTATAATATATATTTAACATATAACACACATATAAATGAATTTTGGTAATGTTATAATGTGATTTGGAGACATCTTGATGAAATATGCAGGCACAGGAAGGGAATGTATAAAGACGCGCACAAACAAACGCTGGATGCTACAGCGCATGCGCGAGATCCCTAATATGGCGATGAACTCGCTTCCGGTAATGAGAAGTAACTAGGGAAGCGTCTCGCATATGCGCAGGCGCAGTAGTTGGTAAACAACGCCGTAATGGCGGCGCGCGGTCAGGGAAGGACCGCACATGGAGAGAAACATATATTGCTATAATCATCCAACAATTAATAACAATCAAGCGGGCACCTGAGCTGCAATTGATCTATGTGAACATATAACTGTAAGTAGAGAGAATTTTATTGTTTTAATGTGAAAAGCAACCATGTATGAAAGTGTAAAAATTACTGCATTGATTTCATTATAAAGAGAAATTGTTTATGTATAAAGAAACACTAATAGCACTGTAAATTGATTAATAAGAATTGATATTGGAGGATGTATAAAATTCCCAGCATTTGCCCTAAGTGACTGCTGGAAGAAGGTCAGAGGACCGAAACGTCGCCTCACCATGCCTATATGCCATTAAAGGCAAAGAAAACACTCCAAATTGTGTGCTGCAGCCTCATTTTTTGCAAGTATCTATCTATCTATCTATCTATCTATCTATCTACTAGAAAAAAATTCTCTGCAGCACACAGCTACTACCAATGTGCAGACATGCTAACAAGCGGTATATATTTGAGGAAAAAATTAAAAAACTTATTTTTTTATTTTCTTGCGGTTCTTGGTACGCACATTGGCCAATGTCCGTTTGCTCATCTGCCACGACAAGGCGAGCCCAGGTCTGATGAGTCCTAACGCTGACATCCCTGTCCTCCTTTTCCTCCCTATCCCACTCTCAAGTGGGTGGACACCATCTCAAACTAAGACCACCTGTGGGTGATGAGGGTGCAAGTTGCAGTCATGGAGCCAGATTCTCCATTCGCTATACACAAAACAGAAAAAAACTGCACAGCACTCACAGACTAACGCTGACATCCCTGTCCTCCTTTTCCTCCCTATCCCACTCTCAACATGAGAGTCACGGGACAGGCAGCGTAACATAAAGACAGCCATGCGTACCAGACTGGTAACAGGCAAGACTTCTGTGTCTTCACTAAGAAGACGACTGACTCTCTTCCTCCTCCTCCTCCCTGTCCTCTGGCCATCCACGCTGAACAGACGGTATGACAGTTGTGCAAGTAGTACCATCTATAGCACATGAATTTAGCTCCTGTTTTTCTTCTTCCTCCTCCTCATTTTCCTCAATCCAGTTGGGATGAGATGAGGCTGGGCTGTGTGTATTCACCCTGTATGGTTCCTTGCTCCATCTCATCATGCTCCGCCTACAATGCATCCTCTTTGATTTTGAGCAGAGAGCGTTCTAGAAGACAGAGACGTGGGATGGTGATGCTAATGATGGCATCATCGCCGCTCATCGTCTTGGTGGAGTCCTCAAAGTTTTGGAGCACGGTAAATATGTCAGACATCCATGTCCACTCCTGATGTCTTATGTGTGGAGTCTGAAGCGAATACTAATGGCCTTGTTGATGCTGGTAGTCAACAACTGCCCTCTTCTGCTCACAAATCCTGACCAACATCTGCAATGTATAATTGCAATGCATGGGGACAGAAAGAAGAGCGGCTCTCACTCAGTAGGCGACTTTCTAAAATGGGCACACAGGCGGTGTACTTTGACAAGCAGAGTCGACAGCTCCAGGGTTGATTTAAGAAACTGCTGAACCACGAGGTTGAGCACATGGGCCCAGGTATGGGATATGTGTGAGCTAATCTCACCTCAGAGCCGCCACCAGGTTCTGGCCATTGTCACACACAACCATGCTTGGCTGTTCATTCAGCTGTGTGAGACACAGATCCGCCTGCTCTTTCAGAGCTGTCCGCAATTCTTCAGCATTGTGCAGTTTGTAACCTATGCATATTAGCTTCAGCACAGCCTGTGCTGCAGTGCTTCCAGCTTCTGACTGATGTGGAGGGTGAAGAGGAGGAAGAGGCTGAGGAGGATGACGTGCAGAAGCTGTAGACTGTGGGGGCAACCCTGATTGAGTTAAGGCCCACAATCCTTGGCATCGGGAGAATGGGTCCCGGCTTCCACTATGTTAAACCAGTGTGCCGTCAGCAAGATATACCATTCCTGGCCACAAGCACTTCTTCACGTGTCCGTGGTTAGGTGAACTTTCCCGGTAACTGCGTTATTAAGGGCACAGCTAATATTTTGGGACACGTACTTGTTTAATATGCGAACAGCACACCGGGAGAAATAGTGTCGGCTGGGGACTGAGTAACGAGGGACATCTGCTGCCATCAGGTTGCGGAATGCTTCCGTCTCCACTAGCCTAAAAGGCAACATTTTGAGTGCAAGCAGTTGCGAAATATGCAAATTGACTAGTGTGGCCTGTGGGGCATTGGCTGCATATTTGCACTTGCGTTCTAAGGACTGGGGTATGGAAACTGAACACTGCGCTGGGACAAGGACATGGACATG
This sequence comes from Allobates femoralis, assembly GCA_033576535.1. Lineage (NCBI taxonomy): Eukaryota > Metazoa > Chordata > Amphibia > Anura > Aromobatidae > Allobates > Allobates femoralis. Next base: position 506,933,843 of record JARQOC010000002.1, read on the forward strand.
ATTGCTGATAGTGGTATTTCTGATTGTGCAACAACAGGTGCAGGACAGGAGGCATCTTCGCATGCACTATGGACAGGGGATTGCCTTGCATGCACAACAGTGGAAGAAGCAGTGATGTCACCCGCAGACACTGCTCCTGGACCTTGGGGTTCGGCCCACAAAGTCGGGTGCTTTGCTGCCATATGCCTTATCATTCTGGTGGTGGTCAAGCTGGTAGTTTTGCTACCCCTGCTGATGCTGGCATAGCAGGTGGTGCAAATGGCCTTTTTGGAATTATCGGTAGAGTCCTTAAAAAACAGCCAGGCTCGGGAAGACCTAACAGTTGTACTGGCAACTTCCATCATGTTGGTGTTACGGGGAACGGCTGCCCGCCTTCTGTCTGCAGCCACCACACTGCTTCTTCCTGCCTGTTGGGGTGCTACGCCTGCCCCTGTGCGCAGCTGTCCTCGCTCTGCATGTCCTCCTGCAAAGGCTGGGTCAGTTACTATATCATCCACCGTGTCATCTTCCACTTCCGCACCCTGGACCTCCTCTTGACTTTCTGGCAATTGTGTCTGATTGTCGTCCACATCATGTGACACTTTCCCACCATCACCTTCGTGCGACCGTGGCTGCTCAAATATTGGGGCATCACTACATACTATCTCCTCTTGCCTCCTTTCAAGTGGAGTGAGCGAGAGGCCCACATCTATAAATGGAAAAGTGAACATCTCTTCAGAGTGTCCAAGTGTGGGATTAGTTTTGTCCAGGCACTCAGCATGGTGGCAGGAAGGAGGATCAAACACTATGGGAGACCCACTTCCTAATAATGGGAACATACATTATTTAAAGAGACCCTCCTGCACGGGCCTTGAAAGGTGCATCGGAGTGCCTCTTAATTTTTGACAGCCCTGCATAGGGCAAGACTATGGGAGACCCAATTCCTAATAATGGGAAGATGCAATATTTAAAGAGGCCCTCCTCCAAGTCTCTTCAAAGGAGCATCGGAGTGCCTCACAATTTAAAAAAAAAAAAATCTTTAATGTAATAAAAAAAAAATATGATACACCAACACTGCCTCACAAATGAGTATGAGCCCTTAACATTTTCCCCCGGAAAATCCATTTTGGTTTCATTTTTGGACATTTTATTGTGACTCCGTAAAAGTGGCGTAATACTCAGACAGAATTGTTCACAGCAGTGACCTGGGAGTCAGAAATGCTTAAAGGGATATTCCCCATGCTGTTACCATGTCATTTGAGCACTGTTCTTATACATTTTTTAACTTTTTTAGGGTTTTCCAGGCTGCCGGGGGTGCCGCCAGAAAAATGCTCGGGTTTCCCCTTCGGTTAAAATTGGGCTCGGTGCTTGGGTTGAGTACCCGAGCATCCCGATATTCTCGACTCGAGCATCGAGCACCCAAGCATTTTACTGCTCACTCATCAATAATAAGGGGTAAAAAGGCAAAAAATGTGATCATAGGGGATCTGCTGTGAACACTGTTATTGGGATAATGTTCCCCAATTCTGTACTAATGTACAGAAACACAAAAACTGATGGTATGATGTGGTATATGGGGTACAAAGAGAGTGGGGCCATTCTTCATCAATGGAAACCTCAATGCCACTGGATATCTTAATCATGAAGCATTGTCAGATATTCAATGACATTAAGGTTTAAACCAAGCACACCATTGTTTTTCTTATGAAATTCTCAATAAGTTGGATGTATCACATAACCCTCTTGTCTTTGAAAAAAATAAAGTTGGATCCAAAATGGCTGACTTCAAAATGGCTGTTATGGTCATCACCCATCTGGAAAAGTTTCCCCCTCCCATATACTAATGTGTCACAAAGTTAAAGTTGATATCACCAACCATTCCCATTGTTTTAGGTGCACACATATAAATGGTACACCGGACCCGTAGAAGCGGGACATCCCGCGAAGCGATCACCATCGGTCCTAGCACCTCCCTCCCTGTATCATGCACCTGCTGCTGTATTTTTTTTTATTAAATTAATCAGCTGCAAACTGGAATGCTGAGTACCGCCATCTTTTTTGGGATATATTGTCTTGAACTCTGGCTGAGCAACAGGAAATTCCACAGCACGCCACTGCCACAGGAGTATACAAGTAACGCTGTTAACAGGTCAGTGCCCGCCTTTCATTTCTATGCTTGAATCTATACATATAAATGGCCCACCTGTATAAATAACTATGAAAATCCTAATTAAAGGGAACCTGACCCCTCCAAATCACCCCCAACCCTATTAATACCTGTCCCTGCACCATGACAGATCATTATTAGTGGTCCTTTTCTGTAAAAAAATCACTCTGTAACATTGGAATAATCAACAATATACACTTACAAATCTGAGACTTCTTGGCTATGAATAAGTCTCACAGGGCATCCCCTGTGAGACTCTAAGCCTTCCCTAGGTGCTCATTTTCATGCCCCGAATGATCCACCCTCTCTCTGTCTGTGCTGCTGTGATGTGCAGCTGAAGGCAGGACTAATGATTTGCATTCTGTGAGTGATAGAGAGGGGGGAGGGTAAAGCCTGCACAAGTAGAGCACACAGACAGAGAGAGGTTGGATCCTGGAGCTGCAAAACAACACGCCCTAATTATTATCACTAATGAGTGAGTATTAAAACGTTTTTATGCACTTTCACAGGATGCTTTTAGGAGACAAAAGAAGTGTGAGATTAGTGATGGGATGCTGCAGGGACATGTTTTGGTAGCTTAGGAGGCTTTCTGGATCATTCGGGGAGTGAAATTGAGCACCTAGGGAGGGCTTAGAGTCTCACATGGGCGCCCTGTGAGACTTATCCAGGGACAAGAAGTCTCAGATTTGTAAGTGTATATTGTTGATTATTCCAATGTAAAAGAGCGCTTTTTTTTACCGAAAAGGAGCACTAATAATGATTGACATGGTGCAGGGACAGGTATTAATAGGGTTGGGGGTGATTTGGAGGGGTCAGGTTCCCTTTAACCTAAAACGCAGTTGCATACCACCCATAGAGGAAGACCACACAGCCGCTATGGGGCCCCTGAGCCTAAGGTCCCCAACACCACTTGGAATAAAGCCCCTCCCCCCATCTGCAGGGGCCTTTGGCACTATTACTGTAGTTTACTCGATTTGAGGATCTTTGGTGACATCACAGTCATGTGTTTCACCAAAGGCCCTGCACTGCACCAGTCCCAGGCCTGCACAATATGCTGATTGCTGGACCTGGAGACCTCCCCTCTCTGTCAGCATCAGGACTGAAGTACAATAGAGGATGGAAGTGCTCCACTGACATGCTGCTGGATCCAGGCTGCAAAAGGAAGAGGGCACAGCACAGCAGGGACTGAGGAGAGGTAAGTATTTACTTAATTATTCAGCCAGTGAGCACAAAGTAGCCAAAGGGCCATGGGGGCAATATGCTATATGGAGGACAGGACTGTACCATAGTACATAGAGGATAGGACTGTAGATGCTGCAATATGATATATGGAGCACAGGACTGTAGAAGCGGCATTATGCAACATTAAGGACAGAACTGTGGAGGCTGCAATATGCTATATGGAGTACAGGACTGTAGAGCCTGCAAAATGCTATATGGAGGACAGGACCTTAGAGGCCGCAAAATAGTATATGGAGGACAAGAAAGTAGAGGATGAAATATCTTATATGAACGACATGACTGTAGAGGCTGAAATATGGTATATGGAAGACAGGACAGAAGAAGCTTCAATATGCTATATGGAGGACAGGACTGTGGAGGCTGAAATATGCTATATGGAGGACAGGACTGTGGAGACTACAATATGCTATATGAAGGATACCACTGTAGAGGTTGCAATATGGTATATGGAGGACAGGACTGTAGAGGCTGCAATATGGTATATGGAGGACAGGACTGTCAAGGCTACATTATGCTTTATGGAAGACTATAGAGGCTGCATTATATTCTATATGGAAGGCAATGTGGGACCCATTATACTATATAGTGGACTATGGGGGACCCATTACTTTATGGAAGGCTATGGGGAGCCATTATAATATTTAAATAGATTTGTGGAGGACATTATGATATTTGGAGTGCTATGAGTAAGCCTTTATACTTTATGGAGGCATATTTGTGGGCCATTATACTGTATGCAAGCAATTATATAGTGTGATGGGTTGTCTGGAGTCTATCATACTATGCGGAGGGCTATGTGGGGGCCACTATATAGTGTGGAAAGGTGTTGGATCATTGCATGGAGGGCTGTGTGGGTGTCACCGTCAGGGATTATACTCTGCTGGAGTCACCATACTTTGCTGGGTAGTAGAGTACAGTAGTACAGTAAAGTCATCATACAGTGTGTGGAGGACATCACTGTGGGGGGATCACACAGGGTTTGTGGGCACCTTTGTGTCATCATACTTTATGGCTGCAAAAAAAGAGGAATCTAGGGGTTTCAGTAGGAGCAGTAATATTATCCGCATTTAAACTACATTCATCTATATATTCAGGTTTGCGGATAGATGTATTCATAGCACTTGATTCTGGATATTGTGCTTCCTATTTATATATCTGGTTTGTCTGTCCTGAAATGAGTGATATATCTTTAACTCTGTTTTTTCCATGTCTTTCTCTCTATCTCCCTAGTTTAAATGTGGCTAATATTACTTCCCTCATACTAGCTACCAACTAAAATGCTGGATGGTGTAGCTCGCTTGCGCACTACATGACTGGAAATGGGCAGTGCAGGGGACTTCCTTAGTGAGCGCATGTGGTCTCTGATGTCAGTGGAAGTTTCTCACCATTTGCGGCCAAAAACAAATCCAAAAATGCACTAGTGTTATCGTCCACGCCTGTGTCTGATCCATCTAGTGGGGTCTGGCTGCTCTCTGCTAGTGCATTTTTGGATTTGTTTTTGGCCGCAAATGGTAAGTTTTTTTTCTTTTTCTCTATTGCTGCCTGTGAGTAGTCAGTGGAAGTTTCCTTCTGGAAGTGGTGCATCTCCGGAATGCCCCCTTATCGCCTCACTGCTGGTCAAACAGTGTGACATGCGCGTGTGTTTTATATCTATCATAATTAGGACTGCCTATATATATCCATACCTTGCACACCCCACCACATGCCCTCTGAAGCAGCCTGATGTGAAACACGTGTCGGGGCTATCTGACACGCACTGATTGAGGGAGAATCTTCTATCTACGGTCAATGGGTAAGCCAGGATACAATTGTGATTGCTAACTCTGCACTTTATTCAGGGTTTTAAGGGTTTATTCACTATAAGGGCAGGCTCCTTTGTATGTTGACTACTGTTTGAGCTAATTTTTTGAGCACCTTATGCAATGAGGCGACAAGGCAAACACTTACTTTTTACCTAAATTAAAAAACCTTACCTTATACTACTTTTAATAAAAGGCACACTTCAGAACATTGTGGTAAATAAAACTTTTAATTGGTACATTATTAAGGATTACAAAATAATTTATTCAAATAAATTTTCTCCAATTAATAATTTCCATAAATAAATAAGTTATTAAATAAGAATAAATAACTCCTTAAATTCATCATCTTGCAAACTAGTTCACCCAGAATCCCTGGGCAACCCTATCCTCTAACAAAGTACCATAACCACAACAACGTACATAATAAAACAGGGCAGGGTGGGCGGGGGCTTCCAGGTATCTTCTTACCTGACTGACTGCTGTCACTGAATCCCCTTTCTTATATACCCTATGACTGACAGCTGTCAGCCAATCACCACTTTTGAATTTGGGCGGGAAGCCCACCGGAATAAACCGGTTCTAGCTGCCTAAAACTGACTAACCCTGCTTAAAGCTTTATTTACTCGCGTATAAGCCGAGTTTTTCAGCCCAAAAATTGGGCTGAAAAGTCCCCCTATCGGCTTATACGCGAGTCATTGTATACTGTACACAATGTATACAGTATACAGTGCCCACCATCAGTATACAGGGCCCCCCCCGCCGCAATCCTGTAAAGGAAGAGATTAGTATACTTATCCCTCCGCTGTCCCGCTGCCGCTGTCCCGCCGCCGCCATCACGCTCCTCCATCTTCATCCAGCGTCTTCCGGCTTCTTCCGGCTTCCTCCGGTGGGCGCAGGCAATGACGTCATTGTCTGCGCGACCGAGGAGGAAGCCGGAAGAAGATGGAGGATCGCGATGGCTGCGTGACAGCGGCAGCGGGACAGCGGAGGGATAAGTATACTAATCTCTTCCTTTACAGGATTGCGGCGGGGGGGGGCCTGTATACTGATGGGGGGGGGCCTGTATATACCTCTGGGGCATCTGTATACTACCACTGGGGCTGCTGTATATAGATGGGGGGGGCCTGTATATACCTCTGGGGCATCTGTATACTACCACTGGGGGTGCTGTATACTGATGGGGGGGCCTGTATATACCTCTGGGGCATCTATATACTACCACTGGGGCTGCTGTATATAGATGGGGGCCTGTATATACCTCTGGGGCATCTGTATACTACCACTGGGGCTGCTGTATACTGATGGGGGGCCTGTATATACCTCTGGGGCATCTGTATACTACCACTGGGGCTGCTGTATACTGATGGGGGGCCTGTATATACCTCTGGGGCATCTGTATACTACCACTGGGACTGCTGTATACTGATGGGGGGGCCTGTATATACCTCTGGGGCTTCTGTCTACTACCACTGGTGCTGCTGTATACTGATGGGGGGGCCTGTATATACCTCTGGGGCATCTGTATACTACCACTGGGGCTGCTGTATACTGATGGGGGGGGCCTGTATAAACCTCTGGGGCTTCTGTATACTACCACTGGGGCTGCTGTATATACCTCTAGGGGCTTCTGTATACTACCACTGGGGCTGCTGTATATACCTTTGGGGCTTCTGTATACTATCACTGGGGCTGCTGTATATACCTCTGGGACTTCTGTATACTACCACTGGGGCTGCTGTATATACCTCTGGGGCTTCTGTATATACCTCTGGGGCTTCTGTATACTACCACTGGGGCTGCTTTATATACCTCTGGGGCTTCTGTATACTACCACTGGGGCTGCTGTATATACCTCTGGGGCTTCTGTATACTACCATTGGGGAGGCTGCTGAATACCACACTGCTGGGGGCTGTATTTTTGTGCTGGGGTCCACCCTCGGCTTATACATGAGTCAATAGGTTTTCCCAGGTTTTGGGGGCAAAAGTAGGGGGGTCGGCTTATACACGGGTCGGCTTATACACGAGTATATACAGTAGCCATTAACTCTTTCCTTGCCTGTCACCTCAAGAATGGCCAACCTTTATAGAATGCTGGCCATTTCATTAGTGTCATAGGCATCCATGGCATACCAAGGCTTACTGTGTTTCTCTCTCTTCCAGTACATGTCTTTTTGTCTCCTTCCTGTCTTGTCCTTTGTCAAAATTCTTACTATTATAGCGTTGATACCATACAAATTTGTGTAGTCCACATGTGATAAATTACTCTGTATTACATTTGAACACATGAGTGGACTCTCACTGGTCTCATTATGTACTTTTGGGCAGTAATACACTCATCCATTCTGGTTCTTTCACTTATTATTCAGTGACCATCTTCCATTTTGAAATTCTGTGCTGCTGTCATGATTTTGGTGGGTAGCGCGTGAGCAGTGCGAGTGCATCATGATTCTGTGGGCAGTCTACAGGTTTTCCAAATAATGATTTCAGGTCAATGACGTCTTCATTTAGCCAAAATCATGATCCGTTCATGCACCGGCATTAGCTCAATTTTATCAAACACAGTGTGCAGTGTGATTTTACAGACGGTCTTCAATAAAATGGTGCCATTTGTGATGCATGCATAGATTACATCTGGCACCATGCTATTGAAGACAAGCAGATTGCCCACAGAATCACAGTGTGCATGCGCTGCCCATCGCAACCAAAATGGCAGCTGCATGGAATTTCAATAAGGAGGCAAGTAACTGAATGATAAAGTAAAGCAAAACACAAAGGAGGCAGGCAGAGGGATGGAGAAGAAGACCCTACCCCCAAGTCCCAACTTGATGCACAAGCAATGAGGAAAGAGTTCAACAGAAAATATTTGTGTTTGGTTTTTATTTTTTCAAGGGTTACATCCAAACCTGACATTACATTTATATGTAACCTTTGAACAAATAAACACAACATGAATTTTTTCTGTTGGACTTCTTTTCTCATTTATTGAGTGCAGGAGATTACCCAATAATTCTATTTATAATACATAAAATATAATCTCTGTCTGCAACGGAAATTTTGCGCGCCAGCGCCAGGGCGCTCATTGGTGGCCGCCAGTGGCGGCCACCAATGAGCGAGGAGTGTGCAAAACAGCCATGCGCATTCAAAATGCGCGCCAAGTTGAAACCCGGTGACAGCGGCGCATTGGCGCCGCTATCGCAAGGACACAGGCTTCCGGCCACCTCTACCTGCCCGAAGCATGCGGGGGCCGCCAGAAGCACAGAGCTCCATGCCAGCATGGAGCGGGGTGGGGGGAGCACACAGGCAGATGACGCGATGGAGCCGCGGTGAGTGTCCCTGCAGCGTGCAGGCTCCTCACTGCCTCCTCCATCCCTCCAGGCAGACGACGCAATGGAGCGGGGGTGAGTGTCCCTGCAGCGTGCGGGCTCCTCACTGCCTCCTCATCCTCACATCATCCTCACAGCCTCCCCATCCTCACAGCCTCCCATCCTCACAGCTCCTCCCCATCCTCACAGCCTCCCTCCATCCCCTCAGCCTCCTCCATCCCCTCAGCCTCCTCATCCTCATAGCCTCCTCCAACCCCTCAGCCTCCCCCATCCTCAAAGCCTCCTCCATCTTCACAGCCTCCCATCCTCACAGCCTTCTCCATCCTTACAGCCTCCCCACCACCTCACAGCCTCCCCATCTCTTGCAGCCTCCTCTATCCCCTCAGCTTCCTCTGTCCTCACAGCCACCTCCATCCCCTCAGCCTCCTCCATCCTCACAGCCTCCTCCATCCCCTCAGCCTCTCCATCCTCACAGCCTACCTATCCTCACTGCCTCCTCCATCCCCTGCAGGCAGATGACGGAATGGAACGCCGGTGAGTGTCCCTGCAGCGTGTGGGCTCCACACTGCCTCCTCTATCCCCACAGCCTCCCCATCGTCACAGCCTCCCCATCCTCACAGCCTCCTCCATCCCCTCAGCCTCTCCATCCTCACAGCCTACCCATCCTCACTGCCTCCTCCATCCCTGCAGGCAGATGACGGAATGGAGCGCCGGTGAGTGTCCCTGCAGCGTGTGGGCTCCACACTGCCTCCTCCATCCCCACAGCCTCCCCATCTTCACAGCCTCCCCATCCTCACAGCCTCCCCATCCTTCAGCCTCCTCCCATCCCCTCAGCCTCCTCCATCCACTCAGCCTCCTCCATCCCCACAGCCTCCCCATCCCCACAGCCTCCTCCATCCTCACAGCCTCCCATCCTCACAGCCTCCTCCATCCCCTCAGCCTCCACATCCATCAGCCTTCTCCATCCCACACCTCCTCCCATTTCACAGCCTCCTCCTCCCATCCCCCAGCCCTTCCTCCATCCTCACAGCCTCCTCCATCTCACAGCCTCCCCATCCTCACAGCCTCCCCATCCCTTCAGCCTCCTCCATCCCCTCAGCCTCCTCCATCCACTCAGCCTCCTCCATCCCCACAGCCTCCCCATCCTCACAGCCTCCTCCATCCTCACAGCCTCCCATCCTCACAGCCTGCTCCATCTCCTCAGCCTCCTCCATCCTCACAGCCTCCTCCAACCCCTCAGCCTCCCCAGCCTCATTATCCTCACAGCCTCCTCCACCCTCACAGCCTCCCCATCCTCACAGCCTCCACATCTCCTCAGCCTCCTCCATTCCATCAGCCTCCTCCATTCCATCAGCCTCTCCAATCCAACAGCCTCCCCATCCTCACAGCCTCACCATCCTCACAGCCTTCTTATCCTCACAGCCTCCCCATCCTCACAGCCACCCCATCCCTCAGCCTCCTCCATCCTCACAACCTCCTCCATCCCCTCAACTTCCCCATCCTCACAGCCCCCTCCATCCTCACTGCTTCCTCCATCCCCTCAGCCTCCCCATCCTCACAGCCTCCTCCATCCCCTCAGCCTCCCCCATCCTCACAGCCTACTCCATCCTCACAGCCTACTCCATCCCTTCAGCCTCCCCATCCTCACAGCCTCCCCATCCCTCAGCCTCCCCATCCCCTCAGCCTCCTCCATCCCTCAGCCTTCTCCATCCTCACAGCCTCCTCCATCCTCACAGCCTCCCCATCCTCACAGCCTCCCCATCCTCACAGCCTCCTCCATCCTCACAGCCTCTCCATCCTCACAGCCTCCTCCATCTCCTCAGCCTCCTCCATCCACACAGCCTCCTCCAACTCCTCAGCCTCCCCAGCCTCATTATCCTCACAGCCTCCTCCATCCTCACAGCCTCCCCATCCTCACAGCCTCCCCATCCCTCTCAGCCTCCTCCATCCCGTCAGCACTCCTCCATCCTCACTCCTCCTCACAACTCCCATTAGCTCCCCATCCTCACACCTCGCCATCCTCACAGCCCTTCTTATCCTCACAGCCTCCCATCCCCTCAGCCTCCTCCATCCTCACAACCCCTCCATCCCCTCAACTTCCCATCCTCACAGCCCAATCCATCCTCACTGCCCTTCCTCCATCCCCTCAGCCTCCCCATCCTCACAGCCTCCTCCATCCCCTCAGCCTCCCCATCCTCACAGCCCTACTCCATCCTCACAGCCTACTCCATCCCTCAGCCTCCCCATCCTCACAGCCTCCCCATCCACTCAGCCTCCCCATCCCCTCAGCCTCCTCCATCCCCTCAGCCTCCTCCATCCTCACAGCCTCCTCCATCCTCACAGCCTCCCCATCCTCACAGCCTACTCCATCCTCACGCCTCCCACTCTACACAGCTCTCCATTCCTCAGCCTCTCCATCCACACAGCCTCCTCCAACCCCTCAGCCTCCCCAGCCTCATTATCCTCACAGCCTCCTCCACACTCACAGCCTCCCCATCCTCACAGCCTCCCCATCCCCTCAGCCTCCTCCATCCCGTCAGCCTCCTCCATCCTCACTGCCTCCTCCAACCCCTTAGCCTCCCCATCCTCATAGCCTTGCCATCCTCACAGCCTTCTTATCCTCACAGCCTCCCCATCCCCTCAGCCTCCTCCATCCTCACAACCTCCTCCATCCCCTCAACTTCCCCATCCTCAAAGCCCAATCCATCCTCACTGCTTCCTCCATCCCCTCAGCCTCCCCATCCTCACAGCCTCCTCCATCCCCTCAGCCTCCTCCATCCTCACAGCCTACTCCATCCTCACAGCCTACTCCATCCCTTCAGCCTTCTGCATCCCCTCCAGGAAGACAACGGAATGGAGCAGCGGTGAGTGTCCCCGCAGTGTGTGGGCTCCTCACTGCCTCCTCCATCCCCACAGCCTCCTCCATCCCCACAGCCTCCTCCATCCTCACAGCCTCCTCCATCCCCTCAGCCTCCTCCATCCCCTCAGCCTCCTCCATCCCCACAGCCTCCTCCATCCCCCTCAGCCTCCTCCATCCCCTCAGCCTCCTCCATCCCCTCAGCCCCCTCCATCCCCTCAGCCCCCTCCATCCCCTCAGCCTCCCCATCTTCTCAGCATCCTCACAGCCTCCCCATCCTCACAGTCTCCTCCATCCTCACAGCCTCCTTACTCCTGTCTATAAGGTCTGACAGTCAGTGTGATGCAGTTTACTCCTGTCTACAAGGCTGTTAGTCAGTGTGACACAGTTCACTTCTGTCTACAAGGCTGTCAGTCAGTGTGACAAACTTCACTCCTGTCTACAAGGCTGTCAGTCAGTGTGACGAACTTCACTCCTGTCTACAAGGCTGTCCGTCAGTGTGATAAACTTCACTCCTGTCTACAAGGCTGTCAGTCAGCGTGACGCAATTCAATCCTGTCTACAAGGCTGTTAGTCAGTGTGACACAGTTCACTTCTGTCTACAAGGCTGTCAGTCAGTGTGACAAACTTCACTCTTGTCTACAAGGCTGTCAGTCAGTGTGATGAACTTCACTCCTGTCTACAAGGCTGTCAGTCAGTGTGACGAACTTCACTCCTGTCTACAAGGCTGTCAGTCAGTGTCACGAACTTCACTCCTGTCTACAAGGCTGTCAGTCAATGTGACGCAATTCAATCCTGTCTACAAGGCTGTTAGTCAGTGTGACGCAGTTCACTTCTGTCTACAAGGCTGTCAGTCAGTGTGAGAAACTTCACTCCTGTCTACAAGGCTGTCAGCCAGTGTGACGCAGTTCACTCCTGTTTACAAGTTATTCTAGAATACCCAATGCATTAGAATCAGGCCACCATCTAGTGAATAGCATATTTTTCCTCCAGTGCACCATATAGTGGTAGAGCTTGATCCTACCCTTCTTATTGATGTACAAGAAACGAATGGATGACGTAATCATAAAATCTTTCCATGTAGATTATTTAGCAACCAAAGATCACATTTCTTAACAGCAGGTATATTAATCAGCATCACACTATTATGGCCACTTTATAGTGCTAAATTCTGTTGATAGGTTCTCTTTAAAATGAACTTGTGGGAAAACCCCTTTAAGACTTTAAACATGGAAGTGTTAAAATATATTCCATTTTCCTGCTGGTAAAAATGGCATCACTCAGATTCATCCTTAGTCATTTAGACCAATAGTCTTCAAAATTAAGTAATTTATTTTAAATGATAGATAAAAAAATACAATCGTATTGACCTTATGTCAAAGACGTTTTTGTACTATATTGGAGGGGTGAAACATCTTTCATTGTAATTTCTTAGTAAGCATGAAAAAAATATCAAACATGCAATTGTCATTTATTTTTCTCTTTGTGACCTGATAGAGGAAGAATAAAAGTGAGAGCTTTTTCAATCAAACATTCATTATCTGCTCTCAGAAAAGAATTTTAATGAATTCGGCACTTTTTAGAACAAGGCCATAATGTTTTAATATAATCATCTCATCATTTAAATGAATTTTATATGAAATGTAATTTTTCGCTTCTGCGGCAGTTAGAACAAGCTGCTTTACTATGTTCATTAGGGGAAGAGAAATGGCTCACTAATACACTCTTCAACAGGGGACAGGCATAGGCAGACAGACTATTTGTACCAAATAGGTTTCTCATTAACAAGGAAATTGACATGGGCTGGGAAGAGTTGGCATTCATCAAAAATAAAATATCTGATTAACCTAATGGTGGCTATGGAACAAGTTGTACACATTACCACATTCCAAATGAAAATGTTTAAAGTTAATAGATTATTTGTATTTATTCTATCAATCAGGTATTTATTCTATCAATCAGGTATACAAAAAATGTATGATGATGAGGCAGAGTAGACAATGTTATTCCATACAAATGGTATTAGATAAATAAAATGTACATTACAGCTATTGTTATATTTTCAATGATAATTGTAATATTTAGAGCAACAAATATGTGGCATATTGAGGGACATAATGGTGGAACACCCCATATACGATGCAAGTGATTGACACTAGTGATGGGCGAATCCTAAATTACTCGGAATCGCTTGACTCTAGCGAGTCCGAGCCCGGGACTCGCTACTCGTTGCGAGTCTAGCGAGTCCAATGTTAATGAATGGGGAAGCGAGTAATAGCGAGTAGTGTGAGATTTACAAATCGCAGATGTGTCTCAGAAGCTTCAGCCTGAAGCAATCCTAGTTTTGCCATTTATTTGCATTGGACTCGTTTACTTTGCAACTGTAATCGTGGGAAACTCGCACAGATAAGAGTCCTGTCTGCTCTGTGTTCTGGCTGCCACAGCTCCAGGGTCCTAGAGCCTGCCTGCTGCCTGATGTAGCAGAGCTGAGATTGTTCTCAGTCTGCTCATTCCCTGTGCATAGACATCTATATCTATGCACAGGGATGAGCAGAGAGGACATCGCGTTTTGGACTGCGTCGGACGGAAGAGGATTTTTTTAATTAAAGATGGAGTCCCTAATGGCTTTTTTTTTTTTTATTTCTAATAAAAAAGTTTCTCTGTGTTGTGTTTTTTTTTAAAACAATTTAATAGAAATTCATGGCGGTCATGTCTAATATTGGCGTGACCGCCATAAATTTCGGGCTTAGGGCCAGCTGATAATACAAAGCTGGCCCTAACCTCTTTATTACCCAGCGTGCCACCGCCACCAGGGCCGCTGGAAGAGCGGGGTTCAGCACCAGAGGATGGCGCTTCAATGAACGCGCCATCTTCTGGGGCGGCTGCGGGCTGCAATTTGCAGCGGGGGGTGCCCAGAAAGCTTGGGCATCCCTGCGCTGCGGATTTCAGCCGCCAGTTTCCTAGCTGCACCTGGCTAGACATAGAAATTGCGCGGAGCCCCTCGCATTTTTGTTAAATTATTTCATGAAATTCTGAGATTCTGACTCTGACTCTGAGACTCTGACTCTGAGGCTCTGACTCTGAGGCTCTGACTCTGAGACTCTGACTCTGAGACTCTGACTCTGAGACTCTGAGACTCTGACTCTGAGACTCTGAGACTCTGACTCTGAGACTCTAACTCTGAGACTCTAACTCTGAGACTCTGAGACTCTGACTCTGAGACTCTGAGACTCTGACTCTGAGACTCTGACTCTGAGACTCTGACTCTGACTCTGAGACTCTGACTCTGAGACTCTGACTCTGAGACTCTGACTCTGAGACTCTGACTCTGAGACTCTGACTCTGGCTCTGAGGTGAGACTCTGACTCTGAGACTCTGACTCTGGCTCTGAGGGTGAGACTCTGAATCTGAGACTCTGAGACTCTAATGGTGGGTTTACACACACCAATCATTGTATCCAATCTCTGAACCAATCTCTGGTTGCAGTGAAATCATGGACACATAGTTCCATTTTGTGGCTGTGTACAACATGGAGCAATCTGTCCATGATTTCACTGCAACCAGAGATTGGTTCAGAGATTGGATACAATGATTGGTGTGTGTAAACCCACCATGAGACTCTGACTCTGAGACTCTGACTCTGAGACTCTGACTCTGAGACTCTGACTCTGAGACTCTGACTCTGAGACTCTGACTCTGAGACTCTGACTCTGAGACTCTGACTCTGACTCTGAGACTCTGACTCAGACTCTGAGACTCTGACTCTGAGACTCTGACTCTGAGACTCTGACTCTGAGACTCTGACTCTGAGACTCTGACTCTGAGACTCTGAGATTCTGAGACTCTGACTCTGAGATTCTGAGTCTGACTCTGAGACTCTGACTCTGAGACTCTGACTCTGAGACTCTGACTCTGAGACTCTGACTCTGAGACTCTGACTCTGAAATTCATGAAATAATAAAAAAAAAATGCGTGGGGCTCCGCGTAATTTCTATGTCTAGCCAGGTACAGCTAAGCAGCTGGGGGTTGGAAACCGCAGCGCAGGGATGCCCAAGCTTTCTGGGCACCCCCCGCTGCAAATTGCAGCCCGCAGCCGCCCCAGAAGATGGCGCGTTCATTGAAGCGCCATCCTCTGGCGCTGAACCCCGCTCTTCCAGCGGCCCTGGTAGCGGTGGCACGCTGGGTAATAAAGGGGTTAATACCAGCTTTGTTATACAAGCTGGTATTAAGCCCGAGATTCTTAATGTCAGGCCACGTTTGACCCAGCCACTAAGAATCTCCAATAAAGGGTTAAAAAAACACAGAGAAAATTTTTTATTTGAAATAAAAAAAAAAGCCATTAGGGACTCCATCTTTAATTAAAAAAATCCTCTTCTGTCCGACGTAGTCCAAAACGCGATGTCCTCTCTGCTACATCCCCTGTGCATAGATATAGATGTCTATGCACAGGGAATGAGCAGACTGAGAACAATCTCAGCTCTGCTACATCATGTCTGTGAGCAGGCGGGCTCTAGGACCCTGGAGCTGCACAGAGAAGACAGCTGGACTCAGCTCGCAATGTAACAGCAGTTATCTGCGAGTTTCCCTGCTATCACTGGCACAGTAGCCGAGTCTAATGCAAACAATGGCAATCCTAGTTTTGTCAGCGTTTGTTATTGATTTGCATTGGACTCGTGCGAGTAAACGCTGGAAACTCGCAGAGTACCGAGTCCTGCGAGTCCCTTACTACTCGCCGAGTAACGAGTCCTAGCGAGTAGATTCGCCCATCCCTAATTGACACTTTATAGAAGAAATGTCTGGATCTAACATTGTGCCAGACAGAAGATAGCTGATAGTGGCTCTGAAGTGCCATTCTTTTGAGCGCTTTAGCCAGCTGCCCGTAGTGTTTTCTTGGACTGGTCTTCCTGAGATCAGTGATCGCTTTGTGATGTTGGACTACTAGGCATTGCTCCCACCTAGCCAGAATCCTACTCCACACTGATGAGGGGCAACCCCCCCCGAAACAGCTGTCTGTGGATGGATACCTGGCTTTGGTATTCCCTTGATATATCTTTAAACTCAAAGAGCTGGATATTGAAAGGGCCACTTAATATGGTGGGTATGGTGGTCTCTGCAAGGAGCCACCCCAAGGCTAGGTCCTTCCCTGGAGGGATATCTGGCTAGTCCCATGTTTGAGACTCCTAAACGAGGTTCCATGGACTCTATTTGCATATTCGTAATTCTTTTGTAGCAAGAGATATCCTGTGTAATCGAATGCCATAAGATGTGTAATAAGGAGAGATTAATCTTTCCCTCTTCTACGCACCTGTGATCCGATCGCGGGATCAGATCACAGATGTATGACACTTGAATCACGCTCACAGCAGAGCCTGAGCCGAGGGTCATTAGCATCGCATCTTTTGCTCTCAGGCCTCTTTTACACATCTGTGCCTCCGACATGTGGGCTGTCCGTGCAGACACACACTGGAGGCACGGCCATACAAGACACATTATAGTCTATGGCCCCCTTCACACATTTGTGATTCTGCAGGCAACACACAATCTTGAGGTTCTTACCCTTTACTTTTAGGTCAAGGTTACAACCCAGCCGAAGTACAGTGTTCAGCAGGATTACAGCCTGGCCAGCCCAGAGGTATTTGGAGGCCACCTTGCCAAGACACAGGGTATATGGCCTTCCAGCTGCCTTTTCCCATTCAGACACTTGCTACCTCTTGTACTTTCCCAAGTGTCCCATGGTTGCCAGTCCCTGCAAGCAGGTAGTTGCAGGTCCTACAAGTGACTTTTGTCCTCTGACCCTATATAGCCCCTTGAGTCTTGGGAGGGTCCACAAAGTGGGTCACTGTATTTGAAGCCCAGTGACCTCCAGTTTCACGATCGATCCTGAAGTATCCCTAATCAATTTGGGGCTGGTACCCCTGCTGCAGCTTGCTCATCTGCCCAGCTTCAACCGCTGACAGCAGATTCATCAAGCCAGGCCCTCAGTCTAGCACTTCATTTCACTCCATGCTATCTCCCAGGCTGCCTCCACCTCAACTTGAACTCTCCTTCTTGCCACCCTAACCAAACTCCTCCCTACAGCCAGTAGGTGGGGACTGCCCTAGAGGTAGGTTTCTTCCACTCAGCACCTCCCTGGCCTGAAGTTCAGATGTGTTGGGTGTAATTGGGGTCTCAGCAAAGTTTCCTCCTCCTACCTTCAGGCATGATATCACACATATAAAATACATGTAGTGCCATTTGTGGCAGCCTGGCCGCAGGGGCACCACAGATCAAACTCACTTTATTCAGATTAAATAAATGCAAAAACAGCATGTAATTGACCCACCCCAGGACCGTGGAGCACTCGGAACTGGGCTTTGCTGCTTCCAGGGGTGGCACAGGGGTTGAGACCTGGCTCCGTGACCCTGGGGATCAGTCTTTAAAAGTTCAGGGGGATAGGATTTAGGGGATAGGTGTCATGATGCCACCCTTAATAGCCGGCTATTGGGGCTGGTGCTGGGGTGCGGTACCTTCGGGAATGATGGATTGGCAGCAGTGGTGTTATTGCTCCCCACGAGTGGAGCGGTAAAGTCTATGGTGGTGGTAGGCCGTTGGGGTGCAGTACTCAGGGTGCTGAATAATTGACAGACACGCAGGGGTTGTTTCCTTTACCTTTACTGACACGGTAGGAGTCAAGGTACAGTCCACAGATGTTGTTAGGAATCCGGGTGGCCTGGAAGCAAGTGAAGGATCTCCTTACCCCACGAGTTCTGAGTTCTGCTGGTCCTGGCTGCCTGTAGCTAAGCTGCGGCCCTGTTCTCCTGCTAAAAAGTCTATCATCAATATGGCAGGCAGCTCAAGCTCTTCCCGGGTGTCTCTCCTCTGGCCAATGTCCCTGACCTCTTCACGCTGCTGTGCCTCAAGGTTCTTTGGTGGCTGGGAGACTTGGAATCTCCCGCCCTCCGGTTTTGGTTGCTAGGCTTGGAGCACCCGCGCAACCTCAGACTCCGGTGTCTGGTTCTGGTGCTCCGCTTTGGGGTAAACCATTAACAGGCTCCTCTCTCCAGACCTCCTCATCTCTTCAGACCCTCTCCTACGGGTCCCTCACACTGGCTAGTGAGTATCCTTGGACAGGCCTGACACTGCTCCAGTCTGCAGGATGTCTTTCCCAGTCCTCCTAGGAACTGGACTGCCTAACCTCACCCCCAGGCCAGAATTCATAGGGGAACTCCCCTGAACTCGGGTTTCAGAGCTCCATTTTGAGTCAGGAAGGTGTTGTGTGCTGTGGGCTTACCTGGTGTGGATACCCTCTCTTGCTTCCAGGTATGACCATACCCCCCGAGGGAGGAAAGGCCATCGTGGCAACCGAACTTTGGGGTGCCAAATTCCCCCCTAGTGAAATTCAGTACTCCTGGACTGAGGAAACACTTGTTGCAAACACAAAATTAACAACAGATGGTAAATTGCACAGAGTCTCAAAAAGAATAACTGCCAAAAACCCAGAAAAAATATGAAAAACAGTCACTACGGCACTTAATCCTTCCACCGTTAGCTGATGATGAACTACATACAAAATTGTATTTATTACAACCAGTCTTGTGGCTTATTGGTCCATATTTAAGGTAAATGTTCAAGAATATGCAAGAGTTCATACAGTAAGTCCTGTAGGCACGGTACGTTTGGTGGTTTACTTAGTTACATGAAAAACAACACATATTTACATTTTTAACTGGTTTAAACGTATTCACTTTACTTACTAACATTCCCTATAACAGGCTGGAATCGGGTGTATGTTACTACAAGTGGATCTACACAGTACAGGTATTTCTGATTGTCTGCTCTGGTTGCTAGTGTCCACTTCTGGTGTTGTGGGTGTACTATCCACTATTCTATGTGTAGACCTACGTAGCACAGGTATACCAGAGTGGGGTCTTAGACTCACCATGGGACTGACAGTTCACTGCTAGCAGGGGGTTGACTTTCTGGTTCTTCTGTAGCTGGTGGTTCTTCAGGCTCTTCTGGAGTCTCAAATGGTTCAGGAGCGACACATTGGGGAAATGTCAATATAGGGACTACTATGGCTCCATTGATCTGGGTCCATGCTTTTGGGAAAGTCTATCACCAATATGGCAGGCAGCTCAAGCTCTTCCCGGGTGTCTCTTCCTCTGGCCAATGTCCCTGAGCTCTTCACACAGCTGTGCCTCAAGGTGCTTTGGTGGCTGGGAGACTTGAAATCTCCTGCCCTCTGGTTTTGGCTGCTGGGCTTGGAGCACCCGCACAACCTCGAACTCCGGTGTCTGGTTCTGGCGCTTCGCTCTGGGGTGAACCATTAACAGGCTCCTCTCCCCAGGCCTCCTCCTCTAGTTTCCTCAGATCCTCTCTTAAGGGGTCCCTCACGCTGGCTAGTGATTATCCTCGAACGAGCCTGACACTGCTCCAGTCTGCAGGATGTCTTCCCCTGGTCCTCCTAGGAACTGAATTGCCTAACCCTCCCCTAGGCCCTGAACTCCCCTGAACTCGAGTTTCAGAGCTTCCCTTTCTGGTCTGGAGTCAGGAAGGTGTTGCGGGCTTACCTGGTGTGGATCCCCTATCTAGCTTACAGGCATGACCCTACCCCCCCAAGGGAGGCAAGGCCATTGTGGCAACCGGATTCTGGGGTGTCACATAAACACAAGTAACCTAAAAAAATCAAGGCTTTGTTTACACTACCATTTGGTGAGTCTTTGATGTTGCTGAATTTCTGCGCCTATTGTTTAAAAGCCTGTTCATATGGAAGAGAGGTGGTGCATATTTTCTGCTGCGTGAAATTTGCACCTGCAGACAAATCCGCACCAAACACATGGCTGTCCGCAGGATGCATTTATATCTGCTTTGGATATAGTGCTTCTTGCCATTGATCTTTCTCAGACTCAGCATTTTTGTGGACAAATCGGCTCTGAAATTCAAGCCGTGCTCGTTCAGCACCTGGACAGCGCAGCTGAAAGAGCCGCTGCTGAAATTTCTGCATCGTAGAGAGCTCCCCTCCAGCTGCTATGCTGAAATTTCCACACTGGACAGTGGCAGCCACTTATTTCAGCACAAACCAGGATCAGAGGGCATATTTGCCCTCCGGTTCTGTTTGTTCGGGGTTGTCAGGTTCTGTCTGGTGCATCCTGCAAAACACTGGACAGAACCTGACAGGGAAAAACTGTGGTGTGAAGCTAGCCTTAGGCCAGCTTCACACCACGATTTTGTGCTGTCAGGTTCTGTCCAGTGTTTTGCAGGAAGCCCCGGACAAAACAGAACCGGAGATCCTGTTTTCCTGTTTTCTGCCGGAATCAGCAGCTGCCACTGTCCAAGAGCTGAAATTTCAGCATAGGGGCTGGAGGGAGCTCTCCAGGTGCTGAAATTTCAGCCAGTGAGCTTTCCAGATGCTGAAATTCAGCACCCAGCATCCGTGAACCGGTCCAATTTTTTGACGGATCTGGGGTGATCTCTCGCCCATGGACTCCCATGTTATGGGGCTCCGGATCGCGCCGGATCTGATTTTGTCTGACTTTTTTCCTGGAAACAAAAAATGTGCCAGGGATAAAAAAAAATAAATATGCCGGATCTTCCCGGACAGCACAAACCCGGATGGCAAATCACTGCCATCTGGCCCCATAGGGAGATAATAGGAGCCAAATTGGATCTGGGGCTTTCCGGTTGACACTGGACAGACCCAGATCCCGAAATCATGGTGTTAAGCTGGCCTTACCTGTCTCCGATGCTGCTGTCACACTTGCTTCCGGGTCTTCAATTGGACTCAGGGCAGTGAATGTTTAATGAGCTTAATGAGTGGCCAGGAAGCAAGTGTGATAGACAGCATGACTGGAGACCGGTAAGTGTAAAATTCCATTTCTTTTTACTGCCTTATGGTGGGTTTACACGCTTCAATATCATTCCGATATAGCAGTTCAATGGCGCGGGAGCGCGCAATTAGTGCACGTTTCTCCCGCATCGCATTGGATGTTTAGACGCTGCGATATCGGAATACAACGTCCGTGCGATGTATACG
Organism: Allobates femoralis; assembly: GCA_033576535.1. Taxonomy (NCBI): domain Eukaryota; kingdom Metazoa; phylum Chordata; class Amphibia; order Anura; family Aromobatidae; genus Allobates; species Allobates femoralis. The sequence goes on from JARQOC010000002.1 coordinate 506,955,225, forward strand.
CCTCCCAACCCAGGATTGCACACTTAACATGGGAGTGAATGGGTGACGTTTCAAATCGCATCGTAGTTGGGCGTTTACACAGCACGATCCGGCTTCAATCGCTATGCAATATTGGAGCATTGAATAGCACGCTCATTCAATCCCCGATATCGCATTGACATCGTTCCTGCATCGTATTGGACGTTCACACCATACAACGCAGGCACGATGTTGACACCAACGATTGAACCACGTGACTTTTGATTGAAATCGTACTACGATATCGCAACGTGTAAACCCGCCATTAGAGCTTGGACACACTGGCGTGAAACTCAGACGACTGCAATGCAAGTAAAAATAACAATGCAGTCGGACCAATGTTAGTAAATGTCAGAGAACACATTTCCGAATGTCAGACGTTTTATTCTCGTCCGATTCACGGATGACGAGTCAGTCACAACATGCTGCGATTGTATGTGAGTGTCGGACGAGATTCGCCAATGCAAGTCTATGGGTCTGACAAAAAACCTGTACCACACTCGGACCGCACACAGACCATCCGAGTCGGTTGCGATTTTTAATTAATTCATTGTCATTCTGTAGCTTAGGGGCCTTTCACACTTGCGTTTTTTTCCTGATTTGGAAAATCAGGAAAAAAACGGATTCTTAAGGGGCGTTGCGATATCGGCGTCCAATTTCAATAAAAGTCACGTGGTTCGATCGTTGGAGCCGATATCGTTCCTGCGTTGTATGGTGTGAACGTCCAATACGATGCAGGAACGAGGTCAATGCGATATCGGGGATTGAATGAGCGTGCTATTCAATGCTCCGATATTGAATGGAGATTGGAGCCGGATCGTGCTGTGTGACAGCCCAACTACGATGTGAAGTTCAACGTCACCCATTCACTCCTATGTTAAATGGTCGTTCCTGGGTTGAGGGGCGTAGACATCGTATGGACGTTGGACTCCTAAATCGCAACGTGTAAACCTCCGATGCGATGCGGGAGAAACATGCACTAAATGCGCGCTCCCGCGCCATTGAATTGCGATATCGCAACGATATTGAAACGTGTAAACCCACCCTTACAGGATTCATTTTTTTTTTGCCCATTCTCTTTAATCATTTCAGGAGAAAACATGAAGCAACAAGATTCTACCTGACAAAAGTAAAGTGAATGGGCAAAATACTGTAAGAATCGGGTTTTTCCTGATCTTCCAAATCAGGAAAAAACCACAAGTATGAAAGGCCCCTTAGACAGCTGTAAAAAGATGCTCTTGTAAATGCTAATACAGTAAATAGCTGCTGAGTTAAAAAACGGATTGCACTCGGACAGCACACGGAAGCCACACTGACCAAAAGTCGCATGACACTCGTCCGACTCTCGGATCGGTCAATCGGACCGTTTTTGCACTCGCCAGTGTGTTTCCAGCCTTATCATTGCTCTCATCTATGCACATTGATGTCACAGGGATGAAATCCTGTGTGGGACATTTTGGGCACAGACCCCCTGACCTGAATGGGTCTGTGTGTCCATGCTGCCACCCAAAAATAGACATGTTGCCTTGTGGAGCACAGAGACACGGTCCATGTGGAAACACGAACATGTGGAAAAGAGCATTGAGTGACGTGTGTACATGTGTTCATGTCTCTGCATGTGCCTACATAGACAGCACACGTACCAGAGACACGGACATTTGAATGTGGCTTAAAGTCCTGGTTCAGTTTCAGCTGTTACACGTGTGAACACAACTTTGGGCCTCTTTCACATATCTGTGCAAAATATGCACGTGTGGGAGAGGCCGTTTTTGGGGGCTGTGCGTCTTTGTGTCACACATGTGCTGTCCGTGTGCTATCCGGATAGCACCTAGAGAGCATGTCTTTGTATAGTCACTTGTCTTCAGTGTTGCCTGTTTCTCCCACTTCTGGGTCCACTGCAGCTCTCAGTTCAGTGAATATTTCATGAGACTAATGCGCGGCCCCAGAAGTGAGAAGAAATGGACATCACTAGAGACAGGCGAGTATGAAATTCTTTTTTTTAAGAGCTTAAACTCTTGGCTCATGTCCATGCACACGGATGTCACACAGATGACATCCATGTGCAGGATGCTTTTGTGTCAGACCCATGGATTTGAATGGGTCTGTGGGTCCCTGCAGCCACCAAAAAACAAGCATGGCTCCATGTGGAGCATACGGAGACATGGTCCTTGCAGAAAAAATTAATGTGTGAAAAAGATTATAGGAGTATCATGTGTGCCCTGGGCATGTGGCTGCACAGACAGAACACGTGCCAGAGACACATACATGTGAGGCTTGTTTCACACATCTGTGCCTCTGAGACACATACAGGGACACATGATCCTCTATGGCCCCTTCAGATGTCTGTTATTCAGCAGGGATGTTGCCGTATGGAGCAGATGCGTGTCCGTGTGCTCGACACGGTGACATGTCTGTTTTCAGCAGAAGCACGAACCCATTCAGGTCAGTGGGTCCGTGCAAAGACGTCCCACACACAGATGTCATCCATGTGACATCTGTGTGCACGAACCAGAACCAAAACTTGTAAGGTAAAAAACAAAGAATTTCATACTCACCCCTCCAGCGCTGTCTGCTCCTCTCACTTCCATCGCCGCTCATTGGTCTCCTCTAATATTCACGGCTCTCAGAGCTGCAGCAGCTCCGGAAGAGAGAGAACAGGAGAGTAACAGGCTGTATTGGAGGGAGATAAGTATGAAACAACAGGCCGTCCGTGTGCTATCTGGACAGTACACGTATGTCACATGATGTGTGTCACACGTAAGCACCGCCCCCAAAACCGGCCTGTCTCACATGTGCCTGTTTTACATGGATGAATGAAACAGGCCTAAAAAAAGGCCTGGTAGATAGCCAGTTGTAACTATACTATATTGGCTGCTCACAGCTGGTGAAATGATGGGTGTGGAAGACAAAAGTGGTGCAGCAAGTCAAAACTGTTAGACTTAGGAGGTTAGGGTTGGTCAGAGACTATGGATCCTGTAGTGCTGATTCCTGTTCAGAAAAGAAGTTTCCGTTTTATTATTTGCATGTAAAACATTGTTCTATTTTGAATCAGCGATTTGCTTTTTCAAGTGGATCTTTCTAGTATTCAGCCAGGTAGCTGTATATCTGCCAGTTTAAAGCTTTAAAATCAGTGGAAGACTTGAAGAAATGGAGTTTGAGGTAGGCATAGATTCAGTATAAGTTTTTAAATTAACAACGTATAATCTTGCATAACGTGTGGGTTGAAAAAAATTCTATTTGGGATTGCTGTGTCATGACGGAGGCCTTGATTAAATGGGGCAGTAGAGCTGCTAAGTATTTCACAGATTGTGCTTATATTATTTTAAATGTAGTGTAATGTTTTTGTGGCTTTGATTGGGCAAAAAATTACTGTAGTAGAATAAGTGATCTACAAGGGCATTTTTTCCCACTGGTTTCTTTCAAACCCTAACAATAGAAACCAAAATCAAACCACACAATTTGATTTAAAAAAAAAAATACCCCCATATCTTTGTTTTAACTAAAGCTTCTTTACTATTGATACTTTGATGGTTTTGGGATTTGACAAAAAATTTTTGATGTAGGTTTGGATTAGGTGTTCTTATTGCGTTTCTGCGCATAAACACAAGCCGGGGTCAGACAAGCATATGGCGTTGGATGCAAAATGCTAATGACACTCGGCTCAGGCTCTTCTGCGAGCATGAGCCGAGTGTCATGCAACTATGATCCGATCCCGTAATTGGATAAACTGTGTGGAGAGGATGGACAGAATCTGTCCATTGCCTGTTAGGGTATGGACACACATGCAAAGCAGTGAAAAAACACTCCGATTCACGGATCCGAGAGTCGGACGACTTTTATCAGAGTATTGGTCCATTTTGCATCCAACAGTGAAGCTACTGTTCAACATTATCTGAGATCACATCCGAGAGCTGTCCAAAGTAATCAGTGTGTGGTCCGAGTGCAATCCGAGAGTTGCATGCGATTTTTGAATGAAATCAGCTTGACAATGGTTTCAGCTGTGAAAACTCTGATCAGAGTTGGATGGTCAGACAGTGATCCAACTGTGGTCCGTGATTTTTGTAGGACCCATATACTTGCATTGACGAGCCTCAGAATCAATACTGTTGCAGCATGTTACAACTGCTTTGACGTCCGTGAATCAGATGAGAAAAAAACGTCCGACACTCGGAAATGTGTTCCCAGACATTGATAACATTGGTCCGACTGCAATGCGATTTTTAACTTGCACTACAGTCGTCCGAGTTTCACGAATGTGTTTCCATACACTTAGTGTATATTCCTGTGTATATTGCCTCCAGCTTAAAAATGCACAAATGTGTTTACCTGCAGATGATCTGCATTTAATGCCATTCTAAGGAAAAGTTGCATGTAAAACTCAGCGTACCCTCAAGAGAACTTTAAAGGCTGCTTTACACGCCACAATATCATTCCGATATTGCATACGATTTCACGGGAGCGCGCACATTTTTGCACTTGTCCAAAATCGCATAGGAGATGTTACACAGGGAGATATCGGCAGGCAACGCAACTACGATGTTGTACGCCCTTTTTTCACACTGTGTCTGAGCAACTCAGGGAATGACCAATTAACATTGTACATTTATAGATGCAGTACTAATTTCTACCAGTGTTAGTGCACTTAAACACCGTTTAGATACATAAATGTAAGTAGAACTAGTCAGCCTTCCAGTCTATTCTTGAAGAGGTTAATTTTGATTCCAACCAGGCAAAGATTGCTAATAAGTAATACCTTTCCTTGCTCCTATAGGCCTACATTCTCCATTGCTCACAGGTATCAGACAGCCTATAAAATGAATCCAAATTGTGCCAGAAAATAGGTAGGAAGGGATCTAGGGACCCAGTTGACAAGACACACCTCAATGTGGTGACTGGGTGGTTTATGAATGCGCATTGATAAAGCTAAGTGTCTTCTTTTACTCCTTTTAGCTTAGCTGCAATTTTCTTTTTTCATATTTAGTCACTAAATAGTGCTACTTATATTTATGCAATTAACATTGTAGGGGAAGTTGCGATCCAAATCGTAGTTGCGCTGTCACACAGCACAATCCTGCCAGATCATCAAGCCAATATTGCATGGTGAAGAGCATGCACAATTCAAAAACAATATTGTAGTTGCATCGTTTTTGAGCTGCGTTGCCCATTTACACGACACAACGCACGAACGATATTGACTGCAACGCCCGTACCACGTGACTTTTTATCGTAGTTGCGTTACGATATCGTGACGTGTAAAGCGGCCTTTACACGTTGCGAATTTCAATACTCACTGCAGGTCCATTTATTATGTGTTTTAAAAAGAAATAAAAAAAATTACATAACTTTGGTGGAACTTTAAGGCTACATTCGGACTGTGCAACTTTTTTCTCTTCTGTTCTGCTGCATTTTTAGCTGCAAAACAGGAGCTGTAAAAGAAAAAAAAAAAACACGGATCTGTTTTTTACTGCTGCATTTCCCCCTCCCCATTTTGAAGGGTCCCTAAGGGAATACGCTGGAGAAAAACGCTACTGAATTTGACATGTCTTTTTCCAAAACGAAGCCCTCCTAAAGTGAAAAAATTGATTACTTTAAAAGAGCACAGTCTGAATGGCATAATTGAAAACCCATAGACTTTGCTGGGGTGTCAATTGAGTGATCCTTTTTCTGCAGTGTACTGAAAAAAAAATGGATCAAAAAATGCACAGTCTGAATGTAGCTTAAGGGTGCGTTCACACACTGTGTATTTGCCGCATATCTTCATGCGAGTGCTCTAGCAATTTTTGTAGCCAAAACCAGGAGTGGGTGATTAAATACAGAAGTGGAGCACTTGTTTCTATTAGGCTGGAGGCACACTGTCGTGCATCAAACACTGAGCTTGTTTAATGCACGATAGTGATGCTAGTGTAATGCGTGTTTGTGGGTGTGTGTGGTGTGTGTGTTTGTGATGCTGTCCGTGGTGCCTGAAGGACTGCGGCCAGCATTTGTCGAGGAATTCAAACTTGCCAGCTGTCAAAAGCCGGCGAGTTTGAATGTCCCACCATGCGCGTACAGTAATAATAATTATAATGTGCTTTAACACTCATGTCAGCATGTGTCTTGAGACTGTCAAAGCTCCTGGACACATGCTGAGGTCATAAATGGCCAAATGTGCATTTTATGCCTATAAATCTGCAAAGCCTTTAATTGTCGGCTTTGCAGTGTCATTTGTAAACTCTTGCTGCACCTGTCAGTGAACAGCATTAATGTACGCTGTCCAGCGTCCTAAGCAGCTGAGTAATCAGCACAGGCAAACTACTGTGCTGATTACTCAGCTATTCAGGACCCTGGACAGCGTACATTAAGGCTATTCACTGACAGGAGCAGCAGGAGTTTAGAAATGACACTGCTAAGCCGACAATTACCGGCATTGCAGATTTATAGGCATAAAACACACATTTGGCCATTTATGACCTCACCTTGTGTCCAGGAGCTTGGACAGTCTCAAGACACATGCTGACATGACTGTTAAAGCACATTATAATAATCATCTTGCACTGCTGTCACAGCGGGGCAGGATGAATATTACTGTATGCGCATGGTGAGAAATTCAAACTCACCGGCTTTCGACAGCCGGCAAGTTTGAAGCAATTTGCGCAGTACACTCGTGCAAATATTGCACAGTGTGCTGTATGGGGGTGAGAATTTCTCGCCCCCATACACTTGCATTGCGCTCATGCGTGTCAGAATCGCGTGCAGTCGCAGCATGCTGCGACTGCCTCGCTTCTGACTCGCAATGTGAGTTAGGTGCAGGGGACTCGCACCAGTGTGCCCTGCCTGATAGGGCAACACTGGTCTGAGTGCAATGCGAGTTTCCCTCGCCCAGTGTGCCTTCAGCCTTAGACTTTTCCTCTGATTGTTCCACTCCTAGTTTTGGCTACAAAAACTGTAAGGATGCCTTTACACATCGCAACATAGACAAAAAGTAACGTGGTACGGCCGTTGCAGTTGATATCGTTTGTGCGTTGTTGTGTAAATGGGCAATGCGACTCAAAAAATCGTAGGTACGATATTGCAAGAAGATTGTGCAAGCCCTTCAACTGTACAATATTGCATATGCGATGTGGCATGATCGTGCTGTGTGACGGCGCAACTACAATCTTGTTTGCAACTTCCCTATTCACTACAATGTTAATGCTCATACCCAGTGCACAAAAGTTGGAGAACAGCCTAGTTGCATTGCCTGCCGATATCTCCCTGTGGCGGCCGTCACACGCTACGATATCTGGTAAGATATCGCTTAAACGCGCCAGATTAAACATCGCCCGAACGATGTCTGTGCGTGTCACGGCAAAATACGATCAACAAGAAATGATCAGATCGTAAGATCGAGATGTGAGATCCGGACCTCACATCTGATTGTCGGCTTAGTGGATACGCAGAATCGATGCGTGTAAATGAACGATATCGTATGAAAGCTGTGAATTGAGCGATGGCAAAATCTAACACGTAGGCGTGCCGGGAATTCACCTGTGTCACGCCTCCTCAGTTGTGATTTGTGAACCCATCAGCGTTACGATTGGCTGGCGCCACATTAGCTCTTATTGGTTGAAGCTCCTGCGTGACGATTGGTTCTTACTTCCCAGGCCACCATTTTTGAAGAGCTGTCACTTCAGCACTACTACACATAGGCGCCGTTTGGCTGATCCTGCCTTGTTGGTTTACATTTATGGCCAGACACCAGGGCGGCCTGATCAAAAACTCCAGTCTTGGCCTGGGCCCAATATAGTCTGCACGGTGTCATACCCCCCCAACGAGTGTGCGTTAACTCTTTACACAACGCTGCGTTACGCCACGCCCCCGGGTTCTTGTCCCGTAGGTGTCGTAGAAGTTTTCCTCGCCGTGTCACAGCGTGTCCGGCGCGTTGCAATGTGTATGGCCCACGCAAGCGGTCGTACTGACTTCATGAATTTGCTTTCAGTTTCATTCCGCCTGCAAGGTGCTAGCTCCTCCCATGCACATTGCAGCACAGTCATGGCCGCAACAGGGCGAGTCCTTTACGGGTCGCCCAAACGGCAACCATTGACCAACGCATAAGTGTTCGGATTGTGCACAGCGCACAAGGGGAATAGCGGTTTCTACATTTCACTATTTACATTAATAGGCTTTATGGGATAGCAGTACGTGTTTACACATGGACATGGCGATGCACATCACAGGATAGTCGGATAATTAGGCCGCCATGTTTCCAACAACATCTGACCAATGAGCAGTCAGTATTGGCCACCAATGATGGAGCGAGGGGCGTGCCTTGTAATACATGAGGCACGCCTATGTGCTCAAATGTACCTTCAAATACGTCCACATTTACCCCCACATCGTTAACGAGGTTTCTGTGTGACTGTTTGCTAACGATGTGCACAGATGAGAAGTACATCGCTCAGACGACCGCTGGATCGCTGCATCGGGGAGTCGTATGAGCGATGTCTGTTCGTGTAGCGGTACGGTGAACGATCACACACATCGTGCGGACGATGTGCAAATCCGACATCGTATCCCACATCGTTTTCTATATCGTAGCGTGTGACGGCCGCCTGTGTGACATCTACTATGCGATGTTGGACAAGTGCTAAAACTGTGCGCGCTCCCGTGAAATTGTATGCAATATCGGAACGATATCGCGTCGTGTAAAGGTACCCAAGAGCACTCGCGTAAAAATATGCAACAAATACGCAGTGTGTGAACACAACCTTAGGCCATATGCACACATTTGAATATTTTAGGAATTTTTCTTCACAATTTGTAAGGCAAAATGAAGAGCAGAAAAAGGAAAGTACAATAGAAATACATCCCCACTTCTGCATGTTTTGAATTACCAATGCTGAGGTAAAAAACTTGCCAAATACTTTGCGTGCACATGCCCTAAGATGACGTTTTTATGGCACGGTGAAAACCAAAAAAAATTCCAAAAAACTCATGGAAAGAGCTGAACCTCTGTCGTGATTTAAGGGGCAAATTATACCTTATAATTAGTAGGAAACTATAAACTAAGTGACATTTTCCAGTTTTTGGACTCCTTTTATGTGCATGTACATGCTGCTTCTTACTACGGTAGATTTGTCATCAATTTTACACACCTTTTGCATGTTGTTAGTTTTGACATTATCTAGAGAATGTTTATACGAACTATCAACATTTTCACAAACCTTAACATATAGAGAGATGTCCCAAACCTATACCGTAATGATACATTACCTGTTTTTTTCCCCCTTTCCATCTGTGACCAATGTTTGTGCTCCTTTTTTTTTTAACTTATTTATTTTTTATTTTATTTAAATTTTTCTCCTCCTTATAAAAGATCTAACTTTTTTTTGTTTTACTTTATTACTCTGTCGACTGTATCCCCATGTTGCGAAACGATCCTCTTCAGCTCGGACAAGCCCCAGCAAGGGTTAAGCAGGAAATGGAATTAGAAATTGTCCAGTGATCTCAAAAATAAACCAATCCAATCGAAATTAAACGTTTCATTAATGCTGGATAATTAAAAGCTGCACAACCAGACTAGTTTAATTATCCAAAATAAATTAGAAATTTTATTTCCATCAGATTGGTTTATTTTTCCGATTGACGGACAACTTCTTTTTCCTTTTTTGAAGGATACGTTAAGTTTTATTTATTTCACCATACAATGTACTAAAAAGCAAAGAAAAAAAATCAGATCTGTGACATGTGTGGAACAATATGGATTTTACTTGTTTTTTTGGTCTCTTTACAATATGGACCAATTTAATTTTAGATTTAGGGCCACTTTACACACACCAACTTATCTGTCCAACTTCTGACCAACTTGCTGGTTGCAGTGAAATCATGGACACATGCTCCATTTTGTGGCTGTGCACAAATGTAACAATGTGTCCATGATTTCACTGCAACCAGCAAGTTGGTCAGACGTTGGACAGATAAGTTGGTGTGTGTAAAGTGGCCCTTAGAAATAACAGGCTTTTACAAATGCAACTGTTCCAAATGTTAGTATATATGTTTGTAGGGGAATTACATTTTTTATATTTAAAATTATACATATTTTGTTAAGTAATTGTTAATCCTCTTTCGGGACAGGATTCTGTGATTGCTTTACGCTTGTTATAAATTTTTTTATTTATAATGTAATACTTCAATAATGTTCTCTGATACCCACTCACAGGAGGAGAAATACCATGACAACTGTAGGGGCATTCAGCAAGACACCTGCTGCCATTACATTCCAATCCTGTGATTTTGATGCAGGAAGGGTGATGGCAATCTGTCTATTTAGGGTATGGACATCACTGGCGTGAAACTCGGACTGACTGCAATGCGAGTAAAAATCACATTGCAGTCGACTAATGTTAGTCAGTGTCTGAGAGCACACTTCCGAGTGTCGGGCGTTTTTTTTCTCATCCGCTTCACGGATGACAAAGGAATCACAACATGCTGCAACAGTATGCGGTTCACAGCCAAGACTTGCCAATGCAAGTCTATGGGTCCGACAAAAATCCAGACCATCTGAGTCGGATGCGATTTTTCACTGATACATTTTCATTCTGTAGCTCGGACAACTATAAAAAATGTTCCTGTAAATGATTATACAGTAAATAGCAGCTGAGGAAAAAAAACGGATTGCACTCGGACAACACACGAAAGCCAAATTGACTAAAACTCTTAAGACACTCGTACGACTCGTGGATACGGCAATAGGACTGTTTTTTTTCAGTCGCCTGTGCGTTTCCAGCCTTAAATGTTACTGCCAGAGATATAACTCGCTCCCATTCCTGCTGTACAAGCAGATCTCTGCTGTGTAACACAGCTGACATGAGCGGGTATTAGTGCAGTCCCAACTACTGATCCTACTCCACAAATGTGAACAGCATGTAGGAGGCACTAGGACATCCTATATTGGACACTGTAGTTTTTTTTGCAACTTCTCTAAAATGTGGCATTCTGTAGGTGATTTTCATGGACCAATAGATTTGTATTGGCCCTTTTCATTCATTATACCAGAAAAGAATCAGATATATGATGGAGCTGTGTTATGCATGAACACAAGGTCCTGGAAAAAGCATGGACAATGGTCAATAGCACTGTATATTATGATGGGTATGTGTTGTATAGTGTAAAATTAACATCTGAATAAGATCTTACCATCTTGATTATTTGTCTAATGTTTTCGGGTTTTCTCTTCCGATCTCTATTGCTCAGCTGTATATTGACTTGGACTTACCCTAAAATGGCTAATACATTTCATGCCTTAGACTTTTATATTGCCTAAGATTCTGGTTGACTACACTATACTGTGTGAAGTGATATCTGAAAGACATTACAGTAAAAACCCCTTGGTTGCATGAGTAAATAATAGAAAATAAGATGCTATAAGACTGGGTTTAGACAATGCAACAAAATCTATGCTGTTAAGGCCCCATTAAACGCAACGATATCGCTAATGATATCGTTGCAACGTCACCAGTTTTGTGACGTTGCAGCGACCTCGTAGCAATGCCACTGCGTGTGACATGTACCAATGACCAGCGATCAACTCGCTGATCATTGGTAAATGGCCAGGACCATTTTTCCGTTATTGGTCTGCCGCTGTCACGCGTGCATCGGCGTGTGTGACGGGCAATGACCAACAATCCCCATTCTGTGCCTGGCACCATGAATGATCCAAACAACCGTCGGGTGTCGGGTGCAGACTGGCTGATCGCTGGTGTGACAGCTCACCAGCGATCAGATAACGATGTCCCAACGATCCCGATCATTGGTTGGATCACTGGAACATTGCAGCTTGTAATGGGCCCTTTATCCAACATAACAAATTAATTGCAGTTGCAGAGTAGTTCTGCAGCAGTCTACCTTATGACTATAAAAAATCATACGACCTTTACCTGCATTCCATTTTAAAAACCACTGTATCTTGTTTGGAAATGTTCACACATTGTGTTTCTGCTGCAGTGTCTTATTTTGCCGTGTTATCTTGAGTTTTAGGGCATGACCACACTGGCGTGAAAAATCGGATGACTGCAATACATGATTTTATCGCATTGCAGCCGGATCCATGTTCGCTAATGGTATAGAACAGACTAGCATGTGTTAGAGGCTTTTTTTTCTCATCCAGATTCTGGATGAGAAAAAAGTTCCAACATGGTGCGACAGTATGCGGTTCTCGCGCAAGAGTCACCAATGCAAGTCTATGGGTCCTATCAGACCGCATACAGACCATCGTAGTGGCATCCGATTTTTTTTTTTTTTTTTCACGGATACATTATCGTTCTACAGCTCAGAAAACTGTAAAATGTTCCTGTAAATGATTATACAGTAAATGGCTGCTGAGAAAAAACACAGATTGCACATGGATGACACACGGATCAAAAAAACGTATGTCACTCATCCAACTCTCTGTTTTCACGCTAATGTGGCTGTGCCCTTATGGAAATTCTAAGGAAAATGCTTACAAGGCCCTATGCCCACAGTGGATTGTTTGATGCTTTTTTTTATGCAGATTTTGAGAATCTGCATGTCTATTTTGAAGCCAACAAAGTTTGAGTGTTCAGAAGTGCTGTGCCAACATTGCTTTTTTCCCCTTGCAAATTTGGTGCAAAAAAAAAAAATTGCACTTAAAAAAACCCACATTTCGTGGGCACAGACTTTTCTGGCCTCAGAATTGACATTGATTGTCAAAATATGCGTAAAAAAAAAGCATCAAACAACGCACAGTGGGCACAGGGTCTTGCAGCATCAGCAAACATCTCATGCACTCATTGGATTATTTTTATTCCTCACTATAATGGATAACTGCGGTATATTTAACCTCCCTGGCGGTCTGTTTCTTTGCAAAAAAATCAACAAAAAGCGGGCTTACCCGCGTTCGCGGCAGATGCGGTAAAAAAACCGCATCTGCCGCACTTGCCGCATAGCTGCCGCACTTGCCGCACTTGCGGCGCGGTTGCGGCGCGGTTGCGGTAATCTGCTTAGTAAAGGGAACCTAAGTGACATACACTTACATGCCTGCGTTCTTCTGGGGGTCTCCCTGTGTGTGCTGGGACTTGTGGGCTGTGCCCATCATGGCTGCTCTCCCCCTCCCTTATGCACGGCCCCTCTCAGCCTGCTATTGTGATGTGAGGCTGATCGCGTCATAAAGGGGCGGGGCTCAATCGCGGCATCCCGGTAGCCCCGCCCCTTTATGACGCGATCAGCCTCACATCACAATAGCAGGCTGAGAGGGGCCGTGCATAAGGGAGGGGGAGAGCAGCCATGATGGGCACAGCCCACAAGTCCCAGCACACACAGGGAGACCCCCAGAAGAACGCAGGCATGTAAGTGTATGTCACTTAGGTTCCCTTTACTAAGCAGATTACCGCAACCGCGCCGCAACCGCGCCGCAAGTGCGGCAAGTGCGGCAGCTATGCGGCAAGTGCGGCAGATGCGGTTTTTTTACCGCATCTGCCGCGAACGCGGGTAAGCCCGAGCCTGACTCGGGGTTAACGATTCTGGTAGTGAATGTTAACCCCGAGTCAGGCTCGGGAATAACGCTAGGGAGGTTAAAAGAAGCAACATGTCAATTTCTTTAGCGGTTTTGCAACATTTTTTCATCGTTGAAAGCAATGACTGAAAAAATGAAACTTTTTATATTTATGGTGCATGAAAATAACTTTATTGAACATGTACTATAGTCAAATGACACGCCAAAAACCCAACAAAGCCTCTCTTTTTGGCAGACGCTTTTTTCCTGCCATAAGAGCAAGTTTTGGATGCAGAAAAAATGCAAAAATGCAACGTGTGAACATAGCCTTGGCGTAAGTTTGGTTCCACTGCAGCTGTACCTTTAAAACTTTGTATGAGATTTCATAACTGCAGTTTCAAAGTCTCTTCTCAGATGACTAATTCCTTCCAGTGCTCTGCTGCCCTTACAACTAGCTGCTCACATGGTATTTTAATGGAATGTTGTGTGAACTTTTCTCCTGGAATTGTGCTAAAATATTGATGTGAATAAGATCAGACGAATCCTGTCTGGGAACAAGCATGTGAGCGCATCAGCTGCATCACATGCAGAACCCTCAGCCCATAGAGGAGAAATGTCAGAAATACAGTACATGGCATTGCTTCTTATCAACATATATATATAATATATATAATTTTTTTTAAATTAGAAAATATTAAATAAATTGATTTTTTTTTTTTTTTTAATTCGACTATGAACAACAACTAAATGCCCGTGTGCAATCATTTGCGAAATTTTCTTGAGTGTTGTGTGGCGCACTGTGCCAGGTAAGCCACACAACCAACTAGTTCACTAAGGGATTTCCCCATCTGGTACTCGCCTACACACAATACCTTCCACTCCAGACCTGTAGGGGGATCTCCACTGTTTGCTGTTAAGCCAGATCCCCTATAAATACAGGTGATGGGGGCGGAGTTAGGCAGACTGTGCAGTTGCTAGGAGAACTGTGAAGTTTAGCTCAGAACCTAGTGAGCAAAACTGGATACCGGAGCTGTGCTCGGCCCGAAACCAGAGCACCGCTTGAGCCAGTGTGAGGTCCAGAGAGTGAGGATGAAAGGCAGAGGTGAGGAACAGTACAGTGGGGGCAGAAGAGCCATACCGGCTCACCCATGGAGAACACCGGTCACTGGAGCCCGAGTCTGCAAGGGAAAAAGAAGTCAGCCCAGCAGAGAATCCAGAACACCATGGAGGCTTAGCTTCCCGGACACCCGCAGAACCCACATTTGAGAGCCAGGAGCCACAGAGAGGTAGTGGTAGCCAAGCAAGAGCCCTCAATGCAGCAACATGGGTGTGAAAGAGCAGGAGAGGTCAGGCCTGGTTATGTACACGCCAGACTCAAGACAAGGGAGCAGGACAAGGAGGCCTATACCTCACTCGGTGTGGAAGTCCCAAGGTGTTTCCTTCAAACCTGGATGTGCACCTGTAAAACCATCAGTAAAGGTACTAGAAAGACTTCCTTCAGTCTGTCCCCCACAGCAAAGACTGCGCTACCCCATTCCTTCTACACTACCCTATTTCGTTAAGCAACCCATATAGCCCCGGAGGCCCTGCTCTTCCTGGTAGAGAGCCGCAACATCTTGCTGCCGCCCATCACCCCGGAGGTTCCAGCAGCGCCGGTGCCATGACGGACCTATAGGTGGCGTCCCGACTTTAATTAACTGTAAATACTCACCAAATTTGGTCTCTTACAAATACCTAAGTGCAATCGTATTTCTAAGAGGCCAAATTTGGTGATTTTTTTCTATATATTTTCTATGTACCAATTTGGTGATTTTTGTTTTAACTGTAAATACCCCTTTTTGTTATCACCCAAGGGCACAGGTTCGGGCACCGACCTCCCGTGACATCCCTGCACCCGACTGCCCGAGACCTTAGTACCCAGACCCTTGTGGGCCAGACAGTTGCGCTTCATAAACGCTTCTGTAATAACTTGTTCTTTCAATAGGCTTGCTTATTGGTGCAGTAAAATTGACTATTACCTTTCAAATTGATAATCTGGTGCTCTGCCAAGTATGTATAAACAGTATATATTGATTAAACTGTCCACAAAGTCATTTTGTTCCATTTCTAAATATGAGTGGATATTTTACCATTCAAATTTAGCAGATTTGTCAAATTTGCCTAAAAATTTTGATTTGCGGCGAACTGCAGTGTCTCATTGCCTGAAGAATGTGGAAAAGGCCTTGCTCACCGGAGTGTATGAATGGGATGAGTACAATGCGGGAAAATCTTGCATTGCACTTGGCCGATATTATTCAGTGAGGCAGAGATGTGCAATTTTTTTTATTTTTTTTCGTGCCGATTTGGCATGAGAAAACAATTGCAGCATGTTGAGAGCCTCCACAAATCTGCTAATGTTGACACATTCAAGTCTATTCGTTCTTGTGAAACATTGAAGTGCACTTGTGGAAGCCGATATACTCAGACAGCCAATAGAGAAGATTAATCTTTCCTTCTCCACACCTGTGCTCCGATTCTTGCATGCAAGAGAATCAGATTAGTGTTTGACACTCAACTGACGTTCACAGCAGAGATCAGCCTAGTTTTATTAGCAGATTGCATCGGACGCTCTACACTCGTCTGATCATGGCCTAAGGATACCGTCACACCTGGCGATTTCGGCGGCGATTTTATAGGCGACGCTGGGGCGTTGCCTATCACCGCCGACATCGCCGATGTGTCGCCTAATGTGAAGAGGCGAGGGCGACGCATT
Source organism: Allobates femoralis (assembly GCA_033576535.1). Classification (NCBI taxonomy): domain Eukaryota; kingdom Metazoa; phylum Chordata; class Amphibia; order Anura; family Aromobatidae; genus Allobates; species Allobates femoralis. The sequence goes on from JARQOC010000002.1 coordinate 506,971,463, forward strand.
TGAGTGATCGCCTGGTTTCACAGCAGCGCTCTGAAACCAGGCGACCACTCTGGGGCGACGTGTACACATCATCCCATGTAAACGGGGGACGGAGATCTCACAGGCGATTTGGAGCCATAGGCTCCCATGTTACAGCATCGTCGCTGGGGTTTTTAGACACCCCAGCGGCGGCGCCGCCTGTAACCTGTAATATTGCCAGTGCGTCGCCGGATGTAAACATGCGACGGCGATGCTGGCGAGGCGCCAAAAAACGTGCGCGCTCCTGCCCGTCGCCGCCGACATCTCCGGCGATGTCACCTGGTGTGACGGCACCCTTACACTTTATCTCCTAGGAGTGCAGTGAGCTGTTTAATGCAATCAGATCCAGCATGCCCCTATTGCTTGAATCTTTGATAATGGGAGTCGTAGTCTTGATCTGTAAATGTTTATGCAATGTGCTTCAGTAAAGCATCACTTAGTAGGCCTTTTCCTATCTCAATGTACAGTTAGGGCCAGAAATATTTGGACAGTGACACAATTTTCGCGAGTTGGGCTCTGCATGCCACCACATTGGATTTGAAATGAAACCTCTACAACAGAATTCAAGTGCAGATTGTAACGTTTAATTTGAAGGGTTGAACAAAAATATCTGATAGAAAATGTAGGAATTGTACACATTTCTTTACAAACACTCCACATTTTAGGAGGTCAAAAGTAATTGGACAAATAAACATAACCCAAACAAAATATTTTTATTTTCAATATTTTGTTGCAAATCCTTTGGAGGCAATCACTGCCTTAAGTCTGGAACCCATGGACATCACCAAACGCTGGGTTTCCTCCTTCTTAATGCTTTGCCAGGCCTTTACAGCCGCAGCCTTCAGGTCTTGCTTGTTTGTATGTCTTTCTGTCTTAAGTCTGGATTTGAGCAAGTGAAATGCATGCTCAATTGGGTTACGATCTGGTGATTGACTTGGCCATTGCAGAATGTTCCACTTTTTTGCACTCATGAACTCCTGGGTAGCTTTGGCTGTATGCTTGGGGTCATTGTCCATCTGTACTATGAAGCGCCGTCCAATCAACTTTGCAGCATTTGGCTGAATCTGGGCTGAAAGTATATCCCGGTACACTTCAGAATTCATCCGGCTACTCTTGTCTGCTGTTATGTCATCAATAAACACAAGTGACCCAGTGCCATTGAAAGCCATGCATGCCCATGCCATCACGTTGCCTCCACCATGTTTTACAGAGGATGTGGTGTGCCTTGGATCATGTGCCGTTCCCTTTCTTCTCCAAACTTTTTTCTTCCCATCATTCTGGTACAGGTTGATCTTTGTCTCATCTGTTCATAGAATACTTTTCCAGAACTGAGCTGGCTTCTTGAGGTGTTTTTCAGCAAATTTAACTCTGGCCTGTCTATTTTTGGAATTGATGAATGGTTTGCATCTAGATGTGAACCCTTTGTATTTACTGTCATGGAGTCTTCTCTTTACTGTTGACTTAGAGACAGATACACCTACTTCACTGAGAGTGTTCTGGACTTCAGTTGATGTTGTGAACGGGTTCTTCTTCACCAAATCAAGTATGCGGCGATCATCCACCACTGTTGTCATCCGTGGACGCCCAGGCCTTTTAGAGTTCCCAAGCTCACCAGTCAATTCCTTTTTTCTCAGAATGTACCCAACTGTTGATTTTGCTACTCCAAGCATGTCTGCCATCTCTCTGATGGATTTTTTTCTTTTTTTTTCAGCCTCAGGATGTTCTGCTTCACCTCAATTGAGAGTTCCTTTGACCGCATGTTGTCTGGTCACAGCAACAGCTTCCAAATGCAAAACCACACACCTGGAATCCACCCCTGACCTTTTAACTACTTCATTGATTACAGGTTAACAAGGGAGACGCCTTCAGAGTTAATTGCAGCCCTTAGAGTCCATTGTCCAATTACTTTTGGTCCCTTGAAAAAGAGGAGGCTATGCATTACAGAGCTATGATTCCTAAACCCTTTCTCCGATTTGGATGTGGAAACTCTCATATTGCAGCTGGGAGTGTGCACTTTCAGCCCATATTATATAAATAATTGTATTTCTGAACATGTTTTTGTAAACAGCTAAAATAACAAAACTTGTGTCACTGTCCAAATATTTCTGGCCCTAACTGTATAAGGGTACCGTTACACGTCGTAATATCGCAATGCAACATCGAGAAAAAGTCACGTGGTGTGGTGTCGTTGCAGTTGATATCGTTGGTGCATTGTGTCGTGTAACAGGGCAATGCGACTGCAATAAATCGCAGGTACGATATTGCAAGAAGATTGTGCAAGCCCTTTAGCTATACAATATTGCATATGCAATCTGGCATGATCGTGCTGTGTGACGGCACAACTACGATCTTGTTTGCGATTTCACAGGTTGCACAAGCAAGCCCGTAGGCGTGCCTGTGGGTTGTGTTTTCCGTGCCCCATCTACGTCGATTGGTGGCTACTATTGTATGCCGATTGGATGGCCCTGGCAAAGGAGCCATATTGGATTATCTGTCCGTACACCACTTCATTCATTGACTTCTGCATCTCCTCAATATTGCGAAAATGCATGTATACAAGGCGAATCATTGTCAAACACCTCCTTTACTTTTCATTATGACGTTTAAGGCGCCTATTGACGACGCTACAAATATAGCGTCGCAAAAAAACATAAAGAACTGGCCAAAAGTGCCATGTCAGTATGTGAAGGCCTCATTGATGCTAGCTACAATCTCAAATCCCACATGTCACACACATATTAAAATGCTAACACAAGTCTATCCACTTCTTGCAATAATAGGCCAGGTATGTGTGGCCATGTGCGATGCGTGAGCATTGCGGTTTACATTTCACCTGACACCGTGGCGTTCACTGTGGGCATCCACTGTGTGTACGACTCCTTTGCGGATGGAGAAGTTTACACAGTGTCAATACTCTGCGCCTTGACGTCATTACGTCATTTTGCGATGGGCCCTGCCTTTTCCAGGTGCTTTACAGTCCCCTGCATAAAGATGGCTGACGCACAGCGCTCTGCAGCATGGGGAGAGCCCGAGCTACTCCTGCTGCTTGACTACCTGGACAGGCTGGACTACTGGCGCAAGTTCCTGCATCAGCACCCACGGCTGCATAAGATGCGCATTGTGCGCAAAATACAGAGGGCCCTGCTTAGGAGACTGCAAGTGGTGCAGATGCCAAAGCAGATCATAAAAAAGGTGGCGGACGTTAAGTATAAGGCAAGAGACCACATGGCCGCCATCCGCGCCTACATCCAGACTCTGCGTGGTGAGTATGATGTCATAACACATGCACACATGTTTACTCACACCACAATATACATGATTTGGGCTACATGGAAGTGCACCCTGTCAGTGTGGCAGAGCTCCTGATGCTGATGCCTGATGGGTGTTCATGTGTTGGCCCTGCAGATACATGCACAAGGGCCATCACAAAGTAATGTGTGTAGCATGCCATACACTCAAGATTGTTGTGGCCAATTCACTAACAACACACGTAGGTGTGACTCAAATCTTGAAGTCAGCATGTGCACATTGTCAGTGATGTCATGGAACACAGCACACAAAATTTCACATTGTCCCACAACCCCTACATCTCTCAGCACATACCCTTCTGGTTATTGGACTCATAAGTCTATGCCCCATAACTCCCCGGTTGTGTTCCTTTGTGCCAACCAAACACACACACTGTAACGTCATGTTGTTAATATGTTGTGGTCCACTAACAAATTATGGATTCCTATGTTGCCAAACATCCTGTCAGTGTGGAGCTGTGCTTGTCGGCCTATGTGTATGGTAAAGGGAATGTGCAAAAGTGCTGCGGACAAAGCTTCATGACCCAATTGTGTGTCACAACAATGTAGTTTGGAAACATTCAAAACCTGTGTGTGCTGCGTGCCAAGGACACCCTTATTCTTTCTACATATACATATATGATGTTGCTACCATTGTGCAGATGATCTTGCAGTCCCCTTGTACCCCAGCTTCAAATGTCCGACACATGATGTCATAGATACACAAAGGCCATTAGCCAGACATCAGTTTATGTGTATGTCACTTCATACATGCCACAATAATGCTCCCTTTTTAACCAACAGATGCTGACGAGCAAGCTGAGGCCTCCCCACTGGCTTCCCCTTCTGCATCAGCCTCCCCTGCAGCATCCCTAGCTGGCTCAAGAGCCGCCTCACCCCGGCTGCATCGCAAGCAGGGTCAACACTGGCCTCACCACCAGCCTCCCCAGATGCATCCCAAGAAGGGTCAAGAGCGGCCTCCCCACCGGCCACCCCAGTGCATACAAAGCAGGGTCAACACTGGCCTCACCACCGGCCTCCCTGGCTGCATCCCAAGCAGGCTCAACACCAGCCTCACCCTCTGGCTTCTACTCTGTGATGGGTCAACACACCCCATCACCCACAGATTCCCCCATTGAGCATGCTGGCTTGGATCTGTTGGTAAGTGTCTGAGGCCAAACAAAATAGCTTTAGATTGTTTTTGGATCACCAATGTGTCAAATAATACATACATCACATCTATTTTGTCCTATTCTGTATGTGTAGGCACAACAGCTCGAGCCCTGGGTTGGTCCCTTAAGCCACTCCCCCTCCCCGGAGAATGGTGGCTCTGATGAAGTGGGTAAGTTATGTTGTGTCCCACAAAAAAATCCTGCCACACACTGTGGTATGTTTTTGGAATGATGCCTTTCTTTCATCACTATAGGTGTTTCATCATTGAGGGACCTGATGCAGGCCCACCAACAGCTGCATCACGCCTCGGCCCAGCTACAGGTGCTTGGTGCCATGATCCAGTGCCCTTTGAGCACCAGGAAGCCCATGGGCCTGGGGGCCAACATTACTGATGTTGCGGGACTCCAAATGTGTCATGTTGGCATAGCACAAATTTGTTTTGTCATGTTGACAAGGTTGTTGTTGCTGTTTTGTCTTCAGCATTGTTTTAACTTAGGGACCCAATGTGTCCACGTTAAAGGGGATAAAATACCTGTTTTAGGCTCAGACCTTATTCCATTTAAAAAAAAAAAAAAGTTCAAATTGTTACTCCTTTAGGCACACTGAAAAAAACCATAAAGGGGTGTTGCAAAATGAAAGTTGCCCACAACCCCATAACATGTTGTGGTAGTGTTATTTACCATAATGACGCTACTTCATTGTAGCAAAGTATATGTTTACTCCTTTTTGTGTGTTACATGGTGTAACTGTCTGTCTTGGGTTCCCAAAACTGACGTGTGTTGTGCATCCCTCAAGGACAAACACAACACACTGCCTGCCTGCAGTCACACATACCCAATGGTCATTTTGGCTTTATGACGCCTAATGACCAAATCTATGTGTACACCACAGTTACCAATGCACAAGCCCTAATCGACTTTGCCCCATGGTTGGGTTTCCAATTGCTTGACCCTTGTATTTTGCACGGAACATCTCCCTTAACCTGTGAATGCCACACATGAATTACAAATGTAACATCATTCATATACCTCACCATGTAGTAATGTGTATGTGCTGGGAAAATTGTGACACATCTGTCTCTTGCCTTCAAACAACCCATTAAATTGTGTAGAAGAATTACCAATTAGTAGGTGGCCAATAACACAGAGTAATATTTTTTCCAAACATTTTATTTAAAAAACAAATCCAAAGTATAGCCAAAAAAAGGCCCTCTCCCCAAATACAACACGTGGCAAAAAAAAAAAACAGGCACATCACAATTGTTAATAGTGTCCCCAATACTGTTGGTATGCAGCTGCAGGATCTGACGTGGCTGCTTCACCCACATCCTTTTGCGGGAAGTGGGTGTGGTCGATGCCGAGGGAAAGGTCTGCCAGGATTCTCGGTACCTCAGGATTAAGTCCAGGCACAAACATAGCCAGCGGCGGCGGCTGATGGGACACTGACTGCTGCTGGGGGGGCTGAGCCAAAATGGTTCAGTGTCCCATTCTCAACCGCCTCCAGGGCTAGGTAGATCACCCTCTCGAGGTCAATACATTGTTGATGGCCGAGCCGGGACACCCGTTCCTAACTAGCTACCCAATCCCAGTGCAAGGGATCCTCTCCATGTTAAGCAGCACCCTTTAAGCCCAATCGCCAGCTGGGTAGGGGGTGGCAATGGTCTCCAACGACTCAACCCCTCACTGGGGCAAGGTGCTGCATGGCGGCACTGGGATCAGGCTCCAAAATCCCTCCCCCAGATGTTGTTGGGGGTCATTCGCCGACGGGTGCCCCCCCCCCAGGCTGGATCTGACGTCTTGAGGGCCCTGTGAAATTAAAACAAAAAGTTACAACATAATTTATCCATTGATTATATCATTAATGCATTACTACCAAACAGCTATTTTTAGTGTTTGTGTGTGAACTGAAGAGTTCAAGGTGTGCCCATTAGAGGAGTAAAAATATGGCTATGTGTAACATGACACAGTGATTACTTTACTCACATAAGTAACCACCATGAACATGCATAAGTGTTCACACAAGCATACAATCTTTCCGATGGCACAAATCACCAACACCTAAACATAGTGTGCACTGTGCCAAACACCACACGCTGATATGTTTGTCAAGTTAAACACAACACAAGTGTATCCAACCACTATTGAAGATTGTGATGACACAAAGACATTAGGAAGTACCTCTTGTGGCAGAGCCGGATCTTGGAGAGTGGCGGAGGAGGATTGTGCTAGGTCCCTGCTCACAGTGTAGTCAGAGGGAGATGCTGGTACCCGGAGGAAATGGAGGAGGTTAAAATACCACAAGCGTGGCACAAACACCTCCCTGTTCCACTCCCGGACCTTGTTGATTTCTCAGCTTCATTGAGCTCCTTCTTATACACTGTGCGCAGGTTCTGGATCTTCTTCAGCACAAACTTCTTATCCACTCTCTCCCCAGGGTGGTGCTGCTCGGATAGGGTGATGAGCTGGTCGTACGCCACTCTCTTCACCTGATGGTTCTTGTAATCAGGTGATGTGGTCCACCACAAGCACTCTAGCTCCTGGTACTTGGCTATGAAGGCCCAGACAAAATCCTGGTTCTCTGCCATCTGCAAAAGGAAATTTATGACCTGAACACACACACATGTATGTATCATGTTGTTTCATGTGTGCAAACCTGGGTACATGTGTGCCTGTGCACACATCAATTGGCTACCACAAATAAATTGACAAAATTAAACACCGTATCCAGGCAAGAAAACACACATTAAGATAAATGCTACTACAGTCCGTACATATGCCTGTATGGTAATGGAGGAGGATACCGGCAATGGACATTTTTGTATGTATGATGTATAATTTACTACAAACTAAACCATGATTTGTTTTGAGATACTTTACAAGCACATGCCCTTTATACGTACATGCATCAATAGTGTTGGCCGCAACATATATGATGTTAACTGTGATCCTGTCCATTATGAGGAATATGCCATTCAGGGGATGCTCCTAGCAGCTATGAAGGTTACATGGCAACACTGGGGGGAGGGAGTGTGTTCTGACCGGAAGAAGCAGTATACCACCGCGAAACTGTGCCCTTCGTCACTCCACACTCCCTCCCTCCCCCACTGTTGCCATGCTTTGCCTGTAATTCGGCGGATTAAAAACAGAAGATCTTAACATGGTGAGTGCCACTCATTTTTTTTGTTGGAATTTTCATTTATCTTATTAAGCGTGCACAGCCATCCTGGAGTTATAACACCGGCACCTGCATATACGCAAGGTTGTACATAGTTATACGGGATGTTTGCTGCAGTGCCCAGTATTTCTACTTAAGACCCAATTCTGTGTCTTTGTGGAGCGCAAAAAACTTTATTTACATACATAATGATTGTTGGCAGCCATGGAACACATCTTGTACTGCCTTTCTGGATACCCATAATGTGAAGGCTGTACATGAGTAGTATGGGTTCACATATGTGTAGTAGGTGTTATGTGAAATGTTATATTGTAGTGTGTTCAATAAGCAAGGTCGACAAGCATTAGATGGTGTGTAACGTAACAGGCCACACATGCAAGTGTGTATTGGAGGGGTATGACAGGACTATGTACATGTGCTAGTTGATGAAGTTTGTTCCTGTTATGGCTCCATGTGCTTATACTTGGTTATTTTTCCTTTATCATTCACAGAGCCTTGCTAACAGAGATTGGACGTCATGCATCGTTCTGCAATGGCAGTAGTGGCTGTGTCCATGGTGGAGGATGCCTTTGTTGACAGATGAGAGGACTGAGAGACTGCGGAGGCGTAGACTACGTCGTGTGTGGTCTCGGGCTTGACTCCTGCAAAGGCACCACCTGAGTCACATGGGCCTTGTCCGTCAGCTGGAGGACAGGAATCCTCAGGATGTCGGACGACTCTTTCAAATTCCTCTTGGACTTGGTTACACCACATATTGCCCGTGAGGACACTGATGCGTCGCGCTGTTCCAGCAGAGGAGCGGTTGGCTGTGCCTCTGCGTTTCTTGGCAACAGGGCGCACGATGACTCACCTGCAGTATTCTGCTGCTGTCTCACGCCCACTGCTGAGCCACCTAATCCCTGTGACGTGTGAGGCCATTGTGAGGAGTTTCTTGCCAACCTATATGCGGTTTCCAACAACCCCCGCGGAATGGTTTGAAGTTGCCACTGGCTTCCAGGAGAGGTGGCTATTCCCCAACTGCAGGGAGCAGTTGATGGCAAGCATGTGAGGATCACACAACCTTCCCCCCAACAGCGGGACTTATTATTTTAACTACAAAGGTTATTTTAGTGTAGTCCTCATGGCCCTCGTCAATGCAAACTGAGTTCCTCCTTGTGGATGTGGGGATGAACGGATGTGTGTCTGATGGGGGTGGTTTTGGCCCAGACCTCCTTTGGTCGAGACCTCCTTCTTAGCAGGCAGCTGAACTTGCCCCCAAATGATGACACCACTGAATATCTTAACTTTACCTTTGTGGGGGATGAGGCCTTCGCACTTCACGCAAACCTACTACAGCCATATCCCCAGAGGGTTCTGACCCCTGATCAACGCCTTTTCAATAACCGGCTATCCCGGGCACGTTATGTGGTTGAAAATGCGTTCGAGATCATGGCCAATAGATTCCGCATGTTTCATAGTGCTTTAAATATGAAACTGGAATCTATCAAAATGGTAGGGATGGCGTGTTGTGTGCTGCACATCTTTGTGTCGTAGGGATGCTCAATCATACACGCCAGCAAGTTATGTGGATTGTGTGGACCCCACAACTGGGGAACTCATGCCAGGTGAGTGGCGTGCAAACGACCCTGGCATAGCGCCACTCCAGCCATTGGGCCAGGGCCGACATCAGCAGGGTGCGAGGAGCAGCAGAGACAGCTACTGCTCGTATTTCAATGGCCCTGGGGCGGTGGCCTGGCAGGACTACCAGATTTAAGGGGTGTGTGATGGGTCCACACTGCCCAATATGTGTTTCTTTGTTTTGGATTCACAGACATTGATTTCTAAGTTATGGCAGAATTAGGCAGTATTTGATTTATGTAATATGTTACTTGTGTGATGATAACACTTATTTTTTTGTTGTGTGTTTGTTGTTGTTGTCTTTATTTGTGTGGCCACACTCCTAATATATTTTTTTTTCTGATCAGACATACGTGTGATTCTTTTATTTGTAGCTGACCACCGTATATCACATAGCATTAGGGTGTGCTCTGAGGTTTGACACTACAATGTTATTTGAGGGTCCCTGCACCATTGTGGGCACAGGTACACTACACGTATGGCGGAAGCTCACACACTGTATGGTGTTGTGTGTTTCCCTGTCCAGATTGCTGCATCTAGACATGGGAATGTGTACACACACATGGTCACTTCTATATTGTCTGATTTAGACATATCTGGAAAAACATACATACATTTGGCAGCCACATACTTTGGATAATGCTATGTGATGTGCATAGACATGCCCATTCTTCCTGTGGGTATCTTACCAACTTCTACAGTAGACGGACAGAATGTCCATACATTTAGCCGAAACACACTGCAGTACACTAGCGTGTCTGTCTGCCAGTTTGCCGCAGTGTGTTGCTGGAGCTGATACTCATCACATGACATCAGGTTCAAGATAATATAATGGGCAATAGCATCCATGTCGCCACCATGTTGTCTGAGATGGCTGACCAATGGTAACGCTCTTTCGCCGTCCAATCAGAGTGGGGTGCGGTTAAAAGTTAACTCAGGTACACTTATGTCCTAAGCTAGGTGAAAAGTACGCCCACGTTGCTTATGTGGTTGTGCTGTGTGACAGCGCAACTACGATCTGAAAAATCGGCTGCCTAATTTGCCAGTCGACTTCCGGGACGCCGGATCGTCGGGGGTTGGAGGTGTGATTGCTACGTGTAACATCTCCTATGCGATCTTGGACAAGTGCCAAAAACGTGCGCGCTCACGTGAAATTGTATGTGATATCAGAATGATATTGCGACGTGTAACGGTACCCTAAGACTGTGTGCTCACGATCAGTAAAATCAATGTTTTGGACCCAGTGACTTGCCACTGCATCCAAAACGCTGCATTGCGCAGTACAAGACAATTGAAAAGGGGAACATCTTGGACTCACATGATTAGCAACTCAAGATTAATAGTCAGCCTGAGAACTGAGTTAATAGCTACAGCCCAGTATAAAGTCAAAGGGATCCACCAATTTGCAAGTGCAAGCATTTATTGTATTGTCAGTGAATCATAAAATACTTGGGACAGTACATAAAACCAAGGAGGTTACAGAGAGGGTGAACCGGTCACAGCCCCCCACAGCAAGATGAATTTACAGGCAGTCATATTGTCACAGGGCATACAACATGGTACAATACAATCTATATAAGTTACATGATACACCAAGTTGTTAGCCTACATCAAGCCCACAACTCACCCATACTGTGGGGTTTATGACACGTGTTCCAGGGCTAACCCCGACACGTGTTTCAAGCCAGTCTTCTTCAGGGGTGGGAGGGGAGAATGTGAGGGTACCGACTAAATACCTGGTGGCCACCTGCTATCCATCAATGTGCCATGTGCGCCGTGTTATTGCATCCCCGCGCTGCAGGGCACGCTGATCCGCATTCTCCGGGGTCGGAGGTGTACTTCCGGTGACGTCACCCACCGGAAGTGCGCGGAACAGTGTCCGCGCATGCGCGGTAACGTCCAAACACACTGCGCATGCGCCGAGGGCACCCGTGCCATCTTGGTAATGGGCAGGAGACCTACAGCACACAGATAGATAGATGTTATTGAGGGCAAAAAGGACTTACAACCCCTATTTACTGAGGCACCTTATAACCTGGAGTTAGACCCCACTAAGGCAGAGCTGTACGATCAATTATATACAGATACATATCAATATATATTGTATGATGTAGATTATTTCATCTTCTGCCGATGATCGCCACCTTGTGGTGACTTCCAGATTTCCATGGTACAGAAGGACTCAAAGAGGATAAATTAGTCCATCTTGCTCATCAGGTAACTATGGAACCAAGTATATAGCCGGAAGGGAATGCTAGTGAAATTAAAATAAGATAAAAAATCTCCCATTAGAGATGGCACAAAGCAAGTTACAGTCATATACAGGTGGCATGTATGGAATCAACCGGCAACATAAAACAAGGGTATATACATTCAATATTCAATGAGGTAGATACCAGAGGCGCAAAAACGGACAGAACTCCACTTCCTAATCAACCAGATATCCTGAGGACCTGAGGGGACCCCATCCTATAAAAATGGTGAGAAACTCAGCTTCTCATTCAGACCTGCGGGGCTCATAGTTCCCAATCGCACAATCCACTGGCACTCAAGTCTGGCAAGGCGGTTAGACAAATCGCCTCCCCTACTCCCCAAATTCACCATATCGATGCCATGTACCTTTAGGCAGCCGGGGTTACAGCCATGGAAGAGTTTGTAGTGATGAGGGAGGGTCCTCAGAGTGGTGTCATCGGTTACTGAGTCTGCACTTTGAATTTTAAGCACATGTTCTCGTACTCGGACTCTAAGTTCCCTCGTAGTTAGACCTACATATATGAGGCCGCAGCCACAGGTGGCATAATACACAACCCCCTTAGAAGAGCATGAGATGTACTTACGGATTGTGAACTCACGGAGTCCATCGGCCGTTTTGAAGACCTTGGCCCTGACAATATTCTGGCATGCAAGGCAGGAGCCGCAGGGATAGCACCCAATCCTAGGGGTTCCCAAACCAAAGATGGGTTCCCTTTTTGGGACAAAATGGCTGTGAACCAGCATATCCCTTAGGTTCCTGCCCCGCCTGGCCGTCATTAATGGTCGCTCCGGAAGAAACTCACGTAAGGACAAATCCGTCCTCAGCACATCCCAATGCTTCGTGAGAATGGATCTAATATCATTCCACTGTTCATTGAAGGTTGATATGAACCTAACCTGCAGCTGTGGATTCTCCTCCCTGTCACTCCGCCTTTTAGCCCCACTCAGATGATCAATGCGAGGTGTATTTTTAGCCCTTTTATAGCCATAACTGACACACCGATGGCTATATCCCCTGGTTCTGAATCTATCCTGCATATCTAACGCCCCCCTCTCAAAGTCCATATCCCTTGAGCAGATCCTGCGTAACCGCAAGAACTGACCCACCGGAATGGCCCTAATGGTAGTCGCAGGGTGTGAGGATGTGGCGTGCAGGAGAGCATTTACCGAAGTTTTTTTACGAAAAAGGTCCGTTTCCACCGATCCACTCGGGAGTACGATAATCCTAATGTCCAAGAAGTCAATTTCATCTGCATGATATTTAAATGTAAGATGGATGTTGAAGCTGTTGGAGTTGAGCCGCGCCACAAACTCCTCCAGTTCGAGCCCGGTTCCCCCCCAGACAACCAGGACATCGTCAATGTAACGATGCCAGCACTGCACATGGGAGGAGGCGCACGCGCCCTCGCCGAAAACCTCCCTATCCCAATAGCCAAGAAAGAGGTTTGCGTATGAAGGCGCGCACGCCGCCCCCATGGCAGTGCCACGTTGCTGGAGGAAGAACCGGTCATCGAAAATGAAGTTGTGGGTTAGCACAAACTCCAACAGCTCCAACACCAATCTCCACAAATCCTCCTCCCAATTACTCATCCTTAGATAGTATTCAACCGCCCGTAGGCCATCACCATGCCCAATATTGGTATACAGTGATTCAACGTCTATGGTCGCCAGCAGTGCCCCACCCTCCAAGGTCAATCCATCGAGTCTCCTCAGGACGTCCGTAGTGTCCCTGACATAGGAGGGCAGCGTCTCCACAAGTGGATGCAGATAGTACTCAATAAATTTGCAAATTGGATCACAAAGCCCTCCTATGCCAGAGACAATCGGACGCCCCGGTGGGGTGACCGGATGCTTATGAATTTTGGGTAACATATAAAAGGTGGGCACCACTGGCGACTTGGTTAGAAGACCATCTCTGATTTTCTTTGGGAGGATTCCAGAATCAACCGCCCTATCCAGAATAGAAACCAGTTCTAGTTGAAACCCTACAAGAGGATTGTTAGGTAGTGTGCAGTAGTAGTCCCTGCTTCTCAGATGTTTGCATACCTCCTTCATATAAAGCGAAGTTGGCCAGACCACCACATTCCCACCCTTATCCGCCGGTTTAATCACCACATCTTTTAGTTCTTGCAATTGATCAATTGCTTTTCTATGTCTCAACGATACATTATGTTTAACTTTTTTTCTACCCAATATACATAGGTCGTTGAGAACCAATCGATTGAAAATTTCTACTTGTGGGCACACGGATAAGGGTGGGAATGTGGTGGATCTAGGATAGGCAGTTTTAGGAAATTTACCTTGAGTTGCAGAGACTGTATCACCACTGTTCACCCCCTCCAACTCCTCCAGATTACTTAGGGCTTCTACCTCCATACTGGTAAGTGACATCGGGTTGTTCCTCTTCTTGGCATGCAGCTTATGCAGGACCACTTTACGCAAAAAGAGGCTGAGATCCTTGGTTACTGTGAAAGAATCCATAAAATTAGTGGGAACAAAAGTCAACCCCAGAGATAAAACCTCCTTCTGGTCATTTGTTAGTTTATGACCAGAGCGGTTGATCACTTTTAGTGTGTTATTATGTTCCCCCTGTCTCTCATTGCAGGATTCAATCCAAGGCCTCACCTTATTTGGTTCCCTGTTCCCGACATTCTTTGCTCCTGTAAATTCATCTTGCTGTGGGGGTCTGTGACCGGTTCACCCTCTCTGTAACCTCCTTGGTTTTATGTACTATCCCAAGTATTTTATGATTCACTGACAATACAATAAATGCTTGCACTTGCAAATTGGTGGATCCCTTTGACTTTACACTGGGCTGTAGCAATTAACTCAGTTCTCAGGCTGACTATTGCGCAGTACAAGTATAGTGGATGGGATTTCTAGAAATGCCAGAAATACAGTACATGGCATAGGTTCTTAAGTGTATGTGTGTGTGTGTGTGTGTGTGTATATATATATATATATATATATAATACACACACACACACTTTATATATGTGTGTATATAATGTATGTATATATTTTTAAATTGGAAATTATTAAATATATGGATTTTTTTTTTTTCTTTTATTCAGCTATGAACATGTTTTCAGCTGCGGTGCGGGTTGACTGACTTCCCCATCTCCGCAGCAAGTTCATTTCACGCTGAGGAGTCTGAAGCAGTCACCATTGGCTGCATGCAGGAAGAAGCCGCCCTGCACCAACCGCAGATTGTGAGCACGGGGCGGCTGCGGTCTCCCTACGTGCACCCGCAGGTTCCTGCAGGTCCCGGAGGCACTGCTTCCAAGACACAACGCTTCCGGATCGTGAGCGCGTACCTAATAAGCTGTATGCTCTTAGCTTCTATCCCTAGGCTATGAAATCCTAAAATACTCCCTCAGGCTGCTCTGTACCATGTGTTTTCATTGCTTTTTATTTTATGCAAAATAAGATTTCATTGCAAGCAATGTTGTTACATTGTAGGCCTGACCAATTATGCTATATAATAGAACATGCTGCAATTTTTTTCCTCCTGTTGCATATTAATTTGTTATGTTGGCAGCTATGCTGCTGAGTAAGATTCATAATACAACTGCTGGTACTCAATAGACCCTATTGAACTGTAATGAAATCCATCGGGGTTCCATTAAGTTTTCCATTGTCAAAATATCCCCTGTTGTAAAGCTATGTATGGAAAAATTGTATTCCGTATATGATAGTACACAAAGTTCTTTGCTTTTTCACAAAGGCTGGCAAAGAGAATACTAACGTTTCCATGATTATTTCTTAATAGAGTAGGATCAGGCTTCAATGAGCAGGTTCAGTGAGATTTAGTGGGTTTATATTCCAATAGAAATAATTTTAATATGGATTGCTGGATCTTCTATAGCAGTCTCCATTAAAACCCATGAAACCGCTGATGTGAAAAGTCAGTGACATTTATTTCAATTTACAAGACCTGTAGAAAGTGAATGTTATTATAGGTCCTAGTGAGAATGTATCATTATACAAGTATTGATTTATTTCTTTTATTCCCTGGTGCGTGACTGGTGACTTATACACAGCATGCAAATCTTAAAAGTAACAGAAGGGTGCACTCTGGTGCAATAGCCTGATATTGAATGCTGTTCTTGACTCCTAATATAGCTCTTAATGAACAATTTAGCTTGCGTATTGAACTGGACTAAAATATCAACCAAGAAAACATTTTTACATACTATTTTTTTTATCGGATGCCATGTAGCCAACCTGCTTCTGTGATTTGGCCCTACTACTCCATGTATAGAAAACCTACACAAAAAGCAATGCACATCTAGGTCATCATACAACAAACAAAAAATAATGTGGAACTAAAAGCCAAATGATGCATCTCAAATAATTACTAGAAGTTTTAAACGTAATTAGTATCAAATCCATATGTGGCATCTAAATCAGTATACCCCTGGTCGTATGTCCCACCTGTCAGGGATTTCGTATACTCTCCCAAATTATCAATTAATTAATGAGAGAAACAAGGGAGTAGTTTGCACTTAAAAATATACATTTATTATATTAATTTACATCAGAAATGTGACAAGACAAGTAAAAACAGTAGGGGTACCCCCAACACACATTTCTTAAAAGCCCACAGTATGTAGCTTGTTGTAACACTGGAAAATTACCAGATCTGTAGTCCTTTATCCAGGGGCATTAAGGATCAATATATGCAGTTTTTTCATCAAGTAATTTGCTGTATGTCCCTGCTCCCTAATATATGTGGGCCTTGCATCGAGCGAGTTGAGGGTGAGAGTGAGAGTGAGGGAGCACGTTTGTAATATTATGGCCGCCAGGGATATAGAGGATGAAACAACACTCAAAACAATAACGAGACATTTTAGGAAATATCATGGATGCAGCCCGGCGTCCTTGATGGTCAGGGGATCGATATGGTGTGGGGTGGTTCCCAAGGAGGTGACCTCAAGAATATCCTGGCCCAAAGGGAGACAGGATGGATTGTGGTTCTACATACGCTTGCGCTGCGGGGTCTGAAAAAGGGATTAATCTCTTACGAGCTCCCCATTAAATAACGTTAACAATGCTCCTCTGCTTGCGGTCGCCGGCTCTGAGCGGCTGTGCATGCCTGGTCGTTGTGGTGATGCATCCCGGGCTGGGAGCATGCATCGTGATGCCTGGGGCTGGCTGATCACGCAGTAAATGGAAGAGTCTACTGCATATGCGGGGGCGCCCAGAACTCAGAAATGTGGGTGGATGCCAAACTGGGAAGACAGCATTTAAACCGTAATGGCGGAGTGAACAGGTTAGCAGGCTGATACACAATTGCCTCCGGTTCCCCTGAGGATGCAATCCCTATTTAAGCGAAACATGTGTTGGGGTAAATATAAAGGACACTGCCTTTTGCTTCTCGGTGGTACTCTCTAATCTGGTGCCCTTGGTACATTGTCTTGCCCACAACGGGGAGTATGTTTGCTTTGAAATAAAGGGGATAATATAAAATGAATCTGATATGTAATGTGTCATATACTTGATCTAGTGTGTTAGGACATAACCGGGATTTTGTCAGATGACTAACTACTTGTATTGTCTTGAAGATATGTATATGATCCTGACAACAGTCTATGTACATGATTTGATGAAATAAACTGCATATATTGATCCTTAATGCCCCTGGAAATAGGACTACAGATCTGGTAGTTTTCCAATGTTACAACAAGCTACATACTGTGGGCTGTTAAGAAATGTGTGTTGGGGTTCCCTGTACTGTTTTTACTTGTCTTGTCAAATTTATTATGTAAATTAATATAATAAATGTATATTTTTAAGTGCAAATTACTCCCTTGTTTCTCCTATTATTAATTCAGCTTTAAACATAGCCTGTGTCGCCCCTTTTTCTGTTTTGCTGTGACCACTCGAAGCTTGCTGTTTGGTGAGGCCATGGGCACACCTTGAGTATTTTACCTCAGTATTTGTGTTCTGTCCCATGACTTGTGAATTATTAAATGTTTTATTGCTGTGTGTTGCCTTTAGGCCACGTGCACACGTTCAGTATTTGAGTTTTTTACCTCAGGATTTGTAGCCAAAACAAAGAGTGGATAATTAAATACAGATGTGGTGCAGGTGTTTCTATTAGACTTTTCCTCTGATTGCTCCACTCCGGGTTTTGTTTACAAATCCTGAGGTAAAAAACTCATCAAATACTCAGCGTGTGCACGTGGCCTTATCAAGGCAATGTATCAAGGCAATGTATCAATGTATCAAGGCAGAAGCATTACCTTATTATTTTTTTTCCTTCTCTCTCCCTGTAGCTCTGTAATGTCAGTTTTTCCCTCCGTTATTTCCCATGTAATCATCTTGCAGCCATCTTAAATACACATTTTATTCTGTGAATAATTGGCCTTTTAACCTGCTGCATTGTACACTAATACAAGTAATTCAGTGAAAAGGATAACCATTTCTCCTGGATTTGAACTACAATGTCTTTTTAGTTTAGTTTTTAAGGTTGAAGGAAGTGTGGTGATGCGACCCCGATGTGTCCCCCGACCGGTGTACAGCACATGGGGGATTGTATCTTTTGCTCTGTGGCAGCACTCACAGGGTTAACAGAAGTGAGATCTGAGCTAAGTGCTGATTGAAAGCACTCAGCCCACCTGTGATGGGAGAGGAGATGATATGAGCTGCCCAGGGCTGAGGAGCGAGGGAGAACAGGAGGAACTGCTGTGTGAAGCTAGCACAGCCAGGGAGCTCTCTCAGAGAGGACGTTCATGAGACTAGTGAGCGGACGGTGCAGAGAGAGAGTGGTTGTGTGCTGATAACACAGCCTAGCAGTGAGGACCTGGCCCTCAACAGTGGATCTGGCCAGGACAGAGCCTGTCCTAGGTACAGAGGTACTGTGTGTGTTGGATGAACAGAGTTGTACCAGCTGTGCCCCAGAACCTGGAGGTCTGTAATATACCTGAACTGTACCATTAAACTGTGTGTTGTGTGAACAGTTGCCTGAGTCACTGCCTTCCGTCGTGCCGATCCTAACCGCTACCATACATGTGGTGGAGAATGCGGGCACAGCAACCTGGTTGCTGACGGCAATGACTTGGTGAAAAAAAAAAAAAGGCAAACTCAGTTCACACATGTCAGTGGTGAAACCTGCTACGCTACAGTACAAACCAGCAGCCAGCATGGAGGACCTGCTTAAGCACCTGGTGCAAGCACAGCAACAACAGCAGCAAATGCACCAGCAGCAGGTCGCACAACAGGAGGCTAATCAGCTCTTGATCAGGCAAATGCAGCAGCAACAGGAGCATCAGCAGCGCCAACAGGAGCATCAGCAGCGACAGTTGGATCTTCTGACGGAGGCAATCCGTGCAAAGCCAGCGGCTCCATCCCCAGGTCAAGGAGATGACAGCAGCGTCCGGAAGGCGGTAAGGCGTGCAATGCAAAAGATGACCCCGGGGGATGATGTGGAAGCTTTCCTGGCGGTTTTTGAGAGGGTTGCAGAGCGGGAGAAACTGCTGCCAGAGCAGTGGGCAGAAATGTTGGCGCCTTACTTAACCGGAGAGTCCCAAAAAGCTTACCTAGACCTCTGCACAGAGGACGCCATGGACTATGGGACTCTGAAAGGTGAGATCCTTGCCAGAATGGGGGTTAATACGTATGTAAGGGCTCAACGGGTAAGCCAGTGGTCCTTTGAGGAGGGTAAACCCGTCCGGTCTCAGGCCTATGACTTGTTGCACCTGGTAAAGAAGTGGCTGCAGCCTGAAAGCCTGAGCCCCGCACAAATGATAGAGAGGGTGGTTGTTGACCGGTTTGTGCGCACTCTGCCTGTCTCCATCCAACAGTGGGTGGGACAAGGTGACCCGGGTACCCTAGATCAGGTAGTGAGTGTGGTGGAGCGGCATGTGGCTACACAAGACTTGATTCGGGACTCTGGGACACTGCGTGCAGCACGGCGGACCGCATCCACCAAACCGGCAATTAGGGACCCCCAACCCGGGCCTCTGCTGGGTTCAACCCCACCACAGGCAGAGAATGTGCACCGCCCAGAAGTGAGACGGAAACCCGGGTCTCCTAAGCGGGGCACCGTAAATAATTTTTTCCCCGCCATAAGGTGTTGGCGATGCCAGGAGTCAGGACACGCAATGGCGCAGTGTCCCCTCAACACGGAGTCCATGGACTGTGGGTATACCTGCCGGATGACCATGTTCGCCCAATCTGCCAGGGCAGGACGCTATGGGACTGGGGGTAAAAGGAGTGTTTTGTGCCAGGTTCGGCTCAATGGATATGACGCTACGGCCCTGTTGGACTCAGGGAGTGGTGTGACCCTTGTGTGTGTCTCCTTGGCTTCTAGATCCCAACCCACCGGCCGTATGGTGCGAGTGCTTGGGGTCCATGGGGAACACCGTAGGTATCCAACAAGGAGGGTCACTATCACTACCCTGTCCGGACGGGTTCGACATGAAGTGGGGGTGATGAAGACACTGCCTTTCGATATGATTTTGGGGAGGGATTTTCCTCTGTTCTGGACTCTGTGGGAGAGGCAAACTAATCCTCAGGTAGTGAATGGTCCAGGCCCTGAGCCCAAAGATCCCGACTCTGGGACACCTGCCATAGGGGTCACCACTATAGGGAAAGAGTGTAATCCCAATAGGTGTTCCCTAGAGGTAAAGGCAGGAGGTTTCAGAGCGTACAACCCCCGCATACAGGTGCAGAAGCGCCAACCACAATGTCCCAAGACCCGTAGATGTACTCATGGTACAGACAGTGACTCCACTGTGGACTTAGGGCTACGGGACTCAGATGACCTGCCCAATCGTGTAGAAGACGACATAGCGTCAGGACTCCAAATAGCCCAAAGGATAGGTGGACCGCGCTACCACACTGGCCGTTGGGGGAGGGGGAGACCTCCCACAGATATGCCTCTGAGACATAGAGTGACTGGGTCCGATTGGTCTTGGTACACAAGGAAACAGTTTTTGCCAGTACGGGACCGCGTGTCAGACGCGGGCGGCCCTGGTCGACGGTCCCCTCGACCGGTGGGCTCCGAGGACGGGGAGCCCTTGTCTCGAGGCCCCGGATCGTGGGCTGGTGTTCCGCCCCACGGGCTTGAACAGAGGGGGGAGGTATGTGGTGATGCGACCCCCGATGTGTCCCCTGACCGGTGTACAGCACATGGGGGATTGTATCTTTTTCTCTGTGGCAGCACTCACAGGGTTAACAGAAGTGAGATCTGAGCTAAGTGCTGATTGAAAGCACTCAGCCCACCTGTGATGGGAGAGGAGATGATATGAGCTGCCCTGGGCTGAGGGGCGAGGGAGAACAGGAGGAACTGCTGTGTGAAGCTAGCACAGCCAGGGAGCTCTCTCAGAGAGGACGTTCATGAGACTAGTGAGCGGACGGTGCAGAGAGAGAGTGGTTGTGTGCTGATAACACAGCCTAGCAGTGAGGACCTGGCCCTCAACAGTGGATCCGGCCAGGACAGAGCCTGTCCTAGGTACAGAGGTACTGTGTGTGTTGGATGAACAGAGTTGTACCAGCTGTGCCCCAGAACCTGGAGGTCTGTAATATACCTGAACTGTACCATTAAACTGTGTGTTGTGTGAACAGTTGCCTGAGTCACTGCCTTCCGTCGTGCCGATCCTAACCGCTACCATACAGAAGACTTTAAGTCCATCTAGTTCAACCCGTAGCCTAACATGTTGATCCAGAGGAAGGCAAAAAAACACCCATGTGGTAACACTAATGGTACCTTTACACGCCGCCACAACAGGATGGATACAACCCGCTACAGGCTACAAATGTAGCTTGTAGCGTCAAAATCGCCCGTAGTAGCGGCGTGTGAAGACGGGACGACACAGCCGGCTACAGATACCTCTGTATCCGTGCACTGCCCATAAACAGATGGCTACATCGCCGATTGTAGCGAGCTGTATCGGCGTGTAAAGACGTTACGGAAGGGAACTCTGGACACCCGGGGCTGTAGCTGCAATGTAGCTAAGGCGTGACCCTGGCTCCGTGTTACCGCGCCCCATGTGCGATCATTGGTGGAAGCTGCTGCTTGCCGATTGGTAGTCGCTGCATAGGGAGGCATATTTAAGGAGCTGACGAGTCACACTACACAATCGCTCGAGCGTGCTGTATTACTCAGCCTCCTGCGTTGCCTGCCCAATCAGGATGTTATTGCTTCGTCCTATCAGCGTACGGACGGCTCGTAATCCACAATTGTAGCACGCCTATGTGCTGTCCCTGCTGCACCAGGTCCGCCCATAGTAGCTGGTTATAGCGGTGTGTAAATGAGCTACAGCTGGCTACTTGCGACACCCGGCGATGTAGCTAGCTATAGATGTAGCGTGGCGTAGCGCATCTTGTGGCGGCGTGTAAAGAGGGTGCGGTTCCCGTTGGTAACCGTTCGGCCGTGCTCGTGCACGTGAAGTTGCCGTTGGTATCCATCCTGTTGTGGCGGCGTGTAAAGGTACCATAAAACCCCATGTGGCAACACTTAGTCGCCGAGTTTAAACCTATCTGGGGATGCTTGCATGTGAGTAAACACTCATAGGAATATCAGAAGAATTGATAGTCCAAGCACCTAATACAAACAAGCACTGTAACATGGGTCCAGACAAATTTGTAAGTGGCACAATCAGAGGAAAAGTAGAATACAAACATGTCACCACTTCTGCTTTTTTTTTTTTTTTACCCACTTCTGGTTTTGATTTCCAAATTCTGAGTTAAAAAAAAAACCTCACTAAATACTCAACATTTACATGTTGCCTGAAAGTCGCTACTTTCAATGGTTTTAGAAACTCCGTGTAAATTTAATTGATGCCCAGTAACCATTGTCTCTAAGAAAGCTGTGCCTGCACTACATCAGCATGTCGCAGACATCACCCGTTCCTTGAGAAACTCTGTGTGTGACAGGGTGCATATCACCACTGACACCTAACCAAGCAAACATGGCCAGGAGCATTACATCTCATTCACTAGGTGACTCTAATGGCTGCTCCACTGCTTCTGCCTCCTCCACCTCCTCTGAGGCCTCCATCTGCACCCTCGATATCTCCCTTAATGTTCCAACAGTTTAGACAAAATCCACCCTGCCTCTGTACTGCACTGCCTGGGCTCAACGCCATCAGGCAATGTTGAAATTAAAATGCCTTAGAGATGTGAGCCACACACCTGAAGAGTTGTGGACCGCTATGCAGGCCGAGTTTCAGCAATGGCTTTCTCCACTAAACCTGGAGTCAGGGAAGGCTGTGTGCGATAAGTGTGAATCTGGTGGTGGCCCTATTCTGGAAAAACTTACATGTACCTTGTATAGCTCATATTCTGGTTGTCCAACAATTCCTATGTCACCATCCCGGCCCGGATGAGCTGCTGCTCAAAGTACAGTCACTGTGTGCTCACGTCCGTGGTTCGACTGGCATCGCTACACAGGTCTTTCGGACAACTGGTTAACCTTTTGTTATGAGATGTGCTGACACTGTAGAATTCCACTTTGCACATGTTACAGCAACTACTAGCCCTGGCACAGTATGTAATGACACATACAGTGACTCAGTGAGCTGAAAGTAGTAAAAATGATGTTGCATAGCAGGCACAAATCAAAGACCTCTACACCTGTCTGCACAGTTTTGAAATGGCTACTAAGGCGGTCAATGCTGACCATGCCATCAGCATAAATATTCTGGTCAACTACAAGCTGGAGCAAATTTTGAAAAGTCTACAGGATGAGGTGGTGGTACTAGAGGAAGAGGAGGATGAGGAAAGGATGTCAATATCTCAAAAATCTAGACTCCTTACACAGCTGGGTGCCATGGCAAGGTGGAGTAGGGCAACAGAGGGGAGTTCATGATACCAGACAAACTTGGTGATGGTGCAGGAGCCGAGGAACAAATTGAGGTAGAGGAAGATGAAGAGGTTGTGGGCACACAACAGTCAGGAAATGAGGAAGAAATGATTCCCCTTTCTGTTGTCAGTTTGGTGGGAGAGGATGGAGGAAGGAAACTTGATTTTTAAGCTGCCACCAACACAACAAGGACTTGGGCCTTATCGATGTGTCAGTGCAGCAAGAAAGAGCTTGCTTGCCTATCTGCAACATGATGCCTGTATCATTAGGATTTGAATTAGCATTGATTACTGTGTTGCCGCACTGTTGGATCTGCACTACAAGAGTAAATTTTGCCAGATGCTTTCTGCCTACGACAGGGACACATGCATGCTGGATTATCAAGAAAAGCTTGTAGATAATCTTAAGATTTATTTTCCACGACACAACAGTGAGAGACACAGTACGCATTGCTGATCTACACTTCCAACCCAGTGTACATCAAGTATTTTGCGTAGAAAAATTAGCAACAGTTTAACTATCAGAAGTAATTTCTGGGAGTCCTTTGACCTTTTTTTTTAAATGAGCCTGTCCGCCAGCAGAACTGAGTACAAGTCTGACACAGAGTGAATGACAGGAGAGGATAGTGAAGGAGTATCTAGAGCTCAATATTCATGTCAGTAGGGGGAGTTTGGACCCTTTTGTATTTTGGGATTCAAAAATGGAAGAATGGCCTGAGCTTGCCAGTCACACCTTGGAGGTTTTGTCATTCTTGGCAGCCAGCGTTCTCTCAGAACGTGTCTTCAGTGCTGCTAGAGGTATCCTGAAGAATAAGCGCATCTTGCTGCCTCCTGAAATTATAGGCCGCCTAACTTTCATAAAGATTAATAAGTCATGGATCTCTAAGGCCTTTTCCACCCCAGTGGCAGACTGGGCAGACTAGGCGATGTACTTTTTAGTGTTCTGTATTCTCAGCATTATACAATTTTTGTTCTGGGTTAATTGATTTCCCTTTGATGGTATCTGGCCCCAATTTTTTGAAATGTGGAGAATCTTCTTGGATCTCCTTGTCTGTTTGCTAAATTTTGAGAATAATGCCGACACGTATCACTCGTCCCCCTGTTGCTAATGAATGTTTAACCTTCAAATGCTAGACCAGGCCTTGTTTTATACCCTGTGCCATACATACAGGCTGCCATTATACCATCTTTATTGAGTCAATTGATGCCATTTTGGTGGTGTTTGGCCGTAATTCATTGAAATGTGGAGACACTGTGTGGCTTTTGTGATTTTAGCAGGGCTCTGACAACCATGCCTACAACTGTCACTCATTTCCCTTTTTCAGATCAATGTTGAAGTTTGAAATATTGGGCCAAACTTGGACTGTACATCCATAATGCACAATGATGAAAAATGTAACTCTGGTAGTGATGAGTGAGTACGTTTGTAACTACTCGGTACTTGCACGAGTATCACTGTACTCGGGCTACTCGGCGAGTACCGAGTAATCTCGCGATACTCGTGCTGTGCTCGTGGTCCTCATCCCTGCATGTTGGCACTCTTTAGAGAGCCAGCCCACATGCAGGGATTGGCTGGCAGACCACTGCAATGCCACAGCCCTGTTAGTTGTGGAATTGCAGTGATTGGCCAGCCGCACAGCGTGACCGGGTCTTTATAAGACCCGGCCGCGCTGTGCTCTGCACACAGCGATCCAGACAGTAAGTGCAGGGAGAGCGTCTGATGAATCAGGGATGCAGGGCTGCAAACTGGTGACCACAACAGTCCTTCTCAGGACTAATCTGGGTGGATATAGGCAGGCAGGCAGGGCGGGTATAGCCAAGTCGGAGTACAGGCTTTCTAGTGACCACAACAGTCCTTCTCAGGACTATTGTAGCTGTAGGCAGGCAGGGTATATAGCAATTCCTAGTGACAGTATACCAGCCTTCATCATATCTGGGGCTGGTGTACACAGTCTAAAACAGTCCTGATGGTGTCAGACTTCTCACTAATTCTCGCTTGTAAAAAGCTGTTAGGTTCTTAGTGCGTGCATTTAAAAACCGCAAGTATGTGCCCGTCGGCAGCGTACGGGTGCACTTTTGTGTGTTTTGCACAAACTAGGATATAACGCACAATTACAGTGAATAATACATGTCAGCAGCACGTGATAGTGTCAGACTTCTCACTAATTCTCGCTCCTAAAAATCTGTTTGCTTCTTAGTGCGTGCATTTTCAAACCGTAAGTGTGTGCCCGTTGGTGGTAGCGTACAGGTGCACTTTTGTGTGTTTTGCACAAACTAGGATATAACGCACAAGTAGAGTGAATACACGTCTCCGTCTGTGTCTGACTTAATCTCTAATTGTCGCTTTTAAAAAGCTGGTAGCAATAGCTATAATCTGATTGTCCAGGTAAAACCCGTCTGTTGGGATGCCTTCATTTAGCTGTGTACCGTCAGCACAGTATTGAAAATGCGCAAGGGCGTTGGCAAGGGACAAGGAAGTGGACGTGATGTTGGTGCAGGCAGAGGCCGAGGTCGTGTGCAAGCTCTAATTTCGCCACAACAAAGGGCCACATCTACTTGCTCGCAAGTCCTGTCCCAAATTCTTGGGGACCGCAGCAGTACACTGCTCTTCAACCCAGACCAGTGTCAACAGGTTGTTAGTTTGATAGCGGATAATGCTTCCAGTCAGATTGGCACCACCACAAACACCCTGTCTTCCACACGGTCAAGTGTCAGTAGCTGTGATACTGCACCGCACATTCCACAACCTTCCTACCACCAGGCCGAGTACACGTCCACGGACATTACTGATCCCACACTTGGACACTCTGAAGAGCTGTTCACATATCCATTCGCACATTCTGGCTTCTCGCCAGCTCCTGTTGAAATGGGTCATGAGGAGAGCGTAGGTACCGATGCCCAAATATTTGAGCAGCCACGGTCTCACGAAGGCAATGGTGGGAATGTGTCTCAACTGGGGGTGGACGATGATGAGACACGATTGCCAGGAAGTCAGGAGGAGGAGCAGGGTGCGGAAGAGGAAGACGACGTGGTGGATGATCCAGTAACTGACCCAACCTGGCAGGAGGAGATGCAGAGTGAGGACAGCAGTGCACAGGGGGAGGGAGGCTTAGCATCACAACAGGCAGTAAGAAGCAGGGTGGTGGCCCCAGGCAGAAGTCAGGCAACCGTTCCCCGGAACAACAACACGACACAAGGTGCCTGTACAAATGTTAGGTCTTCCCGAGTCTGGCAGTTTTTTAAGTTGGCTCCAGATAATTCTAAAAAGGCCATTTGCAACACCTGCCATGCCAGCATCAGCAGGGTTACCAAAACTAGCAGCCTGACCACCACCAGCATGATCAGCCATATGTAAGCCAAGCACCCGACTTTGTGGGATGTACAACAGAGTCGAGTAGCAGTGCTTGTTGATGTCACTGCTACGTCTTTGGGTGCTGAGCGTGCGAGCCAATCCCCTGTTGATGCTGCATGCGAACAAGCCTCCTGCCCTGCACCTGTAGTTGCCCGCGCACAAATAACACCATCATCAAGCACATCCTTGTCCCAGCGCAGCGTTCAGTTATCCGTGCACGAAACTTTTGAACGTAGGCGCAAATACACTGCCAACGCCCCACATGCCACAGTTCTAAATGCTAACATTTCGCGACCGCTTGCGATGGAAATGCTGCCTTTTAGGCTGGTGGAGACTGAAGCATTCCGCGACCTGATGGCGGCAGCTGTCCCACGTTACTCGGTCCCCAGCCGCCACTATTTCTCCCGGTGTGCCGTCCCCGCATTACATAACCACGTGTCACAAAACATCACACGTGCCCTGAACAACGCTGTTTCAGCCAAAGTCCACCTAACCACAGACACGTGGACAAGTGCTTGTGGGCAAGGCCGGTACATCTCGGTGATGGCACACTGGGTTAATATTGTGGAAGCTGGGACCCAGTCTCAGCGAGGGACGGAACACGTCCTTCCCACACCAAGGATAGCAGGCCCTACCTCAGTCAGGGTTTCACCCACACTCTACAGCTCCGGAATGTCATGCTCCTCAGCCTCCTCCTCCTGAGCATCCTCATCCACTGTACCCTCCACACCAGTCCCAAGCTGGAAGCACTGCAGCACTGCTTCGGCGAAGCGGCAACAGGCTGTGCTGAAGCTAATATGCATAGGTGACAAACCTCACAATGCAGAAGAGGTGTGGACAGCTCTGAAACAGCAGGCAGATCACTGGCTCACACCTCTGAACCTAAAGCCAGGAAAGGTTGTGTGCGACAATGTCCGGAACCTGGTGGCGGCTTTGAGGCAAGGCCAGCTGACACATATTCCATGCGTGGCCCATGTGCTCAACCTCGTGGTTCAGCGGTTTCTAAAATCATACCCAGAGCTGTCTGATCTGCTCGTAAAAGTTCGCCGCCTGTCTGCACATTTTCGAAAGTCACCTACTGCTTCAGCCGGCCTTGTCGGCTTTCAGTGGCGTTTGCAGCTTCCGGCTCAGACTGGTGTGTGTGATGTCCCCACGCATTGGAATTCAACTCTGCACATGTTGGTCAGGATTTGTGAGCAGAAGAGGGCAGTTGTTGAGTACCTGCATCACCTAAGCCGTCGGGAAATGGGTCAAACTCCACACATAACACCTGAGGAGTGGAGATGGATGTCCGACCTATGTACCGTCCTCCAAAACTTTGAGGACTCCACCAAGATGGTGAGCGGTGATGACGCCATTATTAGCGTCACCATACCGCTTCTCTGCCTTCTAAAATGGTCTCTGCTCAAAAACAAACATGATACATTGCAGGCGGAGCGCGAAGAGTTGGAGCAAGAAACAGTAGTGGGTGTGGGTGAAAACACACAGCCCAGACTCATCTCATCACAACGTGCAGTGGAGATCTATGACGAGGAGGAGGAGGATGAAGACATGGAGCAACTCTCCGGCCAAATTGAAGATATGACATGCATACCAGTCATACCCTCGGTTCAGCGTGGCTGGCCAGAGGACAGGGACATGAGGAGGAGGAGGAGGACAGCGTGTTCAGTCATCGTGTTGGTCAGGACACTGAAGTGATGGCTGTTAAGAGTCTGGTGCACATGGCTGATTTTATGGTAAGCTGCCTGGCTCGTGACCCTCGCGTTAAGAACATCTTGGCTGACAATCATTACTGGTTGGTAACACTGTTAGACCCATGCTACAAGGAGAACTTTGTCTCTTATTCCTGAGGTGGAGAGGTCAGCCAAAATGCAGCAGTTCCAGAAGGCCATATTCGCGGAAGTAGGCAAAGCATTCCTCTCACAAAACGCTAGTGGCATAGGTCAGGAATCTGTGGACAACCAAGGCGTACGGCCGAGAGGGGCACAAGTCCAATCCGCCAGTGGTAGGGGAACACTCTTTACGATGTGGGACAGTTTTCTCAGCCCCTCACGTACCACAGCCCCTGAGGTGCGGGGTAGTGCCACAAGAAATGGTAAGTTTGCCCAGATGCTGAAGGAGTACCTTGCAGATCGAACAACTGTACTCCGACATTCCTCTGTGCCTTACAATTATTGGGTCTCCAAGCTGGACACGTGGCATGAATTTGCTCTCTACGCCTTGGAAGTCCTGGCCTGCCCTGCCGCTTGCGTTTTGTCAGAGCGTGTTTTCAGAGCCGCAGGTGGAATCATTACTGATAAACGCACCCGCCTGTCAACTGAAAATGCTGACAGACTGACTCTGATCAAGATGAACAAGGGTTGGATTGGGCCAGACTTCACCACACCACCAGCAAATGAGAGCGGAATTTAAATTTTGTAATGGGAATTTGCCATGTACCTCCCCTCACCCATGGGTACACACTTCTGGACTTTGGCTAATCGCTAGACTGCTCCTACTTCTCCTCATGCGCCACCATGATGACCATTACAAAAGTTAGGCCGTTGTTTCATGTATAACCCCAGTGGTAAATTTTTTTGCCCATTCTTTCAGAATGGGCATTACAACGACAGGAGACCTTTGCAATGGGAACAATGTTTTGAGGCCCTCATGCACGTCTCTATCCAGGGACAATGTGGAGCCTCACAATTTTTGGCTGCCCTGGCAAAGGGCTATACTACAATACACCCACTTCCTTACAATGGGCACATTATGTCAAGAGGCCTTCATGTATGTCTGTATCCAGGGGCATTGGTGAACCTCCCAATTTTGGACTGCCCTGGCAAAGGAAAATACTACAATAGACCCACTTCTTCAAAATGGGCACATTATGTCAAGAGGCCTTCATGTACGTCTCTTCTCAGGGACATCGGAGTGCCACACAATATTTTAACGTAAAATCTTTCATGCAATCACAAAAAGTAACATACACCAGCCCTATCTCACTATTGGGTATGTGCCCTTAACATTTCCGCCATGAAAATTCTTTTTGGTGTCATTTTGGAAGGTTTTCTGGTGAGTCCGTAAAAATGGAGTAAAACTCGAACAACATTGTTCACAGCTGTGACTTTTGAGTGAGAAATGTTTACACGGGTCTTCCCCATGCTGTTGCCATGTCATTTGAGCACTCTTCTGAGAATTTTGTGACATTTTTAGGGTTTCTACATGCTACCGGGGGTCATTTCATAAAAATACTCGGGTCTCCAATAGGATAACATTGGGCTCGGTGCTCGGGCCGAGTACACGAGTATCTTGGTATGCTTGGCCCGAGCATCGAGCGCCCGAGCATCGAGCACCCGAGCATTTTGGTACTCGCTCATCACTAAACTCTGGGTAATAAACGTTTACTGATGTCTATCCCTAATTTGAGCTATTTTGGCAGCTTTTGTGCCCCAATTAAGGTATTTTCTATGGCCTTGATTTTGCCTCCCATTGATTTTTGAACGGGGTTCGGATGTTCGGCCAATATATACCTATTCAAACTGAAGCCAAACTTCATCTCTAAATATCATTGGCTGCTCATCCTCATCAAAGGTGGGTGCAGAGGTTGCCTCTGCGTCTTTGCCGTGTTTTTTTTTTTTTTTTTTCTTTTGCTGCGTTTCTGCACCAAAACGCAGCACCCACAGTTTTGTAATGAAAGTCTGTGATTTTCCAAAAGCTGTGTCCACATGTGCATTTTGGGTAGATGTTGTTTTTTTTTTTCTAATTTAGTTTTTTGGGCTGTGTTTTCCCCATAGACTACATTCTAAAGACCCCCCCCCTGAAAAAAGTACCTGAAACTGAGGGTATTCCCACAGTACATTTTTGGTGCTTTTTTTTTCCTGCGATTTCCAACACACAAATACTGCAATATTCACCCTCCCTAGCAATCCCAGTGTTTCTTCCTCTGCGCAGCACTGGGAGATGACTTCTCTAT
Source organism: Allobates femoralis (assembly GCA_033576535.1). Classification (NCBI taxonomy): domain Eukaryota; kingdom Metazoa; phylum Chordata; class Amphibia; order Anura; family Aromobatidae; genus Allobates; species Allobates femoralis. The sequence goes on from JARQOC010000002.1 coordinate 507,002,103, forward strand.
GTGGCAGGACCTTTTGCACCATGTGACAGCCTGTCACATGGTGCAAAAGTAAAAAATAAAATCCAATTTGCGCCATACTGTGTTAATAATTACCCTCGGTATATTTTTGTATTGCTCACCTTGACCAGTTGCGCCGTTCGCACAACTGGATAGAATTGCACACTTGCGAGGTCTTTGAAATTATGAATTTCACTCTTCTGGAATAATGTGAACAAATGGCGTCTTCAACGATTTCCTCGGAGGCCAAGGATCACGTGACAGCTCAGGAGGATTATCTAAATAACGAAGGCCAGGTCCTGTAGCCCAGAGCAGCTCCACATCCCCCTCCCCATAGGGAGGATATGTAAGGTAATGAAGAAAGGATAGAGTATGTGGTAAGCGCTAGGGAATAATTACAGCTCCACGGCCAGTAGTAAATTACCTTTAGGCTTTAATGAAAATGTGTACAACACGCGGGTCCATTAACCACGATGCATTTCAATGCAGTGTGCGTCTTTCTTAAGTCACTTGAGAAAGACGCACACTGCGTTGAAATGCATCGTGGTTAATGGACCCGCGTGTTGTACACATTTTCATTAAAGCCTAAAGGTAATTTACTACTGGCCGTGGAGCTGTAATTATTCCCTAGCGCTTACCACATACTCTATCCTTTCTTCATTACCTTATATGGTGCAAAAGGTCCTGGCAGATCAATAAAGACACCTCCAAATGCTGCATGGAGGAGGAAACACTACGGGATTGCTCAGGAGAGTGAGAAATTGTCTGCATTCTTGTGTTCCCTTAATTGTGCTGCATTTTCGTTCTGCGTTTGTATGTGCACAAATGCAAAAGGTTTGTGCACATACAAACACAGTACAAAAATGCAGCACAAAACATAAACACTTTGGGCACATAGCTATGCTCACAATTTGCATTTTTGATGGTTTTATTTACCTTTACCTAAATATATAATAAATATATATATACACACACACACACACACACATAATACTAGCTATACTACCCGCAACGCGAACTGCTGTTAGCTATAACAGAATAGAATTTGAATCTCATATTAATGACCTGTAGGAAAATAGAAGATGAGCTGTGATTGGTTGCTATAGGCAGCCTAATAAATCTCCAGCCAACGGTAAACCCTTCCCCTGGCCGGGCAGTATTTATCACCTCACACATACACATCATAGACAGCTCATGTGACTGACATCTGTCTTAATTCCCTATATGGCACAAGTGTTGCACATTGGCTGTTTTTAATCAGATGTTTATTTTTGGAAATTAAAGATGCAGACGTATGAGGCGAGTTGTGTGAGGCGATTTGTGCACATCTGTGTCTGTGTGGTGTGTGTGTTCCTGTGGGGGTGTCCCTGTGGTTGTCCTTGTGGGGAGGGTGTCTCTGTGGTGTGTGCCCTTCCCTATGGGGTCTGTGTGTTGTGGCAGGTGTGTCTCTGTGGTGAGTGCATGGTCCCTATAGGGTGTTGTGTGTGTGTGGGTGGTGTGTGGTGTTGTGTGTGTGTGTGTGTCCGGTGGGTGGTGTCTGTGTGGTGTGTGTCTGTGTTTGTGTTTGTCTTTGTGATGTGTGTGTGTTGTGTTCGGGTGCGTGGTGAGTATCCAATGTTGGAGCTCCACCTTAGCTGTTACTCTTTGTGCCCATGTGGTGTGTATACATGTCCCTGTGCATGGTGAATATTCCATGTCAGGGCCCCACCTTAGTGACTATATGCTGGTATATGCTGTTATTCTTTGGTTCTGTCATTAAGCCCCTCTCGTTCACAACTGTCAACTGGTAACTGTCACTTTCTCTCCATTATGTAGATAGGGCCAAAATTGTTTGGTGAATTGGAATGCACACACACACACACACACACACACACACACACACACACACACACACACATTCAGCTTTATATATTAGATATAGTACATTTGTTTATCTTGTAGTTTTGCTGCTTATTAATCAGATTTATATTTTTGAAGGATAATTCTATACTTGTGTGTGTTTTAGGGCGATTATGTGGCGAGGTTAGTGTATGTGTGCTGATGTAATGTATAATGTGTTTAAGCACGTGGTAGTGTGTGGTGCATTTTGTGTGTGTGTTCATATCCCCGTGTGTGGTGAGTATCCTATAGTCTGGGCCCCACCTTGGCAACGATGATGGGTTAATGATGATTTTTCACTCAATTTTTTTTTATATATTTGTTTCATTGGATCCTAGGGACTCTTTTTGTGACATATTGTATTTTGCAGTATTGGTAATCTTAGGATGACATTTTTTGCCTTCATTTGTGAAAATATTATAAATTCCGAAAAATTTAGAAGATTTGACAATTTTAAAATTTTCAATACAGTGAGTTACTGTATGTCACACAAAATAGGTCCATATTGGTATTCGGCACGCAGCTATTCCCCTTCAGCATGTGTAACTTGGAGACATGTAAGCAAGAGAAGGGTATTAAAATCCATTAGGCGCTCAGTAGTGGCAAGGTAGCAGGTACGCGGGCTGACATGGATTGTAGACAGCCTGTCACAGCCTAATTCACTGGACCAAACAATCTGACAGAAGGACAGAAACTTGTTTACAGTCGCCAGGACGCTGGGAGGTATTTACCACAGATAAATTCAGATAAAAACCTTCTGTTCCTACAAGAAAAGGAAAAATACATACTGTGGGGTCTGCTTGCTCCCATTATTGGAGAGGATGTGGGAGTGTCTAAGTTAATTATCAACAAACACAATCAATATTTTCTGTTCTAGCTAGGGATAGGTATTAACCCATTGTGTGGTGCCGTAGGATGACCAGAAATAAAAATGTAACTTTTTTCTCAATTTAGCATTTTTGCCAGGGTAACAGGATAAATTACACAACAAATTGTATGGTGTGTTTTCTCTTGAGTACACTAACACCACATATGGTGGAAAACTACTGCTTGGGCACACTGCAGGCCTTGGAAGGGAAGGAGCCCCATTTTTTCTTTTGGTACTCCAAAATTGGCTGGAAAAGTATTTAAAGTTGCATGTTTTGCTGCTTTTGTTCCATTAAAACAATTTAATTAAATTTTTTTGCACTGCGAGACCTATAGCTTTAAGATATTTTGTAGCTGAAAGAGCTGTATTGCAGCTTTTGTTTTTGGCTGGACAAGATAACGTTTTCAATCACACCATTTTTATTTACATATGACTTTTTGATCACACCTTATTCCACTTTTATGTCAGCTGTATGAGGAAAAGACTGTCATTTTACTATGTTTTTGCTAGACCATGCTATGAGCATGGTCTAACAGGTTTGCAGTAGCTGGTTGAAACTGGAAATTGTCTTGATCATGCTGTAGGGGCCTCGATTGCATGGGAGAGCATGTGCATTCCCTCTCAAAGTTTCCTAAATTCTGTGATCACTATTGAACATGGCTTTAGGGGGTTAAACAAATAGGAGCTCAGCTATAACTTGCACAGAGCTCCCTGCTGTTACTATACAGGCATAGCTCCTTTGTCCTGCGTGATTGCCATGACATACCTAAACATCATCTGTCTAGAGCCCCTATCTGTTCATGATATATGGGTATGTGAAATGTTTTGTAGGGGTAAAATGAAGCCAGGCACAGAGAGGAGTGTACCAGACTGAGAAGTGTCCATTGAGAGGATTCTTCCTAATTTTGATTGACCTGACCCCTTCTATTTCGGAAGGGATACCAATGTCTGGCTGCCTTTTTAATTTGGTAGACCACAGTTTGCTCTACTTATCTTATCAGATGAAACCGTAATCTAATTATTACATTAAGTTAGCAAATGTAATACAGTACACTAGGACTAGGCCCAAAACAGGTAAAGTCTGAAATTGTTTCTACTTGTTAGAAAAAAAAAATAAACATTAAAAAAAATAGTTATTGTTCCACTCCTGAGTCTTAATTGCTTATTATAACCTAATGTGATTGTCACATATCAGTGTTTTCAAACGAACAGTGTGGCTGCATTAACTACATGGAGACATGCCCATATTTTTCTCTGGCAGCACAGATGACAAAAGACAATATAAGTCTATGGGTCTTTAAAAAAGACGCACAGCACATGGATGGCAGCCACGTGCCATCCGTGTTCATTATGTTTAACATTGCAAAATATAGGAGAATCTTTAATTTCATTCTTTCTTTATCCATACTGGAAAACCATGGATGTAACACTGACGATACCGTTTTATGGTTTTTTTCATGTAAATGTTTTGTATGTGTGAAGGGGGACTAAGACAATGTCTGGAATAGTTGGACAGGTCTTTTTAATCTATTAATACTGTTATGATTCATAAATGTATGTAAATTATTTTTTTCTATTTTTACAGTTCAAAAAAGTTATCCTCAACAGTAAAATGTACCTTGAGAACAATAATGATGTCCCATGTTTAAGAAAACTGGAAGTTGAGCAAATGCAGACAAATGCTACACATCATTCCAACTTGAGTGGAGTAGTGGGCACAACTGCTATGGCCAGTGAATTCAATGAGCTCATGCTTCTAGACAACTTTCACAGAGCAGCTGATGCGAAGAGTGATCGGGACAAGTCTTATCAGAATGGGCAGGATTGCTGTGTTGCCTTTGGAGAAGACTTTGGCCCAACTCCTTTGCTGGGAAGGTATGTGAGCACCCCTAAATCAGTAGTTGTGAGGATTTATTAAACCGAATGTAAACTTTGTTCATGTTTTATTAGTAAACTCTTTAGCCATGTAAGCAACTATTCAACTGTCATATGTCTAAGTCATTTCCTCCAAAGGTGCCACTACCCCAATGAGCATAACACTGTTTAACTCTAAAAATAACTGGATCACTTATGGTTGTGGTATTTTTATCAACTGTATCACACTACTTCACTGTTGTTGAGATTTTTGGCCTTTGCCATCTTTAGTCATTTTAGGATGTAAAGAAGGCTAAGCTGAATAACTTTACCCACAGGAGAAGTACAACAAAAAAAAATGACCCTCCCCCCCCAAGCCCGTGGGGTACTCGGAACTGGGCAACAGTTCTGCTGGGAGTCATGGGGGTCGAGGTCCAGCTCCGTGACCCTGGTGGTGTCAATAAAACATCGGGGATTATGATTTTGGGAACTAAATTGTGACGCCACCCATGGTGTTCGGCTATGGATGGCCTACGCTGCGGTGTGGGATCTCTGGGGATGATGGTATAGCAGCTGTGATGGTGTCAATCCCCATGGGTGGAGCGGTTCCCCAGGGCAACCGTTAGTCTAAGGTGGTGGTAGGCCTGTGGGGTTCAGGACTGAGGGTGCAGAATAACAGACAGACACAGAGATCTCAGTCTCCTTTACCTTTACTGCTGGATCAAGGTGCAGACCGGGACTCTGACAACAGGTAGTTTGGTGAGTCTGGGCGGCCTAGAAGCAAGTTTGGGATCTCCTCACCCGGTGAGTTCTAAGGCTTCTCTGCTGCGCTTCTCTTTGTTGGACCTTGCTGCTGCCTATAGCTAAGCTGTGGTCCTCTCTTCCCCCTGGCAAGTCTCTCACCGGCATGGCAGGCAGCTCGAGCCCTTCTGTGGCACCTCTCTCCTGGCTGAGGTCCTGGGCTCTAGTGCACTGCTGTGCCTTCAGATGCTTAGTTTGGCCGGGAGACTAGGAATCTCCCGTCCTCTGGTATTTGCTGCTGGGTCCTCGAATCCCTCACAGCCTCGGACTCCAGTGTCTGTTTCTGGTGCTCTGCTCTGGGGTGAGCCCATCACTGGCTCCACTCCTCAGGCCCTTTCCTTGACTTCCTTAGACCCTCTCTGACGGGTCCCTCATGCTCTACTGCCCATCTACCCTCCTGGGACGAGCCAGACACTGCTCCAATCTGCAGAAGTGGAATAAAACGATGTTTGGGTGAGCGCTGGGATATGAAGACAGCTACACTTCAACAAGTATTTTACCTGTAAGTTTATTGTTCAAATCCCACTAGGTCCTCTCCCACAACTTGTTTCGACGCTCAGGGCATCTTCCTCAATCTGCAGAAGGTCTTCCCCCTTCTTCCTTTCAGACTCTCTGACTTTCTGACTAACTTCCCCTCCAGACCAGAATTTATAGGGAAGCTCCCCTGAAACCGGGTTCAGAGCTCCCCCTTCAGGCCTGGAGTCAGGAAAAGTGTTGCATGCTGTGGGCTTACCTGATGTGAAGACCCCTGCTTGCTTCCAGGCATGACCTAATCTCCCTGGAGGGAGATAATGCCATTGTGGCAACCAGACTCTGGGGTGCCACAAAAATATATAATCTGTATTGGGAATCCAGTAACATCTTGGAAATGATTGCTGAATCCGAATCGAAGTCCTGAAGGTACCTTCACACATGGCAATATTGCTAGGCAATTTCACAGGCAATTTGCTGGTTGCAGTGAAATCATAGACACATTGTTCTATTTTGTTGCTGTGTACAAATGGAACAATGTGTCCATGATTTCACTGCAACCAGCAAATTGTCAGTGAAATTGCATAGCAATATTGCCGCGTGTGACGGTACCATTAGTCTGCACAAGACACTATATTTTTTTACATAGTTCTGATCTAGTAACGAAAATGGTGGGAGTGGTAATCCCTGAATGCAATATATTTAATGACAAATTGCATACAATGTTTTATTGTTTGTCATGACATATAGATATGACATTCTGTTGAGTATTACTTTTACAGTTTTTTTTCTTACCATACTTGAACTAGAAAATTATAATTTTCCACCATTCAATATTGGAGGGTTTTAATCACTGAAGAAAATCACCTAAATTGAGATAACTGCATAAAAGAACAAAAATAAAGTACATTTGTTTGATAAAGCTACTGCTATTCAAGAGGTCCCTGTGTATTTTTGTTTACTTTACTGCGGTGATAATATCATTGTATATACCGTGATCACTGCAGCCAATGACCTCCATCAGTAGTTTTGAGATAAAAAGCGCTGATGCCAATGAGTGACTTCACACAGATTGCTGGCTATCTCCCCAGCAGCTTTTATTTCCTTCTGGCACAATCTGCGATTCACCTAGTGCAGATTTCAGCCCCAGTCTGTCATATCTCTTGACAGTAGCACAGTGGGTAAAATAAGTATTGAACAAATCATTTTCTAATTTAATATATTTCTAAAGGTGCTAGTAATATGAATAGCTCACCAAAGGTTAGCAACAACCCATCCAATTCACATAGGCAAAGAAATTAAACCATATATGTTCATATATTTAATGATGTGTAATGAGAAATGACATGGGGGGGAAAAAAGTATTGAATACATGAAAAAAGAGAGGTGCAAAAAGCTATGGAAAGACATAACACCAGCTATAATCTAAGTATTCTGAGAAAGAAATTTGATCACTTAGTGAAAAATATCAGCTGGTTTAAAGGGAACCAACCACCTCAGATGACGACTATAAGCAGTTAATACATGTCCCTGCACCCTACCTACACCGTTCCAGCTATGTTTTTGCTAAGAATATTGATAAATGCAAACTGAAATATACACTTTGTAAACTTACATTCCTGCGTACTTGAGGGCGTCTCCCTGTGTGTGCTGGCACTTGTGAGCTGTGCTCGTCATGTCTGCTCTCCCCCTCCCTTATGCACGCCCCCTCTCAGCCTGCTATAGTGATGTGAGGCTGATTGCGTCATAAAGGGGCGGGGCTACCGGGATGCCGCGATTTAGCCCCGTCCCTTTATGACGCAATCAGCCTCACACAGTATAGCAGGCTGAGAGGGGGCGTGCATAAGGGAGGGGGAGAGCAGACATGATGAGCACAGCCCACAAGTCCCAGCACACACAGGGAGACGCCCTCAAGTACGCAGGAATGTAAGTTTACAAAGTGTATATTTCGGTTTGCATTTATCAATATTCTTAGCAAAAACATAGCTGGAACGGTGTAGGTAGGGTGCAGGGACATGTATTAACTGCTTATAGTCGTCATCTGAGGTGGTTGGTTCCCTTTAAGTGATGACCTATAAAAATGTGTCTAATTACAATATGCAACACAAGAAATATTTCATGATGGGTAAAATCAGTGAGCTGTGTCACGACCTTCACAACCCTATCGTTGCAATGCATACTGATGTAGCGACCGGTGGTAAGGCCGCGGGTGTGTGTGTATGATCTTTCTCAACAGAATCCCCATACTCAGATTTAACCGGTAGTAACATTTCTTTACTGTAAAACATGTCTATAACACAGTCAACTGATCTAGCTGCACACATGTATATGGTGGGGTCTCTGGATCTTCACTTCTTCCGGGTACGCAGCTAGCAAAGAAAAAAACACAACAATGGAGATATCTTTCCCTAACTTTCCCTAAAATCACGTACCAGTCTATCACAGAAGAAGGTGTCGCTCCCACGTAGCAGGCCTGGGGATCTCACGATGACGGGTCCCGGTGCAGCGCTGAAGGGGGAAACTCCTCAGTCTTCTTCTGTGGTCTCCTTCCGCAGGTAACAGAATCTTTCTTTGTTAGTCTCTCCCAGTCTCAGGGCACACCGAGCAGCAGACGGGAGCCCACAGCAGCACAGAAGTCTCTCTCAGTCTCGGGGCAAACCGATGAGCAGAAGGGAGATCACAGTAGCACAGATGGCTCCCTTATGTCAGTCACAGCCCCTGCACATGTAATCCAGTGGCAATGTCCTGAATTCCGGAGGCAATGTCCTGAATTTGAGTGGGACCCTCGGTAAGGCAAGGTCCTGCAGACCGGGGGTTGCAGCAACGATCTTCACAGGGTATTTCTTCCCAAGAATCTGGCTGCAAAAGAGCCCTATGTCTGTCCTGGCTGCGCTCTCTGGATCTGCACTGTTTTTCTGCTTTCACTTCCTGGGTAAACAACAGAGATGGTGGGGGCTTTCCACCCCCTGTGATTGTACAGTCCACTGATGCCCCCTGGTGGACAAGTGCGGACTGTGCACAGTTCATTTCAGTGTCCATTTCAATAATACAATCTGAATTGTACACCTCATTACATACCCCCCCACTTTAAAGGTTGGCAGTCCCTGTCAACTACCGTCGGTTCCCAGGCGGCGATGACTGTAGTTGTCACAGGGGTCGGTTGAGAAGTGGGCCATACATACTGGTCCCTGTAAGACCGTCCGGGCGGGATCCCAGCAGTGGTGCGGTCAGTGCGTCGCAAGGGTCGGTTGTTCCCCTCCTCGTCACTGTCTTTACGCCCCACTCCAGTCAGTACTCCGGGAGAGGGACTGGTCTGTGTAGGTGGGTCACCGGTCTCAGAGTCGACGTGATCTCTATGTTGAGAAATGTCCATGACGTCAGTCATGTCGGCAGCGTCACCCCCTCCGGTTACTGTGGGAGGGGAGTCAGGCCGGGAGCGGCAGGGGCGCAACATATTTCGGTGCACAGTGCGGGTGCTGCCGCTGTCTTCACCCCGCACTCGGTATACATGTCCATTGGGGTAAGGGCGTTCGATTACCCGGTAGACTTCAGTCTCCCACTTGGCTCGAAGTTTCCCTTGAGGCTTCTTAATACGGAGCAAGACTAGCTGTCCCAACTTTAAGGGTTTGTCTTGCACGGGGAGTGGGTCAGCATGTTTCTGGCCCCGGATTTGTTGACTCACCAGCCGGTGTACAGTCTCCATCTTCTGTCGGTGAGCATTTAGCCAGGAGGGGTAGTTATGGCAGACATCTTCTTCTGGACGGATTAGGTTCAGGTCATGGACCCCTTTTCCTGGGCGGCCAAAGAGAAGAGTGTGTGGGGTGTAGCCAGTCACGGAGTGGACCTGGTTGTTGTAGGCCCATACTAGATCTGGAAGGAATTGGGGCCATCGATCTTTCTTATCTTCGGCCAAGGTGCGGATCAGCTGGAGTAGGGTCCGGTTAAAGCGTTCACATGCACCGTTCCCTTGTGGATGGTAAGGAGTGGTCCTCGACTTCTGGATCCCATACATCCGATGCAGCTCCTCAATGACTCTGCCTTCGAAACAAGCCCCTGGTCGGAGTGTAACCTCTCCGGACACCCATAGACGTGGATGAACTGTCGACAGATGGCCTGTGCAGCCGATTCGGCCGTCTGGTCCTTGGTAGCAACAACGACGGCGAATTTTGTGAAGTGGTCCACCATGACTAGGCAGTATTGATAGCCACTGCTCGCCGTCCCGATCAGCAGATAGTCCACCATCAACAGCTCAAGAGGCCTGGAGGTTTTAATCGTCTGGACAAGTGAACGCTGTTCGGTGGACTTGTGCAGTTCACAGGTGCGACAGGTTCTGCAGACGTCTTCAACCAGCTTGCGGAGCCCCGGACAATAGATAGATTGTTGAATCCACCGAAACGTCTTATCTACTCCGAAGTGTCCATTCCTTTTGTGGGCTTCGGCCACCATCTCACGGGCTAACTGGGCAGGTACTACAACTTGTGTGCATTCCTCCAGCATGTGAGACAAGAGAACCTTCCGGTATAGTACTTCTTCTCTCACGACCAGCCGGTCCCACTGGCTGAGCAGGGTCAAGGTTCCGGTAGACAGTCGTGACCGTGCTTCGGAGGAGGGCTTCTGCTGTTGCTTCACCCATTGCTTGAGTAGGGCCCATTCAGGGTTCTGGTCCTGGAGCCTGCACAACTCTTGGGGACACAGTGTGACCCCCACTGGAGTTCCAACTTCGCCCACAACGAACTGGCAGTAATCCATCATCTGTTGGGCAAGCCTTGCAAAGTCGGGCGTCTCGTCTCCTTCTAGTTCTTCATCCCGGTCTCTGGTAAGTAAGGGGTATGACACTCTAGACAGGCTGTCTGCATTTTGATTCTCAGCCCAGCCCTATATTTGATCTTGTAGTTGAACTTAGAGAGTCGAGCCATCCAACGCTGCTCCATGATTCCGAGCTTTGCATTTTCTAAGTGGGCCAACGGGTTGTTGTCGGTCAGGACCAGTACTTCCGTCCCTGTGAGGTATCCCGCAAATTTCTCCGCCATAGCCCACGTTAGGGCCAACAGCTCCAGCCGGAACAAGCTATAATTGGTGGGGTCCTTCTCGCCCTCGTGTAGGGATCGACTGGCATAGGCTATGACACGTTCCTTGCCTTCTTGTACTTGTGAAAGTACTGCCCCTAGACCCTGTAGACTGGCATCGGTATGTAGTTGGAAAGGGAGATTGTAGTCTGCATATGCAAGGATGGGAGGTGAAGTCAAGGCACCCTTTAGGGCTTGGAAGGATTCTTCCTGGCTGGGTCCCCAGCTGATGGGTCGTCCTCTGGGGCCGTTGGTGGTCCCTCGAAGCAGTTCGTGCAAGGGTGCAGCAAGCCGGGCGAAGTTTCTCACGAACCGGCGGTAGTAACCGGCCAACCCCAGGAAGGCCCGGACCTCTCTGACGTTCGTAGGCTGTGGCCAGTCCCGCACGGCGGCTATTTTCTCCGAAGACGGCTGTACACCTTCGGCCGAGATCCGGTGACCCAGATAATTGATCTCGGGCTGCAGAAGACGGCACTTGCTGGGTTTCAACTTCAGGCCATGTTCTCTCAACCTACGAAACACACGGCCCAGCTGTTGCAGGTGTTCTTCAAATGTGGCCGAATAGACTACGATGTCGTCCAGGTAAATGAGGGTGAAGTCGAAGTTGAAGTCCCCCAGGCAGCGCTCCATCAGTCTCTGGAAGGTCCCCGGCGCGTTGTTCAGGCCAAAGGGCATCCGGTCGAACTCGTACAGGCCCATGGGTAGGATGAAAGCAGTCTTTTCTCTATCTTTCTCGTGCATAGGTACCTGCCAATAGCCGCTGGCCAGGTCCAATGACGAAAAATATTTAGCTTTCTTCAGGGCTGTCAGGGATTCTTCGATCCTTGGTAAAGGGTATGAGTCCCGGATAGTGCAAGCATTCAAACGGCGGTAGTCCACGCAGAACCTCAAGGACCCGTCTTTCTTGACTATCACCACTGGTGCAGCCCAGGGGCTCTGGCTTTCTCGTACCACTCCAGCGTGTAACATGGAATTCAGGAGGTTTTTCACTTCTTGGTATTGTTGGGGAGGTATTTGGCGGTACCTTTCACGGATAGGAGCGGTATCACCTGTGGGGATTTCGTGCTTGATACTGGGGGTGCATCCAAAGTCGGTGTCATGCCGGGCAAAGGACGCCTGGTGCTCTTGAAGTAACTCTTCCACCTGGGACACTTCTTGGTTGGAGTATTGGGATATGTCCAACTGGCACTTTTCTCGTAGTTCTCGCCCCGCGTTGACGTCACCCGCGACAGCGGCCATGGCAGAGACCGTCACTGTCCAATCTCCCTCTGTAGACGGTGCAAACTGGAGGGGGTTCATAGGGTTCACCTCTTCGGTTAGGGCGTAAACTCGGGCGAGTTGTGTCCCAGCCTCTAGGTCGACGCTCACGTTAGCCGTGTTACCCAGCCTGACAGGAATCCTCCCCTTTCTCACAACGGCTAGCGTTCGAGCAACTAGGGGGTTCAGCTTCCCTTCCTTCGGGGTGCGCGGCTCAATCAGCACCTCCACGCCTTCGAGCTGTCTTGTGGTGCTAAGGGGTAGCGAGATAACGGTCTCCTTCTCAGCAGGTAAAGTTATCCTAGTATGGCGGGGTACGGTGATCGTGGCTAGCGGCAGTTGTTTTTCTGTCATTCGCTGGAGATTGCAGGTCCGGACCACTTGTTGGAAGGCTCGGCGGGTGGCCCTATGTGTGGTCACTTCTTGCTAGTACTTGGGCCCCCTCTTGGTAACCAACACAAGATTCAGGTCTTTCAAGATGTTCATCCCAATAATCATGGGCGTTTCTGATCCACAGCCTTCCCTGACCACGATTATCCCTCTCTTCCCGAGATCTTGCCCACACACTTCGGTGTTCATCCAGGCAATTCCCGTCACCGGAATGGGTAGATTATTGGCTGCTTTGATCTTGATAGTAGTATCAGGGTCATAGGCAACCCGCGGCTTCAGATACTCTTCGTAAAACTGCTCAGAGATGGTGGATACCTGGGACCCAGTATCCATTAATCCTTGCACGGCGGTCCCTTCCAATAATACTTCCAGGGTAGGGCTGTTTGATGCAAGTTTGTTCCGTGGCTGGCTCTGTTTTCCTACACCCCTCTCTTTGGCCTCCCCTGCCGAGTGAGCCTCTTTGGCAGGGGCGTCTAGTTTAAAGGTGGCCGCTGTTGTGGGGCATGACTTGCTGGTTCCGGTATATCGGCCCGTGGATGAACTTGAACGTTCTGGGGGCAACGGTTTGCTCTATGGCGGGGATCACCGCATGTCCAGCATCTTCCCATCGGCCGGCTGGGTTGTTGTCTCGCTTGCCTGTCCGCCTGTTGGTCCAGGGTGAGCTGCAACACCTGTTTCTGCAACTCTGCCACCATCTGCTTCAGTTCTTCCGTGTCACTGTTCGGGGTTCTGATACCAGTTATGGACCTGCAAGCCGCGGTATAAGTCTGGGCCTCCATGACAGGTCCTCTCGAACGTTCTATCGCTTCTTGCTTAACCTCAGCGAACGTAAGGGCCGGATTTATCCGGAGTAGATCTTGCAGTGAGCGGTTAAGGTACGGGTCTCTTAATCCAGTCACGAATTGATCTCTCAACACCAGGTCACGGGCGCCCGTACTAGCTATCTGTTCTTTTTTCCTGCAGGCTTGTTCAAGCAGTACTTGGAGGGCGTTGGCATATTGAGGGATGTCCTCCGACTCGAGTTGCGTACGCCGGAAGAACGTATACCGTAATGTTCCCGCATATGTGGTCGGCCCATAGGTGTTCTCCAGCACCCGCACCAAGTCATCCAACGTACGCTGGCCCCTAACCGTCTCCAGCCTGACTGTCGTCCACGCTTCCCCCTCTAATGTTAGCATGGCCATTTCTGCTAAGGTCTTAGGATCAATGTTATACATCTCCCCCACTATCTTAAGTTGTTCGGTCCATTCAGTTACAGGATAGTTCCGTCCGTTAAACTTCCTCACCTGATTGACAATAGATGCCGGGGGAGCTGTCCGGTTATAAGTTACTACCGGGAGGAGATTCTGTTGATCACACATCCTGCCGACTACGCCAGATGTAGCGACCGGTGGTAAGGCCGCGGGTGTGTGTGTATGATCTTTCTCAACAGAATCCCCATACTCAGATTTAACCGGTAGTAACATTTCTTTACTGTAAAACATGTCTATAACACAGTCAACTGATCTAGCTGCACACATGTATATGGTGGGGTCTCTGGATCTTCACTTCTTCCGGGTACGCAGCTAGCAAAGAAAAAAACACAACAATGGAGATATCTTTCCCTAACTTTCCCTAAAATCACGTACCAGTCTATCACAGAAGAAGGTGTCGCTCCCACGTAGCAGGCCTGGGGATCTCACGATGACGGGTCCCGGTGCAGCGCTGAAGGGGGAAACTCCTCAGTCTTCTTCTGTGGTCTCCTTCCGCAGGTAACAGAATCTTTCTTTGTTAGTCTCTCCCAGTCTCAGGGCACACCGAGCAGCAGACGGGAGCCCACAGCAGCACAGAAGTCTCTCTCAGTCTCGGGGCAAACCGATGAGCAGAAGGGAGATCACAGTAGCACAGATGGCTCCCTTATGTCAGTCACAGCCCCTGCACATGTAATCCAGTGGCAATGTCCTGAATTCCGGAGGCAATGTCCTGAATTTGAGTGGGACCCTCGGTAAGGCAAGGTCTTGCAGACCGGGGGTTGCAGCAACGATCTTCACAGGGTATTTCTTCCCCAAGAATCTGGCTGCAAAAGAGCCCTATGTCTGTCCTGGCTGCGCTCTCTGGATCTGCACTGTTTTTCTGCTTTCACTTCCTGGGTAAACAACAGAGATGGTGGGGGCTTTCCACCCCCTGTGATTGTACAGTCCACTGATGCCCCCTGGTGGACAAGTGCGGACTGTGCACAGTTCATTTCAGTGTCAATTTCAATAATACAATCTGAATTGTACACCTCATTACACTGATGTAATTGATTATACAATGCACAGTTTTCAGTGACCACTGTTGGGGCTATAATCCAGTAGTGGAAAGAAGATAATTTCAACATAAACCGACTACAACTAGGTGCTCCCTGCAAAGTTTTTTTAACAGAGGCGTGAAAAGAATTATTAGAACAGTTGTCCAAGAGCCAATAATCACCAGCGAAGAGCTACATAAACACCTGGAATCAGCAGGAACAATTGTTTCAAAGAAAACAAGCGGTGTGCTTAACCTCTGTGGCCTGTATGCATTTGTGGTGCCCCTGCAGACTCGTTGCTTCAAGATGGGGCAGCAGCTGGGATTGGCAAGTCAGTCACCCACACACACACACTCAACGCACTACCGATACCAAGTCCAAGTTATCTATATCTAGCAACGGGATAGAGGGAGTAGCCAGGTGGAGGGTGGGAAGTTGGAGAAGGACCTGGTTGGGGGAGGTACAAACAGCACAAAAAGGACAGATGGACAACACCAAAGAGAAGAGGGAGTTAGTCGAAAGAAAGCAAGTTAAGTTGAGTAGAGGAGAGAGAGGGAGGAGGAGTGGAGAAACAGCCAGCCAGAACAGACTGAGAGAACCTGGACCCGGCGGCTTTGCCACTATGAGGCTAGCCCAGATCCAAGGCTGAGAACCGTGGTCAATGACAGAAGGCGTGCAGATGTACCCGAGTTAGCGAGGACACTGGTGGACTGGGCCGGAACCAGAGTGCCAGCTCTGCAGAAGTGTCCAGGAAGCTGTATGCCCCAAGCTCGAACTCTGACAGTGTCTTTATGTCCTGAGAACCAACCTCCAGTGCAGTGAAAGGAAGGCCATCATATTAGGACCAGGGGATCCGAAAAGTCACCCACTGAAAGTCCGTGACCGCTGGACTGTAGCTAGCATGCGGAACAGACCGGACAGGCCAGAAAGGAACACGAAAGGGAGTGATGCAGACAAACCATCCCAGCTGCTAGACGAAACCGGAGCCGCTGTTGAACTGCTGAAACCTGTAACATCGCCGAGCTGGAAAGTAAACCCGGTTAAAGCTCTGTTTTGTGTGAGACTTTGATTGCCGCGCCTGAGAGGAGACAGACTGATTCCGTGAGATGGCAGCAGGAGGCTGCCTGAGGGTACAGAGAACTTTGCATTACACCTTCACTGACTACACGGTTGCCCTGGGGACCAGCCCAATCCATGGAGGGCTTAACATCCCTGCTACTGCCCTCCATCATCCCCATAGGTCCCAATTGCAGCGGTGGATACCCATAGTCACAAACCACGGTTGGCGTCACGATTAATCTCCTAAAAACTGTTTAGCCCCTTTTTATTGACCACCAGGGAACACAGAGCCAGGTCACAGCCCTGTGACATCCAGCAGCCCCAGATGACGAAGAGAGGGCCCGGTTCTGAGTACCCCACAGTCCCGGTGGGTGGATCACATTCTCGCCATGCAAGACTCCATTGCTGAACAAAAATATGTTCAAGTGCATTTAAAGTTTGCTCGACAACATTTAGACAAGTTTTCAAAATACTTGGAGAATATAGTCTGGTCAGATGAGATCAAAATTTACCTCTTTTGGATATCATAATTCACACCAGGCTAAGAGGCCAAAAGGCAATGCATATCATCCAAAATTCAGCATAGCAACCGTGATGTTCGGAGTCGGGAACATCATTGTGTAGGGCTGTTCCTCAGCATGCGGTACTTGCAAACGTGATTGGATTTGAAGACATTCTTAATAAAAATCTGCTGCCATCTGCCAATCTGCCAGGATGATGATGTAAATAAGGGTGACCATTTCAGCAAGATAATGATCCCAGACACAAAGCCAAGATAACTCACAATTGTTTTCAGAAAAAAATAGTAAAGCTGTTAGAATAGCCTATCCTATCCCCTGATCTTAATTCAATAGAAAATGTATAAAAGGAACTAAAGCTCAAAGTTCATAGAAGTAGCCCATGGAACTTTATGATTTTAAGTATTCTTGCAGAAGAATGGCCCAAAATCTCACCTGAGCAATGCATGTGATTAGATTCTCGATACAGGAGGTGTCTTGAAGCTGTCATCACCAACAAAGGCTTTTTAATGAAGTATTAAATACAATTCCGTAATCAAGCTCAGTTGTTTTTTTTTTTTTTCATTCACCCATTACCGCACCATGAGAGAGAGAGCGGAATCTGCTTTTCAAGGACCAGAAACTTGTAGGATAAAAAAAGGTCGTACCTCTCCCCACAGCAGTTGGTTACTGTCCTTGAACTGGGACCCTTTTGAGATAAAGAAAGCAGTGGCAAGACTGAAGGAATAAGATTATACTCAACCAACCCTGGTCATTATTATTATTATTTATTTATATTCGGGTCAGGCAGTAGCACCGGCCCTGCTGCAGCCAGCACAGGGTGAAGGAAGTGCCACTGAATACCCACAGGAGCCTTTACAGTTTGCCAGGTGGCTATCTTGTGCATGGCAGCCATCGTCATGTGTCCTGGCTCTGCACATGCACAGGGTGGATCCTGATGTGGCATGCCTTGATAATGAACGCGTGTTATGGTTAGAAGGCGTGCACTCTGAGACTTATTTCACTAGTCGAGGTGCCAATTGAGGGGATTGATGAACCCACGTTAGAGTTAGTGTAAAGAGACAATCGCACACTCATATGTTGATTTGCAAAAAATTAAGAGTCTTTTTATTTGAAGAGCAGCGAGGAACCAACGTTTCTGTCCTTCCCGGACCTTGATCACGGTAGTTGCTGCAAGTTACAAGGTATACAAAATATATGGTCAGTATATACAAAGCACTATTTACAATATATTCAATTCACAATGACAAGCCCTAGAAAAGTGTCAATAGACACCTATAGTTAATATGACTATATCTTATAGATGATTCTATGATTTGTTGCATTAGTCATACCGAGCAAGGGAGAGGGGTCCTCTTAAGATATCAAGATTGCTAAAAACATTATATATGATCCCTGACAGCTGGAGAACCCAGTGGGACAACCACAACTTGAACGAGGTAAGAGTCTGAGAGAAAAAAAGAGGAAGGAGGGTAACTGACTTTATATTTTCCTTAGAACTATAGATAACACGTTTGTCTGATTATAAGTATACTGTGTCAACTAGGAGTACTATACTGCCCTATTCTCTTAAGAGGACCCTTCTCCCTTAGTGCTTTGTATATACTGACCATATATTTTGTATACCTTGTAACTTGCAGCAACTACCGTGATCAAGGTCCGGGAAGGACCGAAACGTTGGTTTCTCGCTGCTCCTCAAATAAAAAGACTCTTAATTTTTTGCAAATCAACATATGAGTGTGCAATTGTCTCTTTTGATAATGAACGCATCAGAAGATGCAAAGAGAAGATTCAAGGAGGCGTACTGGAAAAGGGCTGTCAAGTGCTTTCACCTTTAAAATGTTGGTAAGCCCGCTGACAAAGCAGTATGCTCCAGTTTTACCAGAACAGCAGGATAGAAGAAACACTTGTACCTTTACCTGGGAAGTAGGTAACTCTACATAAGAAAAAGCAGCAGTGACAGCCACCTCAACATCGGTGGGAGAGCACGGACAATGGCTCCGGTAGAAATACCAGAACCAGCCATCACAGCCACGCTTCAAGCAAAAAAGACTCCTCCATAGGAGACTTGTTGGGCAACATGGTTCCTCCTCCTGATCCGGTATCTTTACATCTGGTGGTGAATGATCTTTGAGCAAGTTCAGACTGTAAAGTGTTTTTTTTTTTTTTTTTTTTGTTTTATAATGTCAGGAAAAACCTAAATGTATGGCGACAACTAAAAATAATGTGCTCTATTTCATTTGGAGGTACCTGCTAGTTGGCCCAAGAAGGCATACATATAGAAGAACCCATGCTAGGACACCCCAATTTTGCATTAGATCTGCGATCTATAATCATGACAAAAGTTAAGAATAGTGATAAGTGAGTATACTCGTTACTATTCGCACGGATAGTATGGTATTCGCGATACTCGTTACTCGGTGAGGTTTTTTTTTTATTTTACTCTTAATATTTGAGTGAGCTGAAATGCATGTTTCCTGACTGATTTTCAGTCAATAAACATGCTGGGATTGCTTGCCAGTCATAGAAATGCCATATTCACCTTTTATAACTGCATTAGTGTGATTCGCAGGCGCAGTATAACCAAAGAGAAAAAGACTCTCAAACCGAATAGCAATGAGGTCTTGAGAGGGTTGTAAAAAGGCAGAGATGGATGAGATCGTGCACAAATTGCATGGGAACAGTATACAGGCATGAAGTACACTGTCTATATACTATTCTGTCATACAGAACCTAGTGAAGATAGATCGATAGAACAGGTAGATTGGGCTTACCAGACTCCTGCTGCTGCTCCTGGACCGCTCAGTCTCCAGCTGAATCGCTTCCGGGGCCACCTATTAAGCTACTTACATATTCACTGCACTGTCAGACAAACAACTAATCACAGACTCTCGCACTCTGTGAGAGCTTCTGTGATTGGCTGTTGCAGTCAGATTAGATTTCCACAATCTGGATAATGATTGTGTTTGGTTGTCATACACATTAGTGTATGGCAACCAACCTGCCGTCATAGGATGCCACCCTCAGCTGCATAATTTCCCCATGCCTTGAAAAAAAAAAAAGAAGGCCCTATCTTTAATTGCTAGCCAAGGTAAAACTAGGCAGCTGAGGGCTGGTATTCTCAGTGGGGTGAGGGCCCATTGTTTTATGGCCCCCCCATGCTAAAAAATACCAACCTGCATCTGCCCCTGAAAATGGCGCATTCATCATAGTTCCATTTCCAGGTACTTTACCAGGCTCTTCCAGCAGCCTTGGTGGTGGTGGCATGCTGTGTAATAATGGGTTAACACCAGCTTTATATTGCCAGCTGGTATTAACCC
Organism: Allobates femoralis; assembly: GCA_033576535.1. Lineage (NCBI taxonomy): Eukaryota > Metazoa > Chordata > Amphibia > Anura > Aromobatidae > Allobates > Allobates femoralis. The sequence goes on from JARQOC010000002.1 coordinate 507,021,851, forward strand.
CTGAGATTCTTAATGTTAGGCCAAGTTAGACCCAGCCATTAAGAATCTCAAATAGTAAAAAAGACACAACACAGAGAAAAAATATTTTATTAAAAAAAGACACTTAGTGACTCCATCTTTATAACCCCCTCTCCACCTCGTACCCCCTCGACTATCCTCTTCTTCATTTTTCCCAAATAGACTCAGCTCTGCTACATCCGAGACCACGGGGAGGATTAAAATATCCGCTTCCGTGGTCTCTGATCAGTAAATCAGTGTTGAGACCTGCAGTATAGTAAGCGGTGAGGTCACTGTTGCCATAGCAACAGTGGTCACTATGGCAATGGTGACCTCAGCGCTTAGTATATGACAGCGCTGAGACATGCACTATAGAAAAGCGGTAATGCGCAGGTCTCGGCGGTAATGCGCTGGTCTCGGCGCTCTCCAGAGCAACAGCAGTTACTATGGCAACAGTGACCATATGACAGCGCTAAGACCTGTGCTTTACTATAGCGCAGGTGTCAGTGCAGTCATATGGTCTGGGGCTGCTGTATACTACCACTGGGGCTGTATATACCTCTGGGGCTGCTGTATACTACCACTGGGGCTGTATATACCTCTGGGGCTGCTGTATACTACCACTGGGGCTGTATATACCTCTGGGGCTGCTGTATACTACCACTGGGGCTGCTGTATACTACCACTGGGGCTGCTGTATATACCTCTGGGGCTGCTGTATACTAACTACTGGGGCTGCTGCTGTATACTACCACTGGGGCTGCTGTATATACCTCTGGGGCTGCTGTATACCACACTGCTGGGGGCTGTATACCTGTGCTGGGGTCCACCCTCGGCTTATACACGAGTCAATAGGTTTTCCCAGGTTTTGGGGGCAAAAGTAGGGGGGTCGGCTTATACACGGGTCGGCTTATACACGAGTATATACGGAACCCCAAAATAATACCAATAAAAACATCATCAGCTTGAGGCACAAAAAACCAAGCCCACACACAGCCCCAGATCCCATCAAATTTAAATGTTTATGGCACTCTGAAAGTCATGATACAAGCAAGAGTTTTTTTTTTTTTTTCAGCTGGTAAATACAAAAACTATACATGCGTGTTGTCTAGGTGATCATACTGATTTGGAGAATCGAACACCTAAATAAAAACAAATTTGCTTTTTATTTTCAATTTTGCCGCGTCTGGAATTTTTTCTCCTGCTTACTATTACA